>VZRI01000760.1:273487-286063 GCA_013397515.1 Upupa epops | reverse complement strand
GAGGGTCCCAGAGCACTGGCAGGGGCTGCCCAGGGGGGCTGTGGAGTCTCCTTCTCTGCAGACGTTCCAGCCCCGCCTGGCTGTGTTCCTGTGCCACTGGGTCTGGGGGATCCTGCTGTGGCAGGGGGACTGAACTGGGTGATCTTGCCAGGTCCTTCCAATCCTTGAGGATTCTAGGATTCTCTGATTTTAAAAGCAGTTCTCAGTCCCAGTCCCTTGTCCAGGGGAGCCGCTGCAGGCACTAATCCCCACCATGTGGCTCAGACCCTTGAGGTAGAGTATGCAGTTGCTTATGGAGCTGATAAAACCCCTCGACTGCTGCTCGCAAGCCCTCTGGTGTGAAGAGCCCTGTTGTCGCAGGGCTCCCTGCACTGTGGCAGCACAGAAGGGTATTTCAGATCCCAGTGATTCCGTGTGTTGCTGCTGCTGTCTGAACAAAGCTATCACTGGGCTCATCCATTCCGGGTGTCACCAGAGACCATCGCTCATCTTTATGAAAAGCTCTTGTATTTTGAGGGCTTTTTCTTGAAAGCAGTGATTTTTCTTTCCTTCCTGGCTCCGAGGCTCCGCTGCCTCTCAGTCCTTGATGCCAGCTGGAGCAGGTATTCCTTCCCAACAGCTGACAGCTCGGCTCCGCTGTCAGAACAGATTACTCAGGAGCTGAAATGGGCCTGTTGCAGCGTGGGTTTCAGCAGGGGGATCCCAGGTCGTGGATGCAGGACTCTGCTGACCCGTGCGCATCTCTACAGCGGTCAAATCCAGCTCTGCTCTTGCTCAGAGGGGTGGAAGGGGTTGCCTGGGGGGGAATTTCATCAGGCTTTTGGGTGAAGGGATGCCATCACAGACTCCTGTGGTGACCCATGAAGAGGATCTGCCAAGGTCCCTTCCCAACCCTGAACTCTGTGTGACTCCTATCCCGTTCCCCACGCCACGAGGGACCGATGCCGGCGCGACCGCTTGCCTCTCAAAGCAATGCAGCTAAGATGTCATCTCCACGTTATTATTGGAAGTTTTAAGCAGGTTAGGCAGAGTTTAAATGAGACTGCAGCTACACACAAAGACTCTTTCAATTAGAGGAATCTCTGGTGATGGAATATTCTTGGCTTTAAAGCCACAGCGCATAAATATTTCATTAGAGAGTTAATAACACTTTTCCCGTGATCGAGAAACAATGGCAGGATCTGAAATAGGTGCCTTTAGAGAGCTGCTGACAAGACACGGGGAGACTTTGAAGTGTATTCTAGGTGGGAATTTATCCAGCTTGGGGCTAAATTCAGCACGAGTGGTTGGGAGTGGGGAGCTGGATCCGTTACACAGCCCCACGCAGCATGGAAGCAAAGCCTGCGGTGGCTCCGTCACTGATTCGAAGCACGGGACGGTGTTTGATTCACATCCCCACCACTGCAAAGCCTTCCCCAGGGCTTCATTGAATCAACAGCTCTGGTGGCACCTGGAAGAACAGACCAGGTCCAGGCACTGTAATGGGGGATAAATGGTTGGGTTGGAGGAGAGGAGGCTGAGGGGGGACCTCATTGCTGGCTCTCAGTCTGGGGGGTTGGGTGTCAGGAGGATGGAGCCAGGCTCTGCTCAAGGGCATCTGGGGACAGGACAAGGGGCACTGGGTGCCAGCTGGAGCAGAGGAGGTTCCCTCTCCATCTCAGCAGGACCTTCTTCCCAGGGAGGGTCCCGGAGCCCTGGCAGGGGCTGCCCAGGGGGGCTGTGGAGTCTCCTTCTCTGGAGAGACTGGATGATCTTCCGAGGTCCCTTCCCATCCCTAATGACTCCATGATGCTATGACCTTGAAGATCTTTCCCAACCTAAAGAGGTCTATGACTCTCATTCTAGGATGAGCATGATCTCTTAGGGGATTCTCACTGAAGTCCCACATCCAGACCCCTACAGGACGACCGGTGAGGATGTCCGGGTGTAGCTCAGCAGCAGGATAAGCACAGTGTTGACAATCAGCCAGGTGTCAGTCGGCCACCTTTCCCTACCTTGTGAAGATTTGCTGCTGTTGTTACTGCTGCTGTTAGGGTTATCAGGGCTGCTAAGGCTGTTATCATGGTCGTTAGTGCAATCTAATGTCATCTAAGACAATAACAATAGCACAATAGTACAAGTTATCATCGTCATCATCATCCTCATGGTGTGAGTGGCCTTCTGAAGGCACCGGCTGCAGTAGAACACAGGATGGGGGCACACTGAGTGAAACCCTGCAAGACCAGGGGAACACCAGCCTCCAGCCCAGCTTGGGTGCTGGCACAAAGCTCCTGGAGATCGTGGTCCTTCTTCCCTGACAGAGTGGTTGAACTGGCTGCCCAGGGAGGTGGTGGAGTCCCCGTCCTTGGAAGGGTTCAGACACTGAGTGGATGTGGCACTACAAGACAGCGGCCATGGAGGGGTTGGGTTGATGGCTGGACTGTTGATCCTGGAGGTCTCTCACAACCTCAACGGTCCCAGATGGCTGAGCCTGGAGATGTGGAGATAAACACCCAGCACATGGCTGTCAGAGAGGGTTGGGGGGAATGAGGTCCCCTTGTCAACACGATGCCTTTTTGATAGATCCAGAGAAAAGCAGGTGGGAAGGGACCTCAAGCATCACCAAGCCCAACCTACCCAGCTAAAAATACAGCTGGAATGAGATGTCTGAGCAGCCTGTCCAGCTGGGTCTGTCCAGCGCAGGGCAGGGGATGACTCCAGAGGTTGGCTGTTTCAATGGAGAAGGATTTTAATGTAGCTGTTGCCACAGAAACATTTCCACCCACCCCAAGAGGTGCAGAACACCCAGTTTAGGCAGGCTGTCTCCAGAGCTGGTGTTTCAGTGGCTGAACCAAGAGGATGCAGGTGGGAATACGAATTCCAGCTGAATTCTGGATGACTCTGCCTCATCCTCAGCTCCTACACTGAGTGATGCTCTCGTATGGCTTCTCCTACCAGACCTGCTGCATCACCTGTGGCTTCACCAGGGAAAAACCCCAGAGCACACGTGTTGACACGGGAATATCAGTGTTAGAACTCTCCAGAAGATCCTCCAGACAGCTCCTGCCGTTCCCCCTGAAGATCCTCCAGACAGCTCCTGCCATCCCTTAGCTGGCGGTGCCAGGCGCAGCAGCTTGCTGTTGTTTTTCATAGCTCTGCTGCTTTTATTCCAGGTCACACCACGCATTCATGCTGCTGGGGGGAGAAACAAAAGAGATAATTCATGTATTCTCCCTGCTTATAAAACCAGACAGCAAAATCAATTCTAATGAAGACTCTGGAAGCGTTTCGAGTGCCTTCGTGAGGTAGGAAAAAGGCAGTGAAAAAGGAGCCAACAGATGTGAAATGACAGAGAGACACAATTTCTCTAAATAATTATACAGAAGCTGGATCAACCATCATCTTTACTCCAACAAATATTTTGCAATGGCTTTCTGTAGCCCAGAGCCTCTGAGGGGGGTGGTTTATCACGGGGAGGAAAAGGCGTGCGAGGTGGAACAGCTTGCACACTCAAATTCCTTCTGCACCACGGATGGAAAAAGCGATGGGAACCAGAGAGCTCTAAAATGAGAGCTGCCAGACAGAGCTTCCACAAACAGCCACCCCTGAGTTCGGTTGAGTCTGGCACTTTAAAACATCAGAGAATCACAGCGTCCTTAGGGATCGGGAGGGACCTGGAAAGATCACCCAGTCCAGTCCCCCTGCCACAGCAGGAGCCCCCAGACCCAGTGGCACAGGAACACAGCCAGGCGGGGCTGGAACGTCTGCAGAGAAGGAGACTCCACAGCCCCCCTGGGCAGCCCCTGCCAGGGCTCCGGGACCCTCCCTGGGAAGAAGGTCCTGCTGAGATGGAGAGGGAACCTCCTCTGCTCCAGCTGGCACCCAGTGCCCCTTGTCCTGTCCCCAGATGCCCTTGAGCAGAGCCTGGCTCCATCCTCCTGACACCCACCCCTCACAGAGTGAGAGACAGCAATGAGGTCCCCCCTCAGCCTCCTCTTCTCCCAGCTCCAGAGCCCCAGCTCCCTCAGCCTCTCCTCAGCAGGGAGCTGCTCTCCTCCCTTCATCCTCTCCGTTGCTCTGTGCTGGACACCCTCCAGCAGCTCTGTGTCCTTCTGGAGCTGAGGGTCCAGCACTGGACACAGCCCCCCAGCTGCAGTCCCTGGGGTCAGTGGGTAACCCAGACTCCCAGTGCCCAGTTCCTGTAGCACCCCCAGTCCAGCCACCTTGAAGCACAAGGACAGCAAAGTCCCAGTAACTTTTCCCTAAGTTTTCAGTCGCTCTTGAGAGATTAGAAACGGAAACCACTGCCCAGCCTCGAGAGAGGGGATTACTACATCAGGAGCCCTCAGACCGAGCAGAGAGCCCTGCGAGTTATTGGGAGAACATTGTGCTACCCGGTGTAAAACACCCGAGGAAGTGCTGAGGCAACAAGAAGGGAGTGAAAGCAGCTGGAGCCACCACCCGTTCACTCCCCCAGAACTAAACCTCCTGGAAGTAGGGTACAACCGAGCTCTTCCACTGACAGGGACCGTCCACAGCCCCCATCCAGCATCTGCTGTCTCTACAAACACTTCCCTACGAATTCCCTCTGCTCTGGAGGAAGCGGTGATTTGAAAAATGCCTCTATTAATTGATTCCACAAATTAGCAGCTAATCCCGGGGCCCCGATGATGATTAGTCTGCTAATCAATGCATGTGACAGAAGGCTTTTGAAATCTCCCACTCGCAGGTCAGCTCCCCTCTCTCGCGCTCTTTTTCTCGCTCCCTTCATCTAATTAACTGCTTTTCCTAGCAGTGAAAAGCAAGATCTTCCTTTTCTTAATTGCCTCTTGACCCTTTCTCACTCTCCAGTGCGGTTGCCTTTAGAGCTGCTTCATCATGAGAGAATCAAAACGCTATCAAGGAGTGTAGAAGCAGTGCTTGGCCCAGAGGAACCTTCGCGGCGTGCCTGCGCATCCCCGGGAGCTCTGTGTGCACAGCTTGGCTGGGGAGACCCCCTGGCTCCCCGGGATGCTGCATTGCCCTCCCGTTAATTCATGCAGATCAGCTCCCTCCCTGGTGGCTCTGCACAGACCAGCTCAGCCACTGCTGACTGCACCACCAGCACCAAGGGGCTGTGCTGCTGCTGGAGCTGGGGTGGTGTCTTAGAAGGGTTTTGGCTGGAAGAGACCTTCAAGATCACCAAGTCCAACCTTCTCCAAGCCCCGTCATCACCTCTAAGCCACATCCCCCAACACAATTCCTGCCCCCTCTAAAGCACCTCTGGGGATGGGGATGCAACCCCCTCCCTGAGCAGGCTGTTCCAACGCCCGGCAACTCTTCCAGTGAAGAGATTCCTCCTGACACCCAGCCTGAACCTCCCCAGCTACTGAGGGGTTGTTGGGAGGATGGATGACCCCACCAGGTGGATGATGCTACCCTTACACTCAGGAATAGGAATCACAGGATCCTCAGGGATGGGAAGGGACCTGGAAAGATCACCCAGTCCAGTCCCCCTGCCACAGCAGGATCCCCCAGACCCAGTGGCACAGGAACACAGCCAGGCGGGGCTGGAACGTCTGCAGAGAAGGAGACTCCACAGCCCCCCTGGGCAGCCCCTGCCAGGGCTCCAGGACCCTCCCTGTGAACACACAGCTCACGGCTGGTGACAGGAGCAGTGTCCAAGCACTCGGTGAGCAATTCCAGCTGAAGGGGGCTGAGTCATCTGGTGGTTATAACCCCCCCTCCCCGTGCTGCAGCAATGTGCCTGGAGGGTTTCTCCCACGTTTGCTGAACCGCAGCCCACCGGTGAGCAGACGGCGGGTCAGGCTGTGCCTGGGGTCAGGCTGAGCCAGCTCTGCCATTCTAGGAAGAGAAGGGACCTTTGGAAAACACATCTCCAGCACAGGTTAAAAAACAGGCAGCGTGGGGGAATGTTTGCCATAGAAACAGGGATGTGCTGACCGGCTTTGGCTCTCCTCTCGCCCTTCCTTTGGGCTTGAGCTGCTGGCAGAGCTGCTGACGGTGGCCAATGGCCATCTTCAGCCTTCCCCAGGCTGAGGGGGTGCTCATCGCCTTCTCCACCTTTTTTATCACATGCCATTTGCTCCCCAGAGTTCCTGTCTCTGCTTCTCCATCCGGGCTTCTGCTTGTTTCTAGAAAAGTAGTAAAAAGAAGGTTAAGGTTCCCCTTTTGCCTTCATTCCTTCACTCATTTTCCAAACATCCCAGTCGATCCCATTCTTTTCCCTCTCCCCATCTCAGCATCCCCTGCCCATCTCCTCTCATCCAACCCCAAGGTTTCTCCTGCCAACACAGACAGCATCTCCTTCCTGCTGCCTTAACACGGAGCACAGCCAAGCCATAGCCCTGTCTCTGCTTGGTTTTCCAGCCGTCACTCCCTGTCTCTTGCTCTCTCCTGGAGTGCTTTGCCTGCACTTCATCAGGGCAGGCATGGGGCTGGCTGGTGTTCACACACATCCACGGTCAGCAGCCCTGACAGCTTTCCTGAGGCACAGAGGGCTAGCACTGGTCGTGTACAGGATGCCTCCAAGTCGCCACTGATCCTCTCCTGTCTTGGTCAGTTTATTGCTGACTTCAGCAGACCACTGTGACTCCTTTCTTTCAGCAGGAGAGGCTTTTAAAAGCCTGTGAGGAGAAGATATCAACCTCATCCATTACAAACATCAGCTTGAAGCACGAGTGGCTGGGGTGTCTCTTCGGATTAGCTCTCATCTACAAATTCTAGATGAGAGGCACAAATTTACCTTCCTCTCAGGCATCTTCCCACCCATCTGCTCGGTTTTGCCTCCCCTTCGTTTCCTCTTGCAGCCGAACCCTGCAGCTGCTGCAGCCAAGTGCCTTGTGGAAGGCTCAGGCAAGGTATTGGGTTTCCCATTAATGTTTAGGATGGAAGGGCTGCTCATCGATTTCGCTTCATCACCCAGATAATGGCGAGATGTTTGTCATGCAGAGGTTTCTAATGAGGACTGGCTTTCCCATTCATTACTCTGTCAGAGTCTAATGGACCTGTATTTACAGGAATCACAGTCCCTGCCTGGCACAGCCGTAGGGTTGCAACACACAGGGGATGCCACCACAGCACCCCAGCTCTCCATGAGCTTCCTTTGCATCCTGAGGCAACAACACAGTGGTGGTGAACCCTTCCAAGGGCAGCAGACCCAGCCTCATCCTGCCCAGGCAGCACAGTAGGGATCCTGCAACTGATGGGGAGAGGCTGGAACTCATCTGCCCTTGTGTTGGTTGTTCTAGATGATCCTGAAGGTCTCTCCCAACCACAGACATTCTGTGTGTAGCTGTACCCCCCAAATATTCCAGTGAAGGGTGACCCCACCCTGATTTCCAACCAGAAGCCTCTTGTTCACTCACCCTCACCTCCTCCTTATTGCACCCCTCTCGGTGCAATTTCTGAACACGTGGCTGGTGTTTGGTACCCAGCTGCTTGGGCCTGCTTTGCATGCAGTGCTCTGCACCCAGTTAAATCACCCCTTCCTCTGCTTCCTTTCTTCCTCACCTTTCCAGGCCCGTGCATTGCCCAGCAGCTCATTCCTCCCTCCTCAATTAACCTTCTGCTACCTCTTTCCTTGGGCAAAACCACCTCCTGCTGCAGAACGAGTGTCCCTCCTGATAGGGTTTGCTCTTCTGATAAAGACTTCATTACACGGGGAGGGGGGGGGTTCCCTTTCATGTTTGTGGGGTGGCCAACCCCCCCAGCCCCCTACCCCCCTTCTCCACTGAGGAACAGGCTGGCATCATTAATTAAAGGTGCCCATCAAACTCTGATCATACTTTTCTGTGTGAACACTGATTCTTCTTGATCCTCGAGTAGGTTGTCTCAGGGCTCTTGGTAGGAGTTTCACTGTCCCGCCGTGATGATGCTCTGGCAATAGAAGAGATTCAAGGGGAAATGGTTTGCTGACTCGTGGGGTAAAGAGAAAAAGGCATCAAAGATGCAAAACAGCAGCAGGACCTCCTGGTCACCAGGCTGGGAAAACACGGACCTGATGAACGGGCCCCTGGCTGGATCAGGAACTGGCTGGATGGTCGCACGCAGAGGGCTGTGGTCAACGGAGAGCAGTGAGGAGTGGAGTCCCCCAAGGGGCAGTACTGGGACCAGTGCTGCTGAACAGCTTTGCTGGTGATAGGGACAGTGGCACTGGGTGCCCCCTCAGCGAGTCTGCCGGTGACAGCGAGCTGTGTGGGGTGGGGGACAGGCTGGAGGGAAGGGAGGACGTCCAGAGGGACCTGGAGAGGCTGGAGAGCTGGGAGTCTCAGGAGAGATGAGGGGAGGGCTGGAGCACCTCTGCTACAAGGACAGGCTGAGAGAGTTGGGGCTGTTCAGCCTGGAGAAGAGGAGACTCCAGGGAGATCTCAGAGCAGCCTTCCAGTCCCTGAAGGGGGCTCCAGGAGAGCTGGGAAGGGGCTGTTCCCAAGGGCTTGGAGTGGTAGGAGCAGGGGGAATGGTTTCCAGCTGGAAGAGGGGAGGTTGAGACTGGAAGTCAGGAGGAAGCTCTTCACGAGGAGGGTGCTGAGACCCTGGCCCAGGTTGCCCAGGGAGGTTGTGGCTACGCCCCAGCTCCCTGGCAGTGTTCAAGGCCAGACTGGCTGGGGCCTTGAGCACCCTGCTCTGGTAGGGGGTGTCCCTGCTCCTGGCAGAGGGGTTGGAACTGGGTGATGTTCAGGGTCCCTTCCAACCTGAACCTTTTTGTGAACCTTTGAGAATTAGGAGTGGGGTGATGTGAAAGAGACAGGTGAAGGAAATGCTGAGGCTGCCCAGGGGTGTCGGTGGGAGCCCAGCAGAATCAGGGACAACCCAGACAGTGACTTTTTAATGTGATTTCAAAGTAGGACTCAGCCCCAATAACCAATAAACCGGTAAATAAACCCAGGAGCAGCCTGTTGAGGAATTAATCAAAGCCTTTTATATTGACAGTCTATTTCTAGGGCCACGAAGACTTTACCCCCTGCAGTGTTTTCCCTTCCAGCAGCTCTAACAAACAGCCATGAGGAGCAGAGCAGCAGGGTGAGATATACTGGGTGCTGTGGCTTAAGAGAAGGGCACTGGGAGGTACCAGGGGAGGATTTTCTGCCTGAATCCCCTGTGCCGCGGATAAATATGGATGCAGGAGGACAGAGGTGAGCTATTTGCATCTAGGAAAAGACCTGGGAGTTGGCTTTGCTGGCACTCATCAATCCCCTCCAGCCCCCGAGCAGCCTGTAGGGATAAATGGCAGCGATAACCGCTGAGGAGTTTCCCTGCAGTAAGCACCCAGGGGACAGGGGAGGCAGGAGATGTCAATCCACGGGGCAGTGCTGACAGCAGCTATTCCAGACTGGCACTGCCTGCAGCTTATTCGGGCTTTTAACCTGAATTTCCAGCTCCACAAGGAGCTGGGCTCTCCGGGCTGGTGATCTCGCACTGGGGAGTCACTGAACCCCACACCTTCTCTTCAGCTGGAGGTTCATCAAGCCCAACCTTTGAGCCAGCGCTGCCAGCTCACCCCTAAACCGTGTTGCTCAGCACCAGGTCCACATCATTCCAATACCCCAGGGGATGCTGCCCTGGGCAGCCTGTTCAGTAACCCTTTGGGGGAAGGAATTCTTCCCGACATCCAGACTTCAGCTCCCCTGGTGCCACTGGCAGGCGTTTCCATGCCCTCCTGTCATACGGGGGCTAAGCCCACCCCGGTGCTAGTTCACCACCCCTGATACAGACGAATCCACACCCAGCCTTCACCCTGTAAATACAGAGGGAGAGCACAGAATCAGGCTCAGGCTGGAAGGGACCCCTGAGACCACCTAGCTCCCACGCCCTGCCGTGCATCTCAGCGGCTTGCTCCGAGCCCCACGGAGATGGCAGCTATGGATGACAGGGGTGTGAGCCTCCACACCTGCTGATGGGTGTCTAAGCCCATAGATGTACTGAAAAGCCTCCATCTGTCCTCTGCTCAGAGCCCGTGGGCTGGAGGCTGGTGATTCTGCAGCTGTGGGGCACGTCCCAGCCCCTTTGTGGCTGTGGGTGAATGCAGAGAACCTTGCCTGGCTTTTCACTGGCACAGGCACGGGCAGGGGAAGCGCTGGCTCTGCCAGCTGAGGAGGGAGGAGCTGTACAGGGGTGTTTTTGTACTTCTGAAGAGACGTTAGACTGAGCGGCTGCGTTTTGATTCGATAATTGGGTCTGAAGGACCCTCAACGCTATGGAAATGCTTTTCAACCTTTAAAAGATGGTTTAGAGCCCCGTTCTGTTCGATTCTGACAGCTGCTGGAGCACGAGATCAGATCAGCAGCTGGGGAAGTTCTTGGGAAGTTTGAGGCTGTTGTTTACCGAGGGAACGGTGCCCAGCCAGAGTCCCTTTTCTTCTCCCTCCACATCGCTCCTTCACTATAGGAGGAAGATGATCGTTTGTTGTTACAGAACCATAACATCAAAACACAGCTGGAGCTGAAAGAGACTCCAGTCCAGCCCCCTGCCCTGAGCAGAGCCTTCCCCAACCTTGCACAGAGCCCCATGGTCCAACCAGACCTGGGGTTGTTCCAGGGATGGGGCTTCTCCCACCTCTCGGGGAGTAACCTGGGCCAGGCTCTCCCCCCTCTCAGGGTTAAAAGAATCAAGAATGGACCCAAACCCAAAGGCACACTGGGGCGATTGACTGCCCTGAATGTGCCTGGATTGATGGTCCATGACAGAGCAGCAACCAGGACTACCAAGACAGGGCTCAAACAGGAGGGCTTGTAGCCTTGGCTACTGTGTGCGTCTTCCTGACTCCTAGGTTAGGGACTCCACAAGCATTTTACCTGCTGATGATGGAGGGAGGAGAGCAGCTCCCTGATGAGGAAAGGCTGGGGGAGCTGGGAGAAGAGGAGGCTGAGGGGGGACCTCATTGCTGTCTCTCAGTCTGTGAGGGGTGGGTGTCAGGAGGATGGAGCCAGGCTCTGCTCAAGGGCATCTGGGGACAGGACAAGAGGCACTGGGTCATTCCATCTGAGCAGACTCAGAGCTGTTGCAGGAGCTGCTGGCAGACAAGGAAGGGTGGCTGCAAGAGCAGCCACCAGTTTGCTCTAAACCCAAAGGCAGGCACGGGAACGTGAGCTGCTTCCAAATCCTACAGGATCTGTGCCAGATCCTCAGCTCATTAACTGCCAAACCTTCATCAGCATGATCCACTTGAGATGAAGACTCTTGTGGAGTACCTCATGAGGGCTCCCAGCAGGTCTGGAGGATGCACTGTGCAGAAGGAGGGAAAGATTTTGAAGGTCAATTCATGGACCAGAGCCTCAGGGCCCCTTCCAGTGCTCTGGGACCCTCCCTGGGAAGAAGGTCCTGCTGAGATGGAGAGGGAACCTCCTCTGCTCCAGCTGGCACCCAGTGCCCCTTGTCCTGTCCCCAGATGCCCTTGAGCAGAGCCTGGCTCCATCCTCCTGACACCCACCCCTCACAGACTGAGAGACAGCAATGAGGTCCCCCCTCAGCCTCCTCTTCTCCCAGCTCCAGAGCCCCAGCTCCCTCAGCCTCTCCTCAGCAGGGAGCTGCTCTCCTCCCTTCATCCTCTCTGTTGCTCTGTGCTGGGCACCCTCCAGCAGCTCTGTGTCCTTCTAGAACTGAGGGGTCCAGCACTGGACCCAGTCCCCCAGCTGCAGTCTTACCAGACGGGGAGCAGACCCTCTCTGGATCTGCTAACCACCCCCCTTCTGACCCCCCCAGGATGCTGTTGGCTCCCTTGGCCAGCAGCGCACGGTGCGTGGCAGTGTACTTCTTCATTTGCCAGGAGAGGAAGGTTTTTATAGTACAGGATTAAAGCACAGAGAGGGGAAAGCAGAGGATTTGTCAAAGCCATCTCAGAAAGAGCTCTGGGAGAACAAAACCCACCCCACGTGGAGGGTTTTGCTTTCAGCTCTGGACTCAATCCCCTCGCGTGGCAGCGATACCCTTAGCATCAGCTGGTAGCGAGAGGCTGTGCTGCTCACTCTGAGTCAGGTTTTGCCTCTGATGTCTTTGCTGCTGCAGACAGCATAGAAAACCCGTACAACAACGTCGGTGTTTGGGAGGGTGGCCTCCTGCTGCTCTGTTTTCTGCCTACCTCAAGGCGAGCCTTGCACTTGCCGTTGCTAAGACAGAGCGTGTTGAGCCCCTCGCACTCCAAACACAGCCGGCTGCTGCTCGGGGGGATAACGAGTCCTTTCTCACTCTGTTATTTCCTTAAACGCCTCTCTCCTGCTCTTTCATCGCTGCTCTCATGCCTTTCGCTCCCTGGCCATGAGCTAGAAGCTCAACAACGGGCACCTAGGCTTTTGCCCGCAGTCCTCTGCCACCACCCTTGAAGAAGGGTTTGGCTGGCAGTTCCTGAGCAGTCGCTAGAGAAAGCTCTGCAGGTTCACACGTGTGATGCTGCGTCTGTAATCAGGCTCCTCAGGCTTTGCCTGGTGTTCAATCACGCTCAGCGGGTCTCTCCAGCCCGGTGCCAGGCTGGAGGATGGCATTGATGAGAACACAGGGTCCGCATCGTGCTCTAACGGCTCTGCTAATTCACTGCAGTGGGTGGGTATTTGAGGCTTAAAAATACTCCTTCCAGCTCCACGATTTGGGGGGGGGGGGGGGGGG
>VZRI01000760.1:259622-273474 GCA_013397515.1 Upupa epops | reverse complement strand
GTGGTGGGGGGTTGTGTTTCTTTTCCTCCTGAACTTGATCATTGTCCAAAGAATCAAGGCTGCTTTAATCACCCCCCCGCTCAGCGTGAGCCAGCCATCAGCTGTGAGAAGCAGCTTGGCCAACAGGTGACTCAGGCAATGAAAGGAAGCGAATTCTTGCAGGCAGAAGAGGAGGGAAGCTCCGTGAAATGCTTCCCCCGTCAAAATATCGCACCCTGTGGAGCACACGCTCCCCTGAGGACATCCCACTCAAAGCCAGTGCGTGCGGTGCCGTCAGACTCACTGAGTGTCCTGACACCTCTGGTGAGTGGGTAATCCAGTGGGTCCTGATGATCCGATTGAGATCTTCCTTTTACAAGNCTCCCTCCGGGGAGCTGGAGAGAGGGAGAAGGTTCCCCCTGAGTCTCCTCTTCTCCAGGCTCAACCCCCCCAGCTCCCTCAGCCTCTCCCCAGCAGCCTCTCCCTCCAGTCCCTTCCCCAGCCTCGTTGATCCTCTGCACCCGCTCCAGCCCCTCCAGCTCTTTCTTGCAGGGAGGGGCCCAGCACTGCCCCCAGGACTGGAGGGGAGGCCTCCCCAGTGCCCAGTGCAGGGGGATCCCCAGTGCCTGCTGGCTGGGGATGCCCAGCCTCGAGAACTGGAGGGGGTTATGGGTCCCCCACTTCAACAGAGACCTTGAGGGACTGGGGCAGATGCAGAGGAGAGCGATGAGGCTACGGAAGGGATTGCAGGGAAGGTCTGGTGAGGAGAGGCTTAGGGCGCTGGAGGTGGCCTGGAGAAGAGGAGACCCAGGGGGTCCTTCATCCATGCTTTGAGCGATGTCCAAGCGAGGGGCATCAAGCCAACAACACCCCACTAAATATTCCAACCCCACTGGGGTTTCCCAGGAGGTTTAATTTCCCTGGGGGTTGTTTTCCCCCCCGACACAGAGATAGATCAGGGGTTTGCTTTCCTCATGCCAACTGCATTTGTTTCTCAGCCGGTGTGAAGGTGTGGGGGGTTTTTTCCCCTCTCCTCTTGAGGTGGTTGAATAAGAAAGAAGATGAATGCATAAAAGAAAATGAGACTGCTGCTGTTTCACATTTGGTGCCTTATTTATATTAATAATTGAATACATCTCAGATTACTTTTATTGAGGAAACAATAAATGTTTCATAAGCGAATGAGCAGTCCATCATAAAAGTAAGTGCTGGGGAGGGGGGGAGCACTGTTTTTGCTCTAAATCATCACAGGGGCACTTTATGACCCTGGCTGCATCATTAACCCCACGCCTCACTCGGCAGAGGGGTGAAGTAACTACAGCGATGTGATGAGATTTGAGGAGAGGCAGTGTGCCCCATCATGAAGTGCCCAAGGGTTGGTGCTCAGGTGGAGCTCGGAGGCCAAGGTGCAACCATCAGCCTTTGCCTTTCCCAGCCTGCAGACACTTTGGCTTGGTGCACGGCTGGGGTGGTGCCACTGCCTCCACCTGAGCTGCTTCTCAGCCTGGAATCAAGCAGAAGGCTCTCACCAGAGCATCACTTGAAAGGTCTGAGACCTGGGTTAGATCTAGATGGCCTGGGTTGGATCTAGATGGCCTGGGTTGGATCTAGACGGCCTGGGTTAGATCTAGATGGCCTGGGTAAGATCTAGATGGTCTGGGTTGGATCTAGATGGCCTGGGTTAGATCTAGATGGTCTGGGTTGGATCTAGATGGTCTGGGTTGGATCTAGATGGCCTGGGTTAGATCTAGATGGTCTGGGTTGGATCTAGATGGTCTGGGTTGGATCTAGATGGCCTGGGTTAGATCTAGATGGTCTGGGTTGGATCTACATGGCCTGGGTTGGATCTAGATGGTCTGGGTTGGATCTAGATGGTCTCCATGGTCAGATCCCTCCCAGCCTGAGCCATTCTATGAAATGTCTGCTGCTGATGTCAGAGTGCTGTAGGAATGAGGTCCACCAAGCCCCAGGCAATCTGCACAGTGCCCTGTGGACAAGGATGAAGAGGCTTGGTGGCCACGAGCAGCCTTCAGCCCGGTGTCTGGAGACTGGGGACCAGTTTTGTATCTGATGCCACTAAAATTACTTGGCAAGTGCTTGAAAGGCTTAGTCTGACTCGACCCCAGGAAAACAAGTAGGATGCTTGTTCCCGGAGCTAATTGCTCAGGAAATTGCTGCCCGGGGTTGGATGGTTTAGAAAGCCAGCAACTCCCTAGCTAGAGAGAGAGAGAGAGGGGGGAAAAGAGCAGTGGTTGAAATAAACCAGAAACTGCTCCCTGCTGCCTCTCCTCAGCAAATTTGGAGAGGAATCAGGTCGTGGCACCGCTTGCGCTGCCGGGAAGGATGGGAGCCCATCAGGAGAGGACATGCTGTGAGCCTCTGTGGGAGGCACCGGGACAGTGCCTTAGCTGGCACTTCCACTGCAGCAAGGAGTTGTCTGATGAGAAGGCAGCCTTGCATCACTCCCAATTAAGAGCCTGGGGCCAACGAGTCGTCCTTCAGGCTGCCAAGAGTTTCTGGTCCAAGAATCACAATGAAAGACCGTTGGGGAGGTCACAGCTGGGATTAAGGAGATCAAATTCCTTTGGTGGAGGGGGCTCCGACTCCCGGGAAGCGGCAAATAAAGGAGTGAACAGTTATCTTGGTGTCATCAGTCTCCTGATTAGCTAAAGCATTGCTGGAACAGAAGATTTAGCAGGGGAAAATGGGCTTCTGTTGTGTTTGGAGGTGATGGCTGCAGCCCACTGCACACACAGACTGCAGCACAAAAGCCACCTGCTCTACAAAGTGGCCAAACAAGAGGCAAGGCGGTGCAGGGGGTCTGCAGCAGATGAAACGTGCACTTGGAGGGCAGTGCTACAGCCATCCCTGTCACCTTTCCACGGCACTTTTGTCCCCTGCAGCTCCCCTGTGCCATGAACCAGGTGGATACTCAGCTGTGCTCCTGCTGCCCTGCGAGCAGAGTGCGAGCACAGACCTCAGACCTGCGGAGTCCTCACTGCTCGGGGACAAACCCACCCTTAAAAAATTCAGTGCCCAAGGCTGATTAGCAACCACTCATTCACAGAGCATCAAAAACACCCCTTATTCACCATCTGGATCCCTCGTAGGTGCTGGGAGTGGGGTTTTGCCATCAAAGCCCCTAAAAGGACCACTCAGTTGCACAGTGGTTGGTGGGATCTGTATCAGAGAAACAGAGCTGTTCAGGTTGGAAAAGACCCCTTGGATCACCCAGTCCAACCATCAACCCTACTCTACAAGTTCACCCTAAACTCTATCCCCTGACACCACAGCTCAGGGGCTCTGGAACAGCCAGGGATGGGGACTCCACCACCTCCCTGGGCAGCCTGGTCCAGTGCTCGACCACTCTGTCCATGAAGAACTCTCTCCTGATGCCCAGTCTAACCCTCCCCTGCTGCAGCCCAAAGCCCTTCCCTCTGGTTCTGTCCCTACTGACTGTGAGCAGAGACCAGCACCAAGCTCTCTGCACTGTCCTGCCAGGGAGCTGCAGAGGGAAGCTGGAGGAATCACTTTGCTCTGGGGAGCTTCACGTGAGGAGCAGGTGTCCCGTGATACCTTCTCTATTAACAAAGCAAAGCTGCCTGATGCTATGGGAGCAAAAAGCTTGATTGAAAGCCCAGCTTCACACAGACCTTCCTGAGCTCTGCAGCCAGATTAGATCTGCTTGAGAGGGCTGAGTCTGTGGCAGATGCCTCCTGCTGCCAGGAGCAGGAGCCCACACAGGCTGCTCGGCGGGGACTTCTCCAGAGCGTTGTCATCACTTACGCCAGGTTCCAGATTTAACCACCAACACGGAGCCTTTAATGGATCTCATCAATACGACTGCACGGCCATCGAGTGTTGCTGTTGGGCTCTGTAGCTTTGGGAAGCAGCAGCAGAGTGTTATGAAGATGATAAATCTGAAAATCTGCTGAACCATCTAAAAATGCTGGGAAAATAAGGAGATGAGATAGATGGCTCCTCCTGCACGAGAATCTGCTGCCCAGAACAGATGAAACTGCTGGTGGTGCAGAACACTACAGGATCTTAAACACTGCGGACCGGAGGAATCAGATGGGAAAGGGTCTAAAACGGCCAGAGAGGGTGGCTCCTGGCTTTTCCAGGTGGCAAAGCTGAGCTGCCCAGCTCTAAGTTCTCTTCCTTTTTGCTCTCTGCTGTCTGGAAGAGAAAGAGAGGTTCTACTGCAACAGCTCTCTTTACACCCCATCCACACTCATTGCTGTCTCTAAATCTGTGAGGGAGGATGGAGCCAGGCTCTGCTCAAGGGCATCTGGGGACAGGACAAGGGGCACTGGGTGCCAGCTGGAGCAGAGGAGGTTCCCTCTCCATCTCAGCAGGACCTTCTTCCCAGGGAGGGTCCCAGAGCACTGGAAGGGGCTGCCCAGGGGGGCTGTGGAGTCTCCTTCTCTGCAGCCGTTCCAGCCCCGCCTGGCTGTGTTCCTGTGCCACTGGGTCTGGGGGATCCTGCTGTGGCAGGGGGACTGGACTGGAGGATCCTTCCAGGGCCCTTCCCATCCCTAAGGATTCTAGGATTCTATGCCCTCCATGGCTCTTGGTTGCCATCAGCCCCACGAGCTGCTCTGCAGGAAGCTGTCACTACCCCCATTCTATGGCCAAATCGCTGACTTTCTGAGACCATCAATCCAGAGAAGCACCCCAAATTTATCCTTTATGATCCTTTATCCCCAGCACAGTCTCTCCAGAGCCTCCCTTTCCCCAGTTCAACCCCTGTAGTTCCCTCAGCCTCTCCTCAGAGCACTGGTGCTCCAGCCCCTTCTCTGGACCCACAAACCAAGGCGAGTGCCGTGCAGCTGGCCTGCTCAGCTGCCTGAGAACCTCTCTGTGCCTGCTCAGCCAGCTCCCTGACCCAGCAGGAGCTGCTGTGCTCACAGGTGTGGCTGTACCCGGTGTGCAAAGGCAGCTCGCAGGGATGCTCCATCAACCCCCCATGGGTGTCCTCCGCACAAGAGGAAAACAGTCTCTAATGCTGAGAACTCCCCACGCTGAGTGTTTATGGACTCAAATATTTGCACTCTCTTTGCTATTTGCAGTTGGCTTTGGCTGCTAAACAGAAGCAGTAGAGACATCAGGGAAAGGTCCACGGTGATGGATGTGGGCTCCCTCAGGGGAGGGCTGACAACTTCACCAGGGATGCAGCCTGGAAAGGGAAGCAGAAAGCAGGGGTTGAGGATAATAGATTAAAGTGGAAGCGATGCACGGGTGGAAGCAGGGTTTGTGGTGGGAGGATACCTGCAATTAAGGGGAGGATGATCCGCTCAGGGTCCTTCTGGCTCTAAGAGTGGGGATGCAAAGAGGGCAAAGCCTGGAGCTGCTGCTACTGCTGTCGCTCTGGTGACTTGAACTGTGCAGAGCCAAAGCCGTGGTGATGCTTCCACACGGTGCTCCAACCTCATCACCTTCCACAAGCTGGACCAGGAAAACCAGTTGTAGTGAGGAGAGGCCACAGAAAAACACAGAGGGAGGAAGCAGAAACCAGAGAGAACCCGGTCTTAACGAGCCCTCTGCAGAAAGCCCTGAGCATCACACAGAACCCCAGCCCTCGGTGCCCAGCGAGGATTTATTACCCACCACATCTCATTTCCACCTCTTGGTTTCTGACTCTGAAAAAGTGGCAGTAAATCTGGCACCGCTCTTTCCACGCTCTCTGCTACGGACAGGGATCTTTAGCAAACAGTAGCTCAGCCTTGGAGGCTGCAGTTTGAGCGATGTTTGCAGAGGCTCCGGCAGGCACGGGCAGCCGCCCTGGGTTGGAAGAGCTGCCAAACAAAGAACTGCTTTCAAAACTTGGCTCTTCCCAACCACATTTATCCTTCACCAGCTTTGCCCTCGCTGGGGGAGGAAAGAAAAAGATCTACGAGGGGCTCAGGAGCTCGATGGATTGCTTCGCTCAGGGTGAAGTGGCATCATCCTCCCATGGGAGGAGCCAGTGCTGTCCAAAGCTTAACCAGCACGTCCAGGCTGACAGTGATCCATCTGGACTTCAGGCAGTGACAGAGAGAAATTCCTAAGGACACAGCCTTGTCCAGGAAGGAAACCGGCCCTGGTGGCCAAGAAGGCCAATGCCAGCCTGGGGTGGATCAGAATGGGGATGGTGAGGGGATCCAGAGAGGGTCTCCTCTCCCTCTACTCTGCTCTGGAATCCTGTGTCCAGTTGTGAGCCCCTCAGTTCCACAGGGACACAGAGCTGCTGGAGAGAGTCCAGCGCAGAGCCACAGGGTTGATGGAGGGAGGGGAGCATCTCCCTGCTGAGGAGACGCTGAGGGAGCTGGGAACAAAGGAGCCTGAGGGGGGACCCCATGACTGTTGATCCAGATGGAAAGGGTGGGGGTCAGGAGGAAGGAGCCAGGCTCTGCTCAGGGGCACCCAGTGCCAGGACAAGGGGCACCGGGTGTCAGCTGGAGCAGAGGAGGTTCCACATCAGGATGAGAAGCAGCTTCTCCCCAGGGATGTTGCCAGAGCCCTGGCAGGGGCTGCCCAGGGGGGCTGTGGGGTCTCCTTCTCTGGAGCCATTTCAAACCCTCCTGGGCTGTTCCTGTGCCCCTGGCTCTCAGGGCTCCTGCTGCGGCAGGGGGACTGGACTGGGTGACCTTGTGAGGTCCCTTCCAAATTCTGACATCAAGACTGTGATTTGTAGCCCATCACCCTGTATTTGAACCAGAAATGAGAGCATCCTGACCCCCTTTCTGAGCTGGGGGTTGCTGACTCTGCTTCTGGGCTTGCTCATTCCTCCTGTTTCATTCTCTTGATTTTCCATCTGTGCTCAGAAGGGGTCCGTGCTCTGGTTTAGGAATGAGGTCTGGGACAGCACAGGCATCTGTTCCACAGTAGCTCAACCAACTACAGTCGGGCTGAGCCAAGAGACAAAGACACTGTCTTCCTAACCTTGTTAGGTCTTCAGTGCAGATCTCGTGCTCCCTGACTCAAGGCCGGCAGGCAGGCTTGTACCTAGCAACCTCAGCCTCTGGAGTTTGATGCTGTGACTGCAGGGAGGTGGCTCAGAGAGCTGGGGGTGAGACTTTCCACTGCATCATGCTGGAACTGGGGGAGGAAAAGGCAAGTTCCAGTAACTTCCCCGAGTGCTGCTCTGCTCACTGGTCTGAAGTTTTCTAGGGGGAAATGCTCTTCTCCCTCTGCTCTGCAAGCAAACTGAGGGGTTTTTAGCCATTTTAATTTCACCAGCTCCATCATCACCCCATGACAGAGAGTTTGAGTTGCAGAGACACTACAGACATGCGTGAACTGAGAAGGGTGAGGCTCAGCCCTTCCCATGGCTGTGATGAACTGGAGTCATTGGGCAGAGGACAAATGGGATGAGGGTGAACAGGGCCAAGGGCAGGGGCCTGCACTGTGGCCACCAGAGCCCCCTGCAGCTCCAGACTGGGGGAGGAGGGGCTGGGGAGCAGCCTGGAGAGAGGGACCTGGCAGCACTGGGTGACAGCCGGCTGGACAGGAGCCAGCAGGGTGCCCAGGTAGCACCAAAGGCCAAGGGCATCCTGGCTGGGGGTCAGGCTCTTCTCCCAGGCGACTAGTGACAGGATGAGAGGGCAGAGCCTGAAGCTGCACCAGGGGAGGGTTAGGTTGGATGCTAGGATGCCCTTCCTCACAGAAAGAGTGAGTAGACATTGGAAAGGACTGCCCAGGGAGCTGAAGGAGCCCCCATCCCTGGAGGTCTTGAAGGACAGACTGGGCTGTGCTGGCTGATCTCAGTAATTCTGTGGTTCTGTGTCACTTTCTGTCTCTGGTGGCTGCTCTGGGCTGCCTCAGAGCAGACCTTTAGCCCAGTGTCTGTCTTATTCCTGGAACCCTCCCAGATCAGACTCCTCGGATGCTAACACCAAGAGAACTGCCTGAACTCCCAGAGAGAACCACTGGGGTTTGCACCTTTTTCTTGACTCTGACCCTCTGGAAGCAACGTGCAGCCCGCAGAGACGTCCGGACACCTCTGCACACGCAGGTGAAACCTTGGACAAGTATTTCATACTCATACAGCCCACCAAACTTCCTGGGAGCAGCCCTGCTTTTCCTCGCCCCGCCAAGGATCCCTGATGGCATCCCATCCCTGGGGGGGCTGGCCACGGCACTGCTGGCCCCAGCAGAAAAGCAGGTGACTGGCAATAACTAACACAGAAGCATTGCTGAGGCACAGTGAATAAATCCAGCGAGGAATGCTGAGCCATCCCTGACATAACTCAATCCCCTTTCCCACGTGGAAGACAGGGAGGGATGGCTGCTGCCTGCTCTTGTTTCCCAATGAAATCTCTTCTGCATCTCACGGCCCTTTTGTCCCCGGGGGGGTTGAGCGGTGCTAGGGCAGGGTGATTCACTCGGGGCTTCTTGTGGTTTTGGAACAGGTGTTGTGTGAGGAATGGCTGAGGGAGCTGGGGCTGTTCAGCCTGGAGAAGAGGAGATTCAGAGACCTTCTTGCTCTCTCCACCTACTTGAATGAAGGTTGTAGAGAGGGGGGGTTGGTCTGTTCTCCCTAGTAGCCAGTGATAAGATGAGGGGCTATGCCCTTAGGCTGCTCTAGGGGAGGGTCAGGTTGGGTTTCAGGGGGGAATTCTTTCCTGAGAGGGCTGTCAGGCACTGGAACAGCTGCCCAGGGAGGGATTGAGTTCCCATCCCTGGAGGTGTTGAAGAGAAGGGTAGCTGTGTCTCTGGGGACAGGGTTGAGTGATGCTGATAGGGCTGGGGAAAGGTTGGACTTGATGACCTTAAAGGTCTCTTCCAGATGAGCCTGTTCAGTGATTCTATGATTCAAATTCATGTACCTGCAGGACTTTTCCATTTCAACAAGTCCTTAAGCTGTCTTGGATTAACCACAGGGCCCAGATTTAGCTCCAAAACCAGGGGGCAGCAGCCACAACCCCAGCACAAATCCTAAGTGCAACGAGCACCAGCTACGGCCTCCCAGCAGCACCCTTGATGACTGGGGAACCACCCTGTCGACTGGGAAGGACTGTCTGCTCCCAGTGCATGGCCTGTGCAAGTCAGCTTCTCAGTTCTGAGTAGAGATGAAGTCAACCTTCCCTCTCTGATTTACATCACAAAGGTGCTGCTTTCCCTTGTGTCTGGCTGAGATGGAGAATTCCAGGGGTCGGGATGGATGGAACGGGAGCTTAGTCTATGTTGTCAGCCCGTTTGGCTAGTAAGGCTACCTGCACCCGGCAAACAATCGATCGCTGTGCAATTAGCCGCGTGTTTGACCGCTGGCACTGAAGTTCACCAGGTCTGAGCATCTCCTCCGGCCTTCCCCCATCGTTAGAGCCTCATTGGCATTCCTGGCGGAAGAGCTTCGCTTGCTTTTTACTTTTAATTAAAAAGGCAAACTTTTGGCATCTGCAGGCTGGGGAAAGGCAAACAGCTCTTAATTAAAGTGCAGCACGGTGCCAAAAATAAGCGTAATGAGTCGGGCAGGGCGGCTGTTAACACAGCGTGCTTCGTTCTCCGTGCTCGAAACCTCAAGATATAGCAAAAAAAAGCCCAACCCAGGAGCAGGGAATAAAATCACCACAATAAATCAGCGTCCCAAGCCCTTGTTTCTCCTCATGACCGTTATCCCTAGGAGAATCGCATCCCCTGGCTGGCGCTGTGGCATGAACATCGTGATGGCGGGGTCTTCATGGTGGCTGTTATTAATAATCATGGGACTGGATATTTGTGGTGGCTGGCTCGCTCACATCTCACTCTCGCTCACGTCTCAAGGAGGAGCTGGGTGCTGGCTGCATTCAGCTCAGTGTTGCACCCCGTTGCAGCAACATCTCTGATTCTCTGCTGTAGGAGATCTGGGAGCTGAATTGCCAAAGCCCCTTGATCGACAGCTGCAGGGCTCTACCTGGGTTGATCAGGGTAATTTAAACACCTTCTTCGTGTGCTAAAGATGGGTTTGAACTTGGTTATCAGAAGTCCTGGGGTAACTGTTCATCTCCTCAGCCAGCAAAATCCTGCCAGGAGCGACATGATCTGGGAACCCTGAATGCACCCTTTCCTTTCCAGCTTCTTCCAACTCTGAATTCAAACAACAGTGACAGTGCTGGGATTCTGTAAATGCGGGGGGATTCCAGCTTCTTTCTCCTCCTCGTTCCTCTGTATTACAACTGTCCAGGAGTATCTGGTGATTACAGAAGGGTTTGATCCTGAGTGCACGAGAAAGAAATCCGCTAGGAGGTCAGCATCCTTGAGAGCTCCTGAGCCCCCCAGCGCCCCTCGTGGTCTGGCTCTGCTTTCCCATTTCTCTTGGAACAAAAAAAGGACTCATTTCAACCTGCTTTTGTCTTCATTTTGCTCTGGAGATGATTACCCGGGTGGTCTAACATCTGCTGAGAGGCTTTTACTCGGGCATGGACTCGGGCTTCCCAATCTCCATGGAAAATACCTTCCCTCTTCCCACCCGCCTTCCCTTTGGATAAGAGAGACAAAGGAATGCGGACAGACTTCCCACTGGAATGAGCATCCATCAGCCTGTGCAACTGGCATCCTTCCCCACGCAGTTTGCCTCTTGCCCCCTGGATAGATTATCTCACGAAAGAGGAACCTGAGTCCCATCCTTCCCAAACAGCGGCAGCAGGAAGGGGCTTGAAACCCCGTGGTTTGCTAGGTCAGATTTTAACCGCTCCCTTGGAAGTTGATCTGCTCGCCCAGCTGGTGCTCTGCTCAAAGATCCCCCTTACAGAGGCTCTTCTCTTGCTCTCGAGCTCTGTAAGGGACCGACCGTAGAGCAGGCAGAAGCTGAAAGACTGAATTGAGTCTCCAGCTGTTTTTTAAGGCCTGATGGTTCTGTTTCTGATCACCGGTGTGACTGGGGTTACCTGTGACTTCAGACACCTCACTCGGCCATGGGAACCAGTCCTTACCCGACTCACACACGCCAGAGCAGATGCGCAGCAGCAGTGTTGGCGCAGGGATGCATTGAGCAGGGATGCATTGAGCAGGGATGCATTGAGCAGGGAGCAAGGTCTAACAGCCCAGCCCAGCAGATGCATTGAGCAGGGAGCAAGGTCTAACAGCCCAGCCCAGCAGAAGTTAATGAGCTAATTGACAAAGGCATAAAAACCCACAACACTCCACTGTTTTTTATGGTGCTGAAGGAAGCAAAAGGGAGCCAACAGCACAGGACTCACACAACCCTATTTATAGCCCCTGTCTGTGTATTAACTCAAGTGACTCTACAGGACACAGGACTCACACAACCCTATCTATAGCCTCTGTCCGTGTTCTAACTCGAGTGACTACAGGACATGGGACTCACACAACCCCATTTACAGTTCTCTGTCTGTGTTTTAACTCAAGTGACTCTACAGGACACAGGGCTCACACAACCCTATTTAGAGTTCTCTGTCTGTGTTTTAACTCGAGTAACTCTACAGGACATAGGGGTCACACAACCCTATTTACAGCCCTCTGTCTGTGTTCTAACTCGAGTGACTCTACAGGACACAGGACTCACACAACCCTATCTACAGCCCCCTGTCTGTGTTCTAACTCGAGTGACTACAGGACATGGGACTCACACAACCCTATCTATAGCTCTGTCTGTGTTCTAACTCGAGTGACTACAGGACACAGGACTCACACAACCCTATCTATAGCCCCCTGTCTGTGTTCTAACTCGAATGACTCTACAGGACGAGCTAGAGGGTTTATTGAAAGCAAATCAAAAGAGAAGAGGAAAGTTGGCTGGGTGAACAGTGCCAGCACTGGAAAATGAAGGGAAAGGGGGGGAAAAGCCCCCCTCACACAAGGACAAACTCCTCACCTCATCAGCCCAAAGGGAATAACCCTCCCAGAGAACACCTGGAATCTATTTGGCAAATGTACTGTCGAGCTGAGCCTCTCCGTGTCAGCGCTCCGGGAGTCTGCTCTGCAGTTTAGGGGGGCGTCAGGACTGTCACGGTCCCAGTAAAAACACCAGGTAAAAATAACAGCCCCAACATCTATTACCACTCAGCGTAAGACAACCAGCAATATAAAAGCACTCTGGAGCTTCTCTGCCTTCCCTCAGCCTTTAAAAGAGCCCCTAAAAGCGCAGTAAAAGGTTTCAGATGGGAGATGGATTGAAAATAACTGCAGCACATCCAGCGCCGCCGTGCCGTAGATCTCAACGGGGATGGGGCCAGCTTCCTCGGGTGCCTTCCTCTGGGTGACTGGCGTTTGCATTAGGAGTGGAATCGGGCTGGAAGGCAGCTCAGAGCTCCCCCAGTACCAACACTCTGCCATGGGCAGCGACACTGCTCACCAGAGCAGGGCGCCCAGAGCGCCATGCAGCCTGGCCTTGGGCACTGCCAGGGAGGGGGCAATGCTCAGGGGGGTGAGGTTTCAGTAAATCCATGTCAGCTATAGATTCTTCAGTTGATTTTCTTTCAAGCCATCACAGCAGCAGTCTCTCCACAAGGAAATATTCCCAGAGTAATTTGTGCACCTTTCCTCCCCTCTGAAATTCCTGCAGCTCTAGGGTCAGAGCTCACTACAGCTCCTCTTCATCCTGACTTCTCTTTCACAGTCCCAAGGTCAGAGCAGGAACCTCTCAGCAGTCCCATTCACTTCACCCACAGCACCGGCTCTGAGGTGCCTTGGCCACTCCATGGGGCTAGCAGAGAGCAATGTGGCTGTTCAATGCAGGACTACAAATCCTCTGTCCTTTGACACAGCCTGGCCTGGCTGGCCCAGGACGATGCTCAAGGACTATCACCAGCTGCAGGCGATAGCAGAGAGGAGAAAGGGACTTGGTGCTGCCAGCTGGACTGAAAGCAGAAGGCACTGGCCAGGGGAGGTACCAAGAGAACCCTGAGCTTGCTGCTCTGCGCTGCCTGCAGTGTCCCTACTGCCCAGCTTTCACTGCAAACCCCCAACCACCCCTCCCAGCACCTACGTCTAGCAGGTAACAGAGCAGAACCAGGGGCTGGTTCTGCCTCCTCTTCGTGACCAGTGGTGGTTTGCTCGTGCACTGAGCAGCATCCATCCCTCAGCTCTCTGGAAAGGCAAGGACCTTGAGCAGACCCCTGCCAGAGCGCAGCACTGCGGCTGGGCTGCCGAGTCTCAAAGTGTGGCCCTCTCTGCATGGAATAAATTGTGCTGAGAGGGACAGGTCACTTCGTGCAATAAATCAAAGGCTGCTTCTCGCTTCCTCCATCACTAAAATCCCCTCCTGTGTCTAGCTCAGCTCTGCAATCATCTTCTTCGTGCTCATGACTCTAGTGAGCTAGGAGGGGGCTCTGCTCATCTGATTTTACCCACTGGGCTCGATTGAGATAGAAGAGTGGGTATCTCTACTCTTCTGCAGCCAATGGAGACAAGCTACCTCTTGAAAACACAGTCTAGTGGCCCTGAGGGGGTTGGGTTGTCACTTGGACTCCAACTTGGAGGTCTCTTCCAACCGTGATTCAAAGACAACCCCAAAGTCCAGAGAAATAACTGGGGTCTCCTGTTCTCCAGCCCACGGCTCCTTTTCCCGTGTCCTTCCTGAACCGGTGAAGCCACAGCCTGAACCCTCCAGCACAGTCCCAATCTTCTTACTGAATTCTCAGCCTTACAAGGGAATTGTATTTCATTTTCTTCTCCTTCAGTAGTGCGGAGGAGGAGCCAGCAGGGTGCCCAGGGGGCCAAGAATATTCTTCTCTGGATTAGGAAGAGCGTGGGCAGCAGGAGAAGGGGAGTTCTCGTGCCCCTGGACTCAGCCCTCTCGAGTCCTGGGTTCAGTTCTGGGCCCCCCCTCACTCTAGAAGACAGGGAGATGCTGGAACGGGTCCAGAGCAGAGCTACCCAGATCAGGAGGGGTTGAGAGAACCAGTCCTGTGAGGAGAGGCTGAGGGAGCTGGGCAGGGTGAGTTTGGAGAAG
>VZRI01000760.1:238919-250946 GCA_013397515.1 Upupa epops | reverse complement strand
TCCCTCCCTCCCTCCCTCCATCCCTCCTTTCTTCCTTGCTTCTTTCCCTCCACCCTTCCTTCCACCCTCCTGCCTTTCCCTCGCCGTTCCCTCACACCAGACCCAGAGCAGCCTTTGCTGCATCCATCCACCGAGCAGCGAACGCTCCTGGTTCTCTGTGAATGATGAAGAAGCTATTTATTCCACCTGGCTCTTCCTCCGGAAGAGTTGGCTTGATCTCCCAGATTATAATAAGGATTTATTTGTAAATCCTTTGTTTATCCTTACCCCGCAGGACACAGCTGTAATCTCTCCCGGCGTCGTGTGTGGCGTGCGGGGTAGTAACAGGAAAAGGCTTCCAGGACTCTAAAACTAAACTGCTTTTTTACTAGACAAATTATTTACCCAAATGCTTCCATGGGATTTGCATTCTGACCGCGTTCCTGCAGCCTCCTGCAAGCCCTGCTCTGCCATCTGTGCTTCTCCCTCCGTGCTCCATGTGGGCTGCTCCATCTTGTCATTTAGCAACTGTTGTTGTGTCTTCTCTGCCAGCTTTCGTTACCTTTACGGGGCAGGAGCTGGTAATAAACTGCTGAACCTCCAGCTCGGGTTTGCAACCTCTTCTCCAAGAATCCCTGCTCCGGAGAGCTTTGGGGGAAGCAGGGAAGGGAAGGCGGCGTGAGCACGTTGCTGCGCAATCTGTGCCTGTGCCGTCGCTCCAAGACCTCTGCCCCCAGCAGGAGCTGCTCGGTCGTTCAGCACAGGCAGCCAAAGGCTCCAAATTGCTGCTGGGCAGGAGGAGCTTTGCTTCGACTTTGCACAACGGAAGGCTCCCAGGGCAGGCTCGTGGCCGTCAAGGGTGTCTCTGCGGTGGGCATCGACGCAGCGGTCTGATTGGGACAGCCCCCAGGTATTTAAGCAGCCCCCAGAGGAGCTGATTTCAACCTGACCCATTCCCACCCTGCGGGTTGCCACCCTGCAGGTTGCCAGCCTGTGTTGCTAATCATGACTGCAAAGAAGGCGGTTTCTCTCTTGTGGAGAGGGTGGATGTGCCTTGGCACTATGATCCTGTGGCCACAGAGCCACTGCTCATCAGGAGTACTCTGAGTCCTGGGAGATATTTCATAGGCTCACAGAACCATAGAACCATAGAATCATCAGGGATTGGAAGGGACCTGAAGGACCATCCAGTCCCATCCCCCTGCCACAGCAGGATCACCCACACCAGGTCCAGGTGGGTTTCAAACGTCTCCAGAGAAGGAGACTCCACAAACCCCCCTAGGCAGCCCCCTGCAGCACCCTGACACCCTCCCTGGGAAGGAGTTATAGAACCGGTCAGGGTTGGAAGGGACCCCAGGATCATCCAGTTCCAACCCCCCTGCCCTGGGCAGGGACACCCCCCTGTAGATCAGGCTGCCCAGAGTGGACCCAAATCCCCGTTACAGGTAGCAGAGCTCTTCCAGGACCACCCCCACCTGGGGGGTGTTTTTCCAGGTGTCCAGTGATGCTCAGCTTCCAGATGTCTGGAAAGATGACTAACGTGCACATAATGATGCTCCTCGTAGTCCCTGTAGATCCAAAACTCAGTGAATCTGTCTGCTCTATGTGTGTGGAGCCACCAAATCGCTCCAACATCGGGCCTCCCACATCTCGTTCAGCACACACATCACTTCGTCTTTCTGGGACCATCACCAGCTTCAGCAGTTAAAACCTGGCAGCCCAGGGTGACCCATTGTCTAAACAAAACATCGAGTCCATTAAGCAGAATGGACTTTCAGCTCCTGGCTCGAGGGTCCTGCTGAGGATGCGGACCATCGGTCACCATCAGGGGGTAGTGCCAGCTGCAGGGAATGGAGGGAGGGAGGAGCGGGCTGCTCGAGCGTGAAGCGTCTGCTCTAGTGTTTGTGCTTTATCATCCCCTCCTGCTCCCATCCTCATGCAGGGGGGTGTCACTCTGCATGTGGCTGCACCGATTCACGGCCAAGCAGGTCAGAGGGGACCTCGAGGACCATCCAGTCCAACCCATCTGGCTATAAACAGAGGTGTCCCAGCAGCCTGCCCAGCTGGGTCTGAAAAGTGCCCGGTGCAGGGCAGCCGACCCCTTCCCTCGGGAGATGATTCCGCTGGTTAATTGTTCTAATTATCCCTGCATTGCGTGCTTCATCCCAGGCTTCCCTCAGTCCCCAGGTACAAATATCCCTCTACAAACCCTTAATTGCCCTGCGATTATCCCTCAACCCCCTCGTCTGCCACACCGCGTCCATCTCTGCAGCTACGAGCTCCTGCCTTGGCCCTGCCGCTGCAACAGGGCTGCTGCTGGAGATGACAGCTTCCCTCTCCAGTGGCCCCGGGCCAGCCTGTCGACAAGGCTCTCTGCTGAGGAATCAGCTGGCTCTTGCTGTGGCCAGCACACGTTTTCAAATCCCTTTAAATGAGCCGTCCCACCGTCCAGCCCCGGCTCCCAGGGCAGAGCCCCTCTTCCCGCAGCATGAGGTCTCGGTGACCCTTGTGCTGGAGGAGCAGTTATGAGGCGCCCTCGCTGCAGGGGTGACTGTGTCATCACTGACTCCCAGCAAGCTGGTGGAGTCACAACCTCCTTAACCTCTCTATTTCCAGTCCTGGTCTCTTCAGGTCTTCCCAGCTTTCATTTGGATGGTCACAGAGTCAAGATTAAGGTTGGAAAAGACCTCCAAGCTCGTCCAACCCAACTTCACCCTGCCCACTAAACACTCTCTCCCAGTGCCACAGCTACTTGGTTTTTGAGCCCCTCCAGGGGCAGCAGCTCCCCTCCTTCCTGGGCAGCCTTTTTGGACCCCCGAGCACTCTTTGAGTGAAGAAGCTTTGCCTGATGTCCAACCTAACCCTCCCCTGGCACAGCTTGAGCTCACTGTCCTGTTGCTGAGACGAGACCAGCTCCCAGCTCTCTATACCCTGCTTTCAGGTACTTGTGGACAGCAGTAGGGTCTCCTCTCAACCTCCTTCTCTCCAGAGTACGAGGAGAAGGGGGACTATAACATCCACACCCACCCTCGGCCCCTTCCACTGACCCCTTCCAGTGCCCAGCCTTCCTTCCAGAGCAGTCCACCACAGGCACAGATAAACCCGGATCAAAACAACCCCTGCTGAATCTATCCTCTTCCCCCTGGAGAGCAAACCAGACACCCAGCGATCCAGGGGACAGACCAGAGTCGGGCTGGCCAGCCCTCAACGCAGCCACTGCCTCCTTCCCTTTCTGGGGGAGCTCTGAACCCTGGTTCTCTTTACCAGGGCACGCGAGCTAATGGCGAGGATGCAACGAGGCGGCAGAGCAGGCGGCAGCTGATAGCAGAACAAGGGTTATCTCTCCTTGCACGGGCTGATAAGTGAAAAGAAATTAGCAGAGGTACAGAACCCGGCCCTTATCTGGCTCCGCCGTAATGGGGGGGGAATCGGGGATTCCAGGCAGTAGCTAATCCCTCCACACGCCGCCCGCAATCACCGTGCACCTCATCCGCCTCGGGTGGCCCTGGGGAGGCAGAGGGGCCGCTGTATTTTGCTGGAAGAGCTACCCAGGCTTTGTTAAGGGGCTGGAAGTCCTTGAGATAGGTTCCCCGGGGGGGTGGAAGCCAAAAGGGGAAAGCAGAGGGGTGGTTGCTGTTCGGGAGCAGCGGGGTTGTGGGGAAGAAAGGCTTTCTGAGCCTTGGAAGTGGAGAGGGATTTGTAATAAAGACATAGAGCACAGGCTAACGATGCTGCCAGGCCCTCTGTCTCCTGTAAGGTCTTTCCAAATGATGCTGACCTTTCGTTTTTCCCCATCTTTCTTCCAGCTTGTCCGGAAAGGTCGGGGCAGGGTGGAGAAGTGAGGGGGGAAGGAGGTTAATTTGATTGGTGAAGTCAAGGAAAAGTTACCGGCGGTTGCTGTCAACTTCAGATTCAGCATCCACACCCCGAGCCGTCCCCACACAGAGAGAGAGAAGGAAGGGCTGCTGGGACTCCATCAGGAATCACATCGGCGATGAACGGAGAGATAAGAGTGGCAGGGAAAGTCAGCTGGAGAGATGGGATGGGGGAGTGGAAGAGAGACTTGTAGATGCATTGTGATCATCATACAGGTAAGCAGAGACAATCACAGAGAGTCAGGGGATGGAAGGGACCTCACATCATCACCCAGTCCAGTCCCCCTGCCACAGCAGGAGCCCACAGAGCCAGGGGCACAGGAACAGCCCAGGAGGGTTTGAAACAGCTCCAGACAAGGAGACTCCACAACCCCCCTGGGCAGCCCCTGCCAGGGCTCTGGCACCCTCACTGGGAAGAAGCTGCTTCTCCTCTGGATGTGGAACCTCCTCTGCTCCAGCTGACACCCGGTGCCCCTTGTCCTGGCACTGGGTGCCCCTGAGCAGAGCCTGGCTCCTTCCTCCTGACCCCCACCCTTTCCATCTGGATCAACAGTCATGGGGTCCCCCCTCAGGCTCCTTCAGCCCCAGCTCCCTCAGCCTCTCCTCAGCAGGGAGATGCTCCCCTCCCTCCATCATCCCTGTGGCTCTGCGCTGGACTCTCTCCAGCAGCTCTGTGTCCTCCTGGAACTGAGGGGCCCACAACTGGACCCAGAATTCCAGATGGGGTCTCAGCAGGGCAGAGGAGAGGAGGAGGAGAACCTCTGACAGTCTCCTATCTAATCCATCCCAGGATGCCGCTGGCCTTGGCCACCAGAGCCCATTGCTGGCTCCTGGTCATCCTGCTGGCCCCCTGGTCCCTTTCTCCTAAGCTGGGGCTGTGTGTTGATTGCAATGATCAATTGATAATTGATCACAAACAGGGCTGGGAAAGTGGAGTGACTGTTCTCAGCCCTGCAATAGAGGGTGACGAGATCACAGGGGACTGTCACCCCTCTTGCTGGGGTCACCTGGGCAGCGCAGCAGCGCAGATTCACTGTGGCTGGAAGCTTTTCCAAAGGCAAAGAGGGAATCTTTTCAGCCTGTTTGCTGGAGTTCAGAAAGCCAAATCAATTCACTTCATTGTTTAGGGCTCCACGACCCTTGCTCTGGTCTCAGTCACAGTCCTACTTGAGGGTCCTGCTGGAAGCAGCCTCTGTACAAGGACAGTGATGCTCAGACCTCAGTCAGAGCCACTAGAGCTTTGCAGTCAGAGCAAAGCCTCGACGACCCCGGGATGGAGCAAGTGAGGCACCAGAAGAAGCTTTGAACAGGTACCCCCCCTCCAACCCCGATGTTTTAGGAATGAACTGGCTGCCTTTCTGCTTGCTGTGCCCCACACTCATTAGTTTTCCACCCACACCGCTCTGGTCTCAGGCCAGGAGCATCCTAGTTAGTCTTCGCCTCCAAAATTTAATTAGGAGAGCTGATTATCAGGGGGGTCCTGCGAGATTTGGACTCTCCAAAACGAGATTGCTCTTCTTCCTTGCTAGAGCAGGAGAACGCCTCATTTCTCGGGTGAGAGTCTTTGGCCTAGAAATGTTCCTTCACCCCAGTTGGAAGAGCCTGTGTTTTAGAGCAGGAGAGTGGGATCTCAAAGCACCTCCAGTTGGAAGAGCCTCTGTTTTAGAGCAGGGGAGTGGGATCTCAAAGCATCTCCCAGTTGGAAGAGCCTGTGTTCTAGAGCAGGGGAGTGGGATCTCAAAGCATCTCCCAGTTGGAAGATCCTGTGTTCTAGAGCAGGGGAGTGGAATCTCAAAGCATCTCCCAGTTGGAAGAGCCTGTGTTCTAGAGCAGGAGAGTGGGATCTCAAAGCACCCCCCAGTTGGAAGAGCCTGTGTTTTAGAGCAGGGGAGTGGGATCTCAAAGCACTGCTCCCCCTGCCAGGCTCTGCTGAGGTCAGAAGGCAGTGGCCACAGGACAGCCTGAGGTCCTTTCCAGCAGGGTTTTGTTCTGCTGTTCCCTCAGAGAGGCTGCTGCTCTCATCCTCTCCCGGCTCTGACAGCCTGACTGACAGAACAGGCTTTGCCTTCGTCTTGTGCTGTAGAGGCAGAAAAGCCAGACCTAAAATTAAACAGAGTTATGCAGCCACTCTCTGTCATCAGCTGTCTAAGTCCTCTCCTTCTGAACTCCATTTGTGTTGCTGCCGAAGCCTGAGAGGGGATGGAAAGTAAAGAAATCCTGCAGGTGGTCAAAACATCACTGAATCAGAGTCACGGGGCTGGAGGGGAGCTGCAAAGGGCACCCAGTCCAACCCCCTGCACCCAGCAGGGGTGCCTGGTGCCTGGTGCTGGTGGCCTGGTGCCACCAGCTCTCCCCAGCCCGGGGTGCCCAGAGCCCCAGCCAGCTTGAGCTTGAACGGATCCAGGGATGGAGCAGCCTGGTCCAGGGATCCCCCAGCCCTTTGTCCTGCTGTCTAAAACAATCCTTAGCATAGAAACCTGTGGCAGGAGCCAGGGGGAGAGGAGAGACTCTGCTAAATAAGGTGCAGCACCGGGACCCACAGCGAGAGGAGAGATGCCACCCCACCGCCCCGCTCAGCTTCCCAGCCATCAGCCACGTGGAGCCAAAGGGCCAGGGGGACCGCAGAGCCCCGGCTCTGGAGTGACGGGGGCTGCAGGGCTTCCCTGAAGTCCTCCCAGTGTGAATGAAATCGCCTTCAGAAAATAATTACCCAGCCCTGATTGAAAATTGCCGAGGATGGAGGGAGCACAACAGCCTCTGAGGGGCTGCTCCAGCCTTAATTACCTTCATTATTAACAGTGTTCTCAGGCTGGAATTTAACCCAGCTCTGGGCTCGATCCACGCGAGCACCTCACACCTTCAATTCTGGGATGGAGCAGCCCATCAGTGCCTTTGGTTCCACTCGTAGAGCACCCAGGAGGGCTGTGTCCAGCTCTGGGCCCCTCAGTTCCAGAAGGACACAGAGCTGCTGGAGGGTGTCCAGCACAGAACAATGGAGAGGATGAAGGGAGGAGAGCAGCTCCCTGCTGAGGAGAGGCTGAGGGAGCTGGGGCTCTGGAGCTGGGAGAAGAGGAGGCTGAGGGGGGACCTCATTGCTGTCTCTCAGTCTGGGAGGGGTGGGTGTCAGGAGGATGGAGCCAGGCTCTGCTCAAGGGCATCTGGGGACAGGACAAGGGGCACTGGGTGCCAGCTGGAGCAGAGGAGGTTCCCTCTCCATCTCAGCAGGACCTTCTTCCCAGGGAGGGTCCCGGAGCCCTGGCAGGGGCTGCCCAGGGGGGCTGTGGAGTCTCCTTCTCTGCAGCCGTTCCAGCCCCGCCTGGCTGTGTTCCTGTGCCACTGGGTCTGGGGGATCCTGCTGTGGCAGGGGGACTGGACTGGGTGATCTTCCCAGCTCCCTTCCCATCCCTAAGGACTCTCTGATTTCTTTCCCTGCAGCAGCTGTAACTCGGGGAGTTTTCAGGCAGATGCAGAGGCTGGAGGCGTCTGCAGGGCTCTGTCTCATTTATCACTGTTGTGAATTTGCAGAGTGTAGAGCAGGAGGCAGCAATCCGGAAAAGCCTCTCCTGCCACGCTCTTGCACTGCCAGGCGTTTTCTGCTGACAGCAGGCTTTGGTTTTTTAAAATACAGATTGCTTGTCTTTCCTTTTGCTCTTTTCTCCCTCTGTCACTCAGGTTCTTCGCCCCGGAATGAGACGCTGGACTGGCTGAGCCATTGGGACTTCCCTCTCGTCTCAATGCGGTTTGGAAGGAGTGAATGTCAGGGATTAGAGTCACTCTGCTCCTTACACCCCAACGTAATCCCTTCCTTCTAGTCAAGCTCTGCCTGAAATGCCTTGGGGAGCAGCCTGGGTGCCCTACACAGTGATGGCAGAGACAGGGAACGGGCAAATCTGTGTGGTTAAAATTTGTCTTCTCATAGAATCATTGGGGCTGGCACAGCCCTCTGAGCTCCCCCAGCCCAGCCCAGCACCCACCAGCAGCTCAGCAGCCACCCCAGGGCACTCAGGGCCACAGCCAGGCTGTCCTTCAACACCTCCAGGCATGGGGACTCCCCCACTGCCCTGGGCAGTCCAGTCCAGGCTCTGAGCACCCTTTCCAGGAGGAAGGGCTTCCTGACAGCCAACCTAACCCTCCCCTGGCAGCTTCAGGCCCTGCCCTCTCATCCTGGTGCTGGGTGCCTGGGAGAAGAGCCTGACCCCCAGCTGACTGCACCCTCCCTTCAGGGAGCTGGAGAGAGGGAGAAGGTCCCCCCTGAGTCTCCTCTTCTCCAGGCTCAACCCCCCCAGCTCCCTCAGCCTCTCCCCAGCAGCCTCTCCCTCCAGTCCCTTCCCCAGCCTCGTTGCTCCTCTGGACCCGCTCCAGCCCCTCCAGCTCTCTCTTGCAGGGAGGGGCCCAGCACTGCCCCCAGGACTGGAGGGGAGGCCCCCCCAGTGCCCAGTGCAGGGGCAGAATGACATCCCCAGTCCTGCTGGCCACACCAGTGCTGATCCCAGCCAGGATGCCCTTGGCCTTTGGTGCCACCTGGGCACCCTGCTGCCCCCTGTTCAGCCGGCTCTCATTACTGTTGGGAGTCCAAAATCTTTGCAGATACCTGTGTGAGAGCCGTGCATTTGTTATCAGCCCTGCAAGGCACCCTTGTTCATTATTTAAAACTCATCTCTTGGAGAGCTGCTAAATAACTCATCTATTCGATGATCCTTGCGGGCATCCTGTTGCCCCTCGTCGTGAGAGGCATCTCCCTTGCCGCCAGAGACCTGGAGCCGGAAGGACCTGTCACACTGCTGCTGCTTTTCAAGGGACAGAAGATCTTCTCATGCCTGATAAGGTGGGAGAAGCACCTGAATCTCTCTTAAATATTTGATATCCCCCTTGCTGCAGCACGGCGCAGAGAAGCCAGCTCGACTCTCAAGCAGTCCACCTGAGGAGAGGAAGGAGGGGAGAGGAAGGAGGGGGGAGTTAAAGAAGCCTCATGAACCCCACACCCACCAACACCCGTGTGCCTGCACAGCTCCACCAGGGCAAGGATGTCCTGGAGCACTTGACACTGCTCACAGCAGAGTGACAGGAGCCCTAAAGAGCTACTGAGGGGATGCCCAGGGGTTCTCCTTCGTGCCACAGCTGGGGGGTGTCAGCAGCTTCTTCCACTTCCTTCTCTGCTTCTCCTGCTAGAGACCTTCACCAACAGCCCAAACGTGTGTCCCTCCTCATCCTGACCCTGTCCCCAGTGTCCCCATGCCTGCACTGTGGGCCACGACAGCCCCCCCAGGACTTGGCATCTGCTGCAAAGAGCACAGGAACCCCCAGCCCGACTGCAGTGCTCAGGGTGGGCACTCAGCAGGTAGAATGAAACCGAGGAGCTGGCACAACCACAGCAGCAAGGGCATCTGTGAGACTGATCCTGAGAGAGGGCTCCTGTGAGACTGATCCCAAGAGAGGGCTCCTGTGAGAATGATCCCAAGAGAGGGCTCCTGTAAGTCTCATCACCCCGTGGAAGGTGAAGGAGCTTGAAAATTCAGGCTTTGGACTAAACTGATTGCAAGGCCAGAGCCAGCAAGGTGAAGGCACCAGCACTCTGGAGCCGATGGAACTGCTCGAGCAGACCCCAGGGAAGAGCAGTTCATGCACAGTGCCACAGGAGAGGCTCCAAAAGGGAGGATTTCAGTCAGACAGGAGGAAAACCTCTGGAATCTGAGCGTGGGGAACAGCCTGCTGAGAGAAGGGGTGGAGGCACCATCCCTGGAGCCATTCGAGCTCAGGCTGGCTGGGGCTCTGGGCACCCTGGGCTGGGGAGTGCTGGTCCTGCTGGGTGCAGGGGGGCTGGACTGGCTGCCCTGTGGAGCTCCCTACCCTAAGAGCGATGCTTTCACGCCAGTTCAGTGCGGAAGGATAAACCCCTGAATGAACAGAGAGAGAGAAAAGCATCTCTGGCCACCTGATCCCAGTCCCTGCAAACCAGACCAGCCTGCTCTGACCCAGCCACGGGGACTGGGAGGTCCCAAATCACCTGCAGCCACTGTACCCCGGGTGATGCAGGAACAGGAGACCTTTTTAGTCGCCATCTCACCCTGAAGATTTCACAGAGGTCACCTGAAATCTGCCGTCACACCCCACATTTAACAATTAAAGAGTTAACTGTGGCTTCCAGCAGACGGGCTCGCGGGAGCCTTTAGTGAGGAGCCCAGGACTGTGGGCAAAACACAGCTGGGTTGGGTTGGTTTTTCTTCTAAATCAATCTGGTGGATGAGGAGGCAAAGAAGAGCAGCTCTGAGGCGTCTCAGCCCTGCTTGATGTCTCAACTAGAAGCGTAATTTCCCAAGCTAAGTGTAGGTTGAGAGCAATTTGTTTTGAATTTGAGAGAGCAATTGTTCTCGACTGGAGTAGAGATGTTGACAGCAGCCTTGACTTGAAGCAAGGAGCCTCGTTGGGTAGAGCAGCCAGCTCATCGGTGAGGAAGCATTGATGGAGTTAGCCTAACGAAGAGGAGGGAAGCAGAAGGAAAGGCTCTGTGCCACGAACGTGCTGCTAATTAAATGGGCTGTGCCACGAGCCCCTCACTGGGGAGGACTTCCATACACAAGGACAGGGACCTGCTGGAGGATGTGAACGTGAGCAGGGCGCTGGAGCACTTCTGCTTGCAGGGAGCTGGGGTTGCTCAGCCTGGAGGAGGCTCCAGGGGAACCTGATGCTGACCTTCCAGTACCTGGAGGGGGCTACACAAGGAAGGCTGCAGAGGGACTGTTTGCAAAAGCCTGGAGTGATGGGACCAGGGGCACTGGCTTCACATTAGAGAAGAGCAGATTGGGCTGGGCTGTTAGGAAGAAGCTCTGCAGCAGGAGGGGGTTGAACACTGAAACAGAGAGCAGATTGGGCTGGGCTGTTAGGAAGAAGCTCTGCAGCAGGAAGGGGGTTGAAGCTCTTCAGCAGGAGGGGGTTGGAACAGGTTGCCCAGGCAGGGAGCTGAAGCCCCATCCCTGGGGATACTCAAGGGGAGGCTGGAGGAGGCTCTGGGCAACCTGCTCTAGTTGCCTAGGGAGGGAGCTGAAGCCCCATCCCTGGGGATACTCAAGGAGAGGCTGGAGAAGGCTCTGGGCAACCTGCTCTGGCTGAACTAGATGACACTTAGAGGTCCCTTCCAACCCAGACTCTCCTATTCCAGCGGGAGCCCTCCTGTCCCTAAGGCAGGAGCTGAAGCGTTGAGCTCGAGCAGGGCTGTGGTTGTTTCCAAAACCAAAGACCGAGGCCCCAGCATCAAAGGAACTGAAAAAGAAGTAGCTCAAGCCAGAGCACTCAGACACACGTGCAGCTCCCCGATCAGACCTTGACATTTGCTGGCTGGTGCCTAGGACATAATCAGCGCCGGGGTTCTAATTGCAAAGATCAAAACAGTCATAAAGGCAGACAGGCGGAGGATAACCTTTCGCAGGGAGAGCGTGGATGCTCTGCTTGTCTTCCTCCTCCCTGGGCCCTCTTCTGCAGGGTAATTTAGAGGATTACGGCATGATCACGGGGGGCTGCTCAGTACAAATCAAAGGTAAAAGCTCTTCCTCCCCTCAACAACCTTCGCTTTCTTGTCGGGAGGGTCTGTGGCTGCTGGGGCCCCTTCGCCTGCCCCCCGATAGCTGGGTTTTTCAACCCATGGCTTTGCTTTCAGGTCACAAAGCACACTCGGTGCCTCGGTCACTGTGGGGTCAGAACAGAGACCACAGCTGATGTTGAATGATGGAAACCCCTTGTCTGCTGGGCTTATTGCTCTTCCCTGAACGGCTCCTTCCCAGCCCCCGGGGTGGCTATAATGCCGGGGTTACTGCTTGAACGACCTTTTCCAGACCCATCTTAACAGCAGGGGAGTGCTTGTGTCTGCCTGTCTCATCCAACCCACTCGGCATGTTAGCACAGCTACTCCAGGGTCCCCATCCCTGAGTCCCTGCAGGGAAAGGCTTGCAAACGCTTAGCAAGGTCTAAAGAGAGCAGAGGGGCAGCGCAGCGTTTCAGGCAGAGTAGTGAGGAGGGAGTTGTTTGAGTGGCTTTACTCCAGGCTTCTTTGGCTAGTGGGTGCAGTGCCCTGTTCTCCCCTCTGCCCTCCGTGCTCTCAGCACTTTCATTCAGGGACCAGCTGTTGCACAGTCACCCGTGTTCAAGCTGCGTGGACAGCACTGTGCTCTGCTGGTGGCCA
>VZRI01000760.1:201770-221836 GCA_013397515.1 Upupa epops | reverse complement strand
CCCCGCCTGGCTGTGTTCCTGTGCCACTGGGTCTGGGGGATCCTGCTGTGGCAGGGGGACTGGACTGGGTGATCTTTCCAGGTCCCTTCCCATCCCTAAGGACTCTGTGATTCCATGATTTTATTCTATATAATGATAATAATTATTGTTATTATTACTATTTCTCTTATCAGATTCATATTCCTAGAGTGGTTCAGGTTGGAAGGGACCTCAAAGATCATCCAGTTCCACCCTCCACCAGACCAGGTTTCCCACAGCTTCATCCATCCTGGCCTTGGACACCTCCAGGGATAGGGCAGCCACAACCTCCCTGGGCAACCTGGGCCAGGGTCTCGGCACCCTCCTGGTGAGGAGCTTCCTCCTGACTTCCAGTCTCAACCTCCCCTCTTCCAGCTGGAAACCATTCCCCCTGCTCCTACCACCCCAAGCCCTTGGGAACAGCCCCTCCCCAGCTCCCCTGGAGCCCCCTTCAGGGACTGGCAGGCTCCTAGAAGACGTCAGTAGCACCGCCATCCATTTTCACATGCAAACCTCACTGTGCCTGGAAACCACGACCAGCTCCAGCGGTGAAGACACACAGATGTGATATAAATAAATCGATGTCTAGATCTCAGAGATCAGCAGGCTTCTGCTGAAGTCAGTGGGCAACCTGGCAGCTGCAGGCTTGGCTCTGCCCGGGTACTGCCTGAAAGAAACCGGGGCAGCTCCCTCATTTCTCTGAAACACGTCTCACCTCATCTCTGCTTGACTGGAAACAGCTTCATCCACCAACACCATCCCCGGTCTGGACTCTCGGAGCGAGGCCCTGGCACAGCGCATCCCCTGGAGGATGCAGTCCGGGAGGAAGAGCTGCTTTGGATCGATTCATCTCCCAGCGTTGAGGCTGGGAGAGGACCGTGCAGAGAGGACCCCTCCTTTGCACCCTATTGTTCGCTGTCAAACAGCCTCGCTTGACAGATCATCGCCTGCGAGGGACATCTATCACAGTGACTCAGTGAAATGAGCCGTTCCCCCCGTTCCAGGCGTCAGAGCTGCCTGCGGAGGGGATTCTGTGGCTCTGTGCGTGCCTGGGGTGAAGAAACTGAGCTGATTCCCTATAAACAGTAATATTAATGCAAGCAGGTCTGGAGAGGGGAGCAATCACAGCATCCCAGAGGGACTGAGGCTGGCACAGCCCTCGGAGCTCAGCCAGCCCAGCCTGGCACCTGACAGCACCCCAGCGGCCACCCCAGGGCACTCAGGGCCACAGCTTCCCTGTTCCCTCAGCCACTCTCTGTAAGGCTGCTCCTCCAGGCCCTTCATCAGCATCACTGCTGATGGTGCTGGGTTCCTGGTGTCCTCTAACCTGCTGGAGGAAGGGTGAAGGCCCAGCTCGCTCCTACACCGGTCGTTCACTCTGCAGGGAGCTTTCAGCGTGGCCGTGCGCTGGCTCCAATCCCCTTGCCCACTGTGCCAGCTGGCCAGGAGGACAGAGGGTGCAGTTGGGGTTTTCCCTTGTTATTGCTTCCCCAAGCCAGCCTTGGGTCAGAGACCACATCCTCGACTGCATTCCCCTTCACAGGGTCTTGGAGAGGGGTGAGAGGAGGTGATGGGTTTGCCCCAGCCTGCAGCTCTCCCAGCAAAGCACAGACTGAGATCTGATCTCTGCCTCATCACACTGAACCTCACCGAGTCCAGGTCTGCCCTGCGTGAGAAAGGGACCCAGCTAGGTCACCCAGACCCCACCACCCGGATGAGCTCCCACCCAGGGATGGGGACTGGAAGCAGCAGCAGTGCCACTGGGGCAGCACAGCCTGACCACAGCGACTCCCTGGCTGCCCCTGTGTTGGGGGCTGCCATGGGGAATGAGAGGAAGACCAAACACAAGCAGGGTGATGCCTCGTGACAGGGCAGCAATGAAGTGGGGTGAGTCCTGAAACAGCACAAAGGGACAGGTTTGGTCCCCAAAGGCAGCAGCAGAGGACCTGCTACCCCGTGAACCCAGAGCAATGACTCCCTCGGTGTGGAGCTGAGGCTCCTGTTCAGAACGGGCTGCAAGAAACAAAGGTCTCTGAGCCAAGAGGAGAGCCACTGCTGCCCAGTCCTGAGTGCCATCTGCTGGTTCTTCATCTGGTGGTTGGCCACAGCCACAGCCCGACCACGATGTTGCAGCTACCGCTTCTCTCACAGCATCCCAGAGGGACTGAGGCTGGCAGAGCCCTCGGAGCTCCTCCAGCCCAGCCCAGCACCTAACAGCACCCAAGTGGCCACACCAGGACATCTCCTCTGTTCCAGCTGGCACCCAGTGCCCCTTGCCCTGTCCCCAGAGCCTGGCTCCATCCTCCTGACACCCACCCCTCACAGACTGAGAGACAGCAATGAGGTCCCCCCTCAGCCTCCTCTTCTCCCAGCTCCAGAGCCCCAGCTCCCTCAGCCTCTCCTCAGCAGGGAGCTGCTCTCCTCCCTTCATCCTCTCCGTTGCTCTGTGCTGGGCAACCTCCAGCAGCTCTGTGTCCACACACCCACAGCTGGGGAGGGAGGCTCCGAGTCACCCTGTAGCAACTGCTCTCCTGACTTCCCCCTCCTGATCTCCTCAGCATCCTAGGGCCTTAGAGACCCAGCTCGGGCTGCAGCAGCTTAGCAACGCTCCTAACACTCTGCTTTAGGTTTGGGACAGCCCTGGAGCAGTCAGGCAGTTGGACTGATGGTTGTAGGTCCCTTCCAGCCAGGGAAAGGCCCAAAGCAGCTTCAGTTGACTCTGTGAGACAGAGTTACAGCCACTGAGGTGTCTGGGCTTGCCATCACCAATGACACAGGAACAGCAAGTCTCTGTGAAACAGCCTGGCTTCAGCATCGTGTGGTGGTGAGAAGAGTCCTGAAAGCTCCTGCTTCAGTCTGAGTGAGTGGGGACATCACACTGCTGAGGTTATTGCTCTTCCTTAACAGCCGGAGATGGCTACTGCACCTCCCCCTCAGCTGGCCACAGCCGGAGCTGGGCTGCCCACCCTCATGCAGCATCACCCTTGTGCCAGCTGCAAGCTGGACCATGCAGGTGACACCAAGCCCAGCAGACACTGCCCCAGGGAGCCCCCTCACATTCAGCACTGGGGAAGCAGTCACTGGATTTGCTGGAGCAAAGAGCAGCGCGAGATGAGAGGAGAAAGGCGATGCCACAGTGGCCAAAAGGCTACCAGAGCCTTTTGCTGTCTCTGAAGTCCGTGGCCAAGCTGCCACCAACTTTACAGCTGTCAGAGTCAGGCTCTGGGCTTCCCATGGCCCTCAGTGCACATCCAAGTGTGGGTGCCCAGAGCATCCATCCAAGATGCCAACCCCAGAGATGTGGGCACACGATGGCCAGGGACCAGCAGGAGATGCAAGAACCTACCTGTGAGCCAGCACCACTGAGTGTGAGAGGGGCAGACGGAGAGCCCGGGCTCCCAAGGTGGAGTCTGAGCTGCGGGTCATGCACAAGAGCATGGAATACCAGCACTGGGCAGGATGAAGCAGCAGGTCAGCTGGTTTATAAGCAGCTGGAAGAGAGCAGACTAAAGCTTTAAGGAACCCATAAAATCTTTAATTACTTCAGATTCTCATTTGAGTCAGTGGAGAGTTGGGCTCTCGAGCCCGTCTGCCCACATTTCCATTAATAAAATAATTCAAGGAGTCATTTGAGAGAGAGAAAAAGCCAGCCAGACCCAAAGAGCTGCCCAGCAGTGACCCCGTAATGAATTTCTTCCCTCCCACTGCTCCCTGGAGAAGCCCTCGCTAAAAATCTACCTGCATCTGGCTCAGCCTGGGCTCGCTGAGCAGAAGCTGCGGCCGAGGAATGGATGTGGTGCCCAGAAGGCAGAGCCTGAGAAGCTGAAGTGCCCTAGGCCTTGATGTCATCTTAGGGAATCGTAAGAGTCCTCCTGGATGGAGAGGAGCTCCAGGATCAGCAAGTCCAGCCCTCATCCCAACTGCTCCCCAACCCCCTAGGCTTTCCAGGGCTCTAGCAACTACAGGGCTTTTAAGCTCCTCCAGGGATGGGGACTCCACCGCCTCCCTGGGCAGCCTGGTCCAGTGCCCAGCCACTCTCTCAGGAGAGAGCTTCTTCCTCAGATCCAATCTAACCCTCCCCTGATGCAGCTTGAGGCCACTGCCCCTCGTCCTAGCATTAGGAACTGGGGAGAAGAGCCCAGCAGCAGCCTCACCACACCCTCCTGTCAGGCAGCTGTAGAGAGCACTGAGGTCTCCTTTCAGCCTCCTCTTCTCTAGACTGAACAACCCCAGTCCCCTCAGCTGCTCCTCACAGGTCCTGTTCTCCAGTCCTCTCCCCAGCCTGGTTGCCCTCCTCTGACCCTGCTCCAGGTCCCCTGTGATCCCTAACGATTCCATGTCTTCCCCACGGTATTGCTGAAGGGAAAGGACATTGGTGCCAGCCAGCAGTGGTCCCAGCCTACAGCACCAGGGAGGAAACTCCTGGAAGGACAGAGCCTGTTGCCATCAGAGCTGGGGATCCACGCGTCAGAGAAGTCAGCTCCTGGTGAGCTGAGACACAGGGTAATGAATTTCAAGTACAGTTTCGTATTGAAAATTCATGCTGGAGAGGCTGGCAGCACAATCTGTTAATTACAATAATCGACTGAACTGCCTCAAAAGAGTTACACCCCCACCTCCAGTTACCCAGTTGTAGGCACTTCAGAAACACTGGGGGCTTCTCAACGTTATTGGTGGCACATGGGGTCTCTTCTAGGGTCTCTCTACTTCTTACAGAATAATAGAACCCCACTGTGATTGAGGCTGGCACAGCCCTCTGAGCTCAGCCAGCCCAGCCTGGCACCTAACAGGACCCCAGTGGCTACCCCAGGGCACTCAGGGCCACAGCCAGGCTGTCCTTCAACACCTCCACACATGGGGACTCCCAGAGTCTGGAGGTGTTGAAGGATGCTCTGAGCACCCTTTCCAGGAGGAAGGGCTTCCTGACAGCCAACCTAACCCTCCCCTGGCAGCTTCAGGCCCTGCCCTCTCATCCTGATGCTGGGTGCCTGGGAGAAGAGCCTGACCCCCACCTGACTGCACCCTCCCTTCAGGGAGCTGGAGAGAGGGAGAAGGTCCCCTCTGAGTCTCCTCTTCTCCAGGCTCAACCCCCCCAGCTTTCTCAGCCTCTCCCCAGCAGCCTCTCCCTCCAGTCCCTTCCCCAGCCTCGTTGCTCCTCTGCACCCACTCCAGCCCCTCCAGCTCTCTCTTGCAGGGAGGGGCCCAGCACTGCCCCCAGGACTGGAGGGGAGGCCTCCCCAGTGCCCAGTGCAGGGGGAGAATGCCGTCCCTAGTCCTGCTGGCCACACTAGTGCTGATCCCAGCCAGGATGCCCTTGGCCTTTGGTGCCACCTGGGCACCCTGCTGGCTCCTGTCCAGCCGGCTGTCACCCAGTGCTGCCAGGTCCCTCTCTCCAGGCTGCTCCCCAGCCCCTCCTCCCCCAGGCTGTATCGCTGCATCCTCAGATGCCGAGAGATGCAGATTTCTCTCTGCCAGAGCAAAGACTAAGCAGAGGCATCCACAATTACATCGCTGTGTGTGATTTGCACCACTTAGAGAAAATAGCAGGCAGGATGTTTTTCAGTCAGCATTGTCTGTGCGGCAGGGCCAGAGCAAAATGAGAGGTGGAGAATTCCTGAGCACGGCCCGAGATTCCCTGGAACTCGGCGGTTTTCTCTTTGTTTGCTAACAAAGGGCTGCTAGCAGGTCTGACTGATAGGAGAAGGCGAGAGGAAGGCTTCAACTGAGACCAGTTAGAGCTTGGATGCTCTCAGAAGAGCAGCTGAGCTGCTTCCAGATCAGGCGCAGCCTTCAGCACCAGCAGGGTCATAGAATCCTAGAATCCTTAGGGATGGAAGAGACCTGGAAAGATCACCCAGTCCAGTCCCCCTGCCACAGCAGGATCCCCCAGACCCAGTGGCACAGGAACACAGCCAGGCGGGGCTGGAACGGCTGCAGAGAAGGAGACTCCACAGCCCCCCTGGGCAGCCCCTGCCAGGGCTCCGGGACCCTCCCTGGGAAGAAGGTCCTGCTGAGATGGAGAGGGAACCTCCTCTGTTCCAGCTGGCACCCAGTGCCCCTTGTCCTGTCCCCAGATGCCCTTGAGCAGAGCCTGGCTCCATCCATCCCTCCTTGGGAAGAAGGGCCTGCTGATGTTGAGAGGGAACTCCTCCGTTCCATGGTTCAATGATTCCAGGATCTGCCTTTTCCCAGGAGCTGCCCTGGTGATCTGCAGAGCTCACTGGCCTCGTGAAAGGCCAACCACCCTTGCCAAATCAGGCAGCTGGAAATGTGCCTAACTCTCTGATTCGAGCTCCAAGACTAAGCTCTTCTCTCAGGTGCCTGGAGACCATGGGGATGCTCTCTCCTTGCTTGGAACGATGAGCACGGTAGCGACAGTGGCATTCCCACGTGAGTCACGTCATCACCTCCTCACGGAGGGGAAAAGAAATCCCCCTCATCCTGCTCGCACTCGCCGGGAGGGCGTCTCAGCCCAGGCTGCTGCAGTGAGGAGTCGGCTGGGTGGCAACAACAAGGACTGCCTGGGTGGATCGCCCCGCTCCTCTTGTGCTGAGTTCTTCTGGATTGAGGAGAGCCAGGCGGTCTTTTCCCGATGGATTGAAACAGAATGGAAGCCCGGGATGGAAAGCAGAGCACTCCCAGCAACGCTAGGGATTGCCTTTCCTCTCTGATAACCTACAGCCCCGGATTTGCACCAGAGATGCTGCTGCTGGGGACCAGAAAAGAAGAGGAAGAGCTGCAGCGAAATGCTTTCCGAGGGGTCGGGGGACAGAGTCCGAAGGAACAGCCCCCGGCAAGGATGGCTTTGAGATCTGGAGGGTTTTGTGTGGAGGAATGATTTGGGAGGCTGCCCGCAGGGGTCACGGGGAGAATTAGCATCGTAAATCCCAGTCCTACCGGAGCCGGCCGAGGGAGTGGAGGAAGAAGGGCTTCCCAGCAGATGGGGATGAGGGGATGCACTGAGCAGCGCCTCTGGAAAACACTGGGAGGGCTAACTCAACGCAGGGGGAGGACTAGAAATAACCCGTTGCCACAAGCCATTGGCCAGACCTGGGAGAGAAGGGTTCCTCCAGTGAGGGGCTCTGTGGCCGACGGAGCGCCTATCGGATCTGCCGGCCCCGGCCCTGTTCTGCTCGTAAGAGGGGAAGAAATTAAATGAGGAGCTGAATTATCAGCAGATACTGAGCTGACAGAAGCTTCTTGCTCTTTGTAGCCCATGGGGGCCAACGTTCTGGCCTCTCTCCCAGTGGGTAGCAATGTCCCTCCTCACGGGTAGCGCTACACGATGGAGACTTCTCCAAGCTGGAGCTGAAGCCTCCTCAAGCCCATCGTTTGACCTTGCCATGACAGAGGCTAGCAGGGAGTCTGTGGGACTACTACCCCTCAAACCTCTTCTGGGAGTAGCCAGGGAAGACTCACGGAGCGTTCCTGCTGCTGTGCAGAAGGAAGAGCTCTCTGCTTTGGCACGGGGTGCTGTTGGAGCCCGATGCTGAGCCACGAGCCCAGCGTCCTCTGCCTGCCTGACAGACCGTTTCCAACGGACCGGGCGCGTTTAGCCGGCCACGGCTGGGATGAAAAGCATTTTTAACCAGATCATCCAGCGGGGTATTCAATACTGAACAATGGAGTTCCAGTTAGCTGCTGGTTTTAAGACGCCTTGATGTTTTGGGTACTTAACCTCTCCGTTTTCATTCTGCAGCGGTGTGCAGGAAGGGTTGAGGAAAAGCTTCATTTCCCTGCCTCTCTGTTTTGATATTCCATAGCCATTCTCACCGTGGTTGCCAGGCAGGCAAACCTCTGCAGATCCTCAGGCAAGACATCGTGCATGGTGATTTCTTTCCCCCTCTACAAGCTATTTGCTGAATTCCCACTAGCAGATGCCCGCTGAACCCCGCCTGGCTGACATGCCCAAGTGCCTAAGTGTAGATGTTTATTACCAAAGAGTCATCCTGGCAGTGCTGCAGCCTCTGCAACAACCCCCCCCCCAGCACTTGTAGAGCTACATGGGAACACCATGGAATAGAGGCATTCTCAGTGTCACTCCCAGCTCACTCTGCCAGCCTTTCAGACCACCTCTGGTGATGGTTTTCTCCTCCACAGCTCCTTTGCCTCTCCTCAGCTCCCTGCCTGCTCTTAGCTTGGCCGTCCCACCACCCACCCAGCTCCCTCACTGAAACAGGAGCTTCCCTGGCGTGTCAGCTCATCCCCCGACTTCCTTTAGAAGAAGGAGCAGAGCCACACCGACTAGTCCTACAAATCCTCGCAGGAGGATCGTTCTGCGTGGAAAGAAGCTCCTAATTCAAGATTTGCCTGTCATTTCCCTCCTCTCCTAGCACTTCCTCTGAACCTTCCCGTCTGGAAATGACCTAACTGCTGAGAAGCCCCACTGAGAGTTGCCTGGCTGGGTTTTCAGGGTGAAACTACAGGGAGTGATAAAACAGGGACATCAGATCCTGGATTCTCCTTGAATTTCAATGCCCAGCATCCTGCCAGCCGGGGGTTTTCTTCTGCCCCAGAAAACAGGGTCCTTAAATCTCAGAGAGTCATGGAATCTCAAAGGATCATAGGATCATAGACTGGTCCAGGTTAGAAGGGGCTTCCAAAAGTCATCGAGTCCAGCCCTCCCTGCAATGGCCAGGGNGCGATAAGGTCACCCCTGAGCCTCCTCTTCTCCAGGCTAAATAGCCCCAGCACCATCAGCCTCTCCTCGTAGGGCTGACCTTCCAGCCCCTTGTCCATTCTAGTTGCCCTCTCTGGACTCGTTCCAGCCCCTCGACACCCTTCCTGATCTGAGGGGCCCAGAACTGAACACAACACTCCAGGTGTGATCTAACCAGTGCTGAGTACAGGGGGAGGAGAACCTCCCTCTCCCTGCTGACCACACCATTCCTGATAGAGGCCAGGATGCCAGTAGCCCTCTTGGCCACCTGGGCACATTGCTGACTCATGCACATTGTTGACTCATCCTCAACTACATCAGGCATCCCCTTGAGTACCTCCATGGACAGGGCCTTGTCACGGGGGGACTGGATGATCTTCCCAGCTCCCTTCCCATCCCTAAGGATTCTAGGATTCTACTTAACAGATCAGACGCCAGAGGTCAGTGAGATCCCCCTTCCGAGTGCCCAGCACCCAGCACCCAATAGAGAAGTCAAAAAGAAAGGCGAGGGGGAGGAAAAAAATCCCCAAAGGAAAAATCCCCTGGGAATTCTCCTCATTTCCTCATGACCTCTTGAACAGGGTGGATTTATGGCAGCCAATTAGACAGCCGAACACCCGCGATCACATCTGAGGCTGCGTTTGATTCGGAAGACAGAGAGCGAGCCTGTTCTGTGCTGCCTGGCTCGGGGTGCGTGGCTGCTGAGGCGCGATAGCCCGCGTCGGCGTGCCGCAGCCAGGGGATGATTTACGAACGAGACCGCAGTCTCTTCCAGACAATCTTATCCTCTTTTGCATGTCTATTATAGGCTGGGAGAATTACAAAGACGCGTCTCCTGACAAATGTAGATGATTTTTAATCCTGAAAGCATTTGTGATCTTCAGAGTATTCACTGAATCAATCATTTTAATGATTGGGAGAAGACAGGGTATTAATTCTGAGATCTTGTATGCTGAATGAGAAATTAGGGCTTCACGGCTGCTGCTACCGTTACTGGGACAGGGACGTCTGCCAGTTGTGCCTGGCAGCTGCTTTTACTGGGAATTTGGGGCTCAGATGACAGGCTCTGATTTGCACCTCTGCATAGGGTCAAGAGATCACAAGATCATCAGGGATGGGAAGGGAGCTGGAAAGATCACCCAGTCCAGTCCCCCTGCCACAGCAGGAGCCCCCAGCCCCAGTGGCACAGGAACACAGCCAGGCGGGGCTTGAACGTCTGCAGAGAAGGAGACTCCACAGCCCCCCTGGGCAGCCCCTGCCAGGGCTCCGGGACCCTCCCTGGGAAGAAGGTCCTGCTGAGATGGAGAGGGAACCTCCTCTGTTCCAGCTGGCACCCAGTGCCCCTTGTCCTGTCCCCAGATGCCCTTGAGCAGAGCCTGGCTCCATCCTCCTGACACCCACCCCTCCCAGACTGTGAGACAGCAATGAGGTCCCCCCTCAGCCTCCTCTTCTCCCAGCTCCAGAGCCCCAGCTCCCTCAGCCTCTCCTCAGCAGGGAGCTGCTCTCCTCCCCCCATCCTCTCCGTTGCTCTGTGCTGGGCACCCTCCAGCAGCTCTGTGTCCTCCTGGAACTGAGGAGCCCAGCACTGGACACAGCCCTCCAGCTGTGATCTCAATGGTCCAGATGTGGTCTCAAGACAACTCCCAGTCTCTGAGACCACCAAGATAAAGAGAGCAGGCTGCCTACCCTTCCTTCTCCAGGCTTCGACCCATCAGCGTGAACTTAAGGTCCATCCCACCTGGTGCTCCATTAGCTGCTTTGCCTGGAGGTGGGAAGGTGGCACCTATAGACCCCAAGTTCTCCTTTATCCAGTGGCCTGGGGTGCAGCAGATCCACAGTGCACGGCCACTGTAGCCAGGAGTCTCTCTGTTTCTTATTTATACTCTTCCTCATCAAAATTGTCTACAGCTACCTGAAGGGAGGTTGGAGTGAGGCAGGCGATGGCCTCTTCCCCTTGGGGACTGGCGATAGGAGCAGAGGGAATGGGGTCAGGCTGTGCCAGGGGAGGGTCAGACTGGGTCTCAGGGAAAACTTCCCAGCAAGAGTGGGGAGGACCTTGGCACAGGCTGCCCAGGTTGGGGGTGGAGGCACCATCCCTGGAAGGGTTCAACAAATGGGCAGGCAGGGGGTTTGAGGAGATGAGGCAGTGGTTGGGGGTTGTAGGGCAGAGAGTTGGGCTTGATGCTCTTGAGGGTCTTCTTCAACATTCACGATTCTAGGATTCTATGACCCTAAATGCCCCAGCTTCATCCTAGTTGCCAGCAGCCCCCACCCCCAGTAGGATGTCTGCAAGGAATGACAGCCCAGCCACACAAACACAGCTACACAGGGTGGAGCTGGTGTCAACTCAACACCTCTCCTTGAACAAGATGATCTTTTGAGGTCCCTTCCAACCCCTAACTGTCAGTCCTTCCCTGCTCTCCACATGACCCCCCACCACCTACTTCATCACGGTGGCTAAACGGTCCCTGGAGCAGGACCCTTGCCACGAGCCACGCTGTCAGCGAGAGCGCTCCAACCCACTCCTGCTTGGACAAAGTGATCCCAGTCCTCTCTGCGCTTTGATGCCAGCAGTTTCTGCCTGCTTGACAGTGTTTGTTCTGCTGGAGAGCGTTCAGCAAAATCCCTCCCTGTCCCCTGGAGCACTCAGCTCTCGCTCAGTCGCTCTGCTTGGGAATGACCAGAGATATCTGCATCTGCAGCAATCACTTCTTGGCAACCAGAAAGGCTCGGAGGAGCCATTTGTCTTGGGTATGGTCTGGCTTTTCTATGAAGCAGAGTAGAACTGGGGAAAGGTGACCCCCAAGGTTCCGGAGACTTTGTGGGTTTGGTTTGATTTCTCTGGGACTTCTTATGAGGAGGGGCTGAGGGAGCTGGGGGGGTTCAGCCTGGAGGAGACTCAGGGGGGACCTTCTCCCTCTCTCCAGCTCCCTGAAGGGAGGGTGCAGTCAGCTGGGGGTCAGGCTCTTCTCCCAGGCACCCAGTGCCAGGATGAGAGGGCAGGGCCTGAAGCTGCCAGGGGAGGGTGAGGTTGGCTGTCAGGAAGCCCTTCCTCAGAGAAAGGGTGCTCAGAGCCTGGACTGGACTGCCCAGGGTGGGGGGGGTGTCCCCGTGTCTGGAGGTGTTGAAGGACAGCCTGGCTGTGGCCCTGAGTGCCCTGGGGTGGCCGCTGGGGTGCTGTTAGGGGCTGGGCTGGGCTGGGGGAGCTCAGAGGGCTCTGCCAGCCTCAGTCTTTCTGGGATCCTACAAAGGTCTCAGCATACTTGCCTTGAAAACCTATGTCTGTAAGGCTGTTAGGGTCTCTGTGCTCACGCAGCCCAGGTAACCATTCTGGTTGTTTAAGGGTGTGATGACCATCATCCCTCAGATCCTTCAGCCTTTCCAGGACACATTGTGCTCCACAGCTCCAAAAGATGCACAAAAGCTGCACAACCCTGCCCTCAGTAAAGTCTGCAAAGCCGCCTCTGCTCAGCCTAGAGCAGCACTACCAGCCCAGGCTGCATCCACACAGGACCCAGCTCCAGCACAGGGCTCTCAGTCAGTCATTGTGTGACCACGTTGATGGATCAGTTCAACCCCCCACAACCTCCTTGAGCCTGGAATTAGCCTGCTTATCTTCCCACAACATTGCTAATAAGCTCTGCTTCCCGATCGGAGCTGTAGATTTACTAGTCATCTGACCAGTAAATCTGGTTTGCTTAAATTTAATCCTGGCTCAGCCGCAGGAAGGCTTTGGATTATCAGATCCATACTCTGCTGAACAGTGCTGTCCTCTCCCACAGCCATGAAGTGCTGATGGGGGGGGTTTCCCCTGTACCAGGACAAGTAAGGACTCCATCCTTTCCCTCATCTCTTACGAGGACAAATGGGGCTGGAAAGGCTCCGTCTGCATCCTCTCACGAAGCTGTATTTCTCAACAAGGATGCTGCTGCTCGTCAGCTAGACCTGCCCGCCCATTTGGAACGTGGCTGCTCTCAAATAAACAAGCCCTGACGTTCAGGGTTTGTGCTCCTCTTACTACTACACACAGTTTATGTCTCTTCCACCACTGATGTTAGGGACTGATTCTATAACTGCTTCCCAGGGAGGGTGACGGGGCACTGCAGGGGGCTGCCTGGGGGGTTGAGGAGTCTCCTTGTCTGGAGACATTTGAAACCGGCCTGGAACTGGTCTGGGGGCTCCTGCTGTGGCAGGGGGGTTGGACTGGATGATCTTTCCAGGTCCCTTCCCATCCCTAAGGATCTTATGATTCTATGATGTTAGAGCGAGGCAAAGACACACCTGAAACCCACAAGTTCTGCCTCTTAGCTGCATTTTATACCTGAGAATCAGTGAATCATCCAGGTTGGAAGGGACCTCCAAAGAGCATCCAGTCCAACCCCCCTGCAGTGAGCAGGGACAGCCCCAGAGCCCTGTCCAGCCTCCCCTTGAAGGTCTCCAGGGATGGGGCCTCAACTGCCTCCCTGGGCATCCTGTTCCAGCATTCAGCTGGAGTCTCCTTCTCTGCAGACGTTCCAGCCCCGCCTGGCTGTGTTCCTGTGCCACTGGGTCTGGGGGATCCTGCTGTGGCAGGGGGACTGGACTGGGGGATCTTTCAGGATCCCTTCCGACTCCTCATGATTCAACGCTTCAACGCTCCTCCTGCTGCAGAACTCCTGAGCGAGGGGTTTGTGTTTCTGCAATTAATAATGAAGGCTTAAGGAGACAACAGTGAGGCTGCAGACGCTGATGAGCAGACAGCAAGTGCTCAACTTCGTGGTTAAATATTGGAGCAGGGAGGAGGTGGAGGCACCAGCCCTGGGGGGGGTCCAGAAGACGAGTAGCTGTCGCCCTGGGGACAGAGGGTTTAGCAGGCAGAGTGTGGTTGGCTTGACGGTTGGGCTGGATGATCTCAGAGGTCTCCTCCAACCTTAACGATTCCAGGATTCTCTGGAAGCAGCTCTCAGAGTGTTATCATGTCTGAGGGCTGCATTATCTCCATTTAAAGGGAGCACTGCATTAGGTCGGCGCTTTGGATTCGAGCCACGGCGCTTGAGCCCACGTACGGAGGAACCTCTTGCTACCTGCTCTGCTCTCTGCAGAAAGGAACGCGGGTGATGAATGTGTTTTGAATCAATTCTGTTGTTAGAGGAAAGCGAGGAGGTCAGGAGCTTGGGTTTATTGGCCAGACTCTCTCCGGAGCGCTTGGTATTAGTAGTGCCCAGTGGAGTCCCCGAGAGCTCGCCGGGATGAACAGAAATAGCTGTCAGTGGGAAAACGAGACCTGGGAAGAAGAAAGCAGCGGAGATATTTTTACAAGCCCTGGGGAAGAGGAATCGTCCCCCTGTTCTCAGCTGGTTTGCATTCACTGGTGCTCCCTGGCAGGGCGCAGCGATGCAGGTAACCATGGTAATTAGGGCTAGCTGCGCTTTCCAGAAGAATGAGACCAATTTGGGTAGCAATGGTTTCCCCTCACAACCCATATGGAAAAGATGATTCATCCAGGAGGTAAAAAGGAAGGATCCCGGGGGAAAAAACCCACCCAACTGACAAGGCAGAGCTGTGCAGGAAGAAACATCAGCCCTTCAGCCACGGGAGCTCTAACCGCTGCGCTCGACCCCACATCTCTGACCCTTGTGGGCAACCACGGCTGAGCCAAAGCCAAGAAGACCACAGGAGGTCAGGGCTCAGAGCTTCCTTCCTGCTCTGCTGTCAAGGAGTAGCTGATCAGAGCACGTGGAGCTCTCAGTGGAACAGCGGAGGGGAACGTTCCCACCAGCTCGTTAGTACCAATCCCATCGCTCTGCCACTCTGGCACCATAAACAGAGGCCCAAGGTCTGGGAATCTGCTTGAAGTCTCATCTACTGGGCACGCTTCCTGCCTTCTGCATGCAGAACCAGCCGCCCAAAGAGACAAAGGGTGGGAGAACAGCCTGCAGCAGAGCAACCCGGGCAGCACTGCAGCCATCACGGGGTGCCCTCTCCATCCTGGCGGCTGTGGCTCGTCGTGGTCTGTCCCATTTCCCTCTCAACTTAGAGAACCTGTTGGGTTTGAGCAGCTCACAGGCTCTGTGGACAGCCCAGTGGTCTAGCTGAGACATTCTGCCACCCTGCCAGCTTGGTGGCCTCAATCTTGGCACCACCTCTGTCCTTTGTGCCTCTGGATGGGTCTGATCAGAGCAGACCCTGCAGTGCTGAGTGCCATGAGCTAGATGGCAGATGTTTAGGGTTACCTGCTTGGTTTTGGGTTGGACCGGATGATCTTTAAGGTCTTCTCCAGCCTCTCATCAGTACTGTGAGACTGTGATGGAATGAGCCCTCAAAAATCCCTTCCTCACGCTTGCAGCTCAGCATTTGGCTGTTACAGGAGCTTTCTCCAGCTGTGAGTGTTCCAAGGGGATTTACCGGGAGCTGTAGCACTCCCCTTACATCTTCATTAGCATCACTCATTACAGCACAGGTTGCCAGGTCATCTGACGGGAAGAGATTAAGCAATTGTGTCATCCCTCCTCGTTCTCCGGCGTGCCTGCACTCCAGGCTGAGCCCTTCCCATCACATATGTTGGTGTTAGCTGTCTGAGCAATTAAAAGTCAACCTGGATTCCCTGCATACATTATGCATTGCCCTTCAGCAACCAGAAGCTTGTTGCATTTCATCCATGTAGTCAGGAACTGGTCTCCCACCATGCTCCCTTTCCACGCTAGAGCAACCACCCCTCTCCTCCACCCTCGGGATGGGATGGGGTTGGCATTAACAGAGCGTTAACAAGTCGCCGAGGGGCATCCAAACACTCTCAGCGCCAGGACTGCAGGGTGCACGTACAAAACGGAATGAGAAGGATCTCAGATGCAGCGGGTTGCTAGCATGGCAGCCTGATTAAGCCAACAGTCCTGTCAGAAGCCTTGGGGACAAAGTCGATGCACCGTCCTGGAAACAGCAGAAGAAGAGAGATGAGCAGCACCTTCTCGCAGCCTCTCTGCACCAGCTTCTCTTCCAGGAGATCAGCTATCCCCAGGGGGAGGACCCGCTTGCTGCTCCCCAGCAGCATAAAGCAGTCCAGAGGAAGCCCCGTGGGAGCAGTTTCTCTTCTTCCCTGGACATGCAGAGCCTGGCAAGGATGTCTTCAACTGAGCGATCAACTCAAAAGGTTCTCTGTTGAAGGAGTCAGCAGTAGGAGCTGACAAATGTAGTGGCCAAAAGTTGCCTCAGAAGAAGGAAGCCACTCAAGGTGCCCCCTGTATTTTACCCCATACCAGGACCCTTTATTTCCCTGCTCTCGCTGCCATTTAAACTCATCATCCTTTCTAAGTGCTGTCTTTGTCACAGAGGTCTTGAGCTGCCCTACACGGGTCCCTTCATCTGCTTGCACCAGTTCTACCCAGTAAGGGTCCTCGGGTGTGAGCTGCTGGGTCTGCAGTGCCCAGATTGACTCTGGGTGCCTGGAAACACTGACTGGTAGAGCAGTTTGCTGAGGACTCTGGAGATGCTCCCACGGTTGTGCTGTAAGTGATCCTGATGATCCTGCAGCTGCCACAGCATCCTTGCTGGACTGCCGTGCTCCTGGGAACAGCCCTCAGCTGCTTGTACAGCTGCTGCATGCCAAGGGCAGGCAGAGCAGGTATTTGTGGAGCAGGAGACCCTTATCTGGGGGACCTATATGCAGGCTGGCTATAAAACTGCTCTGCCAGCCCTGCAAGAGAGAAAGAAACCTGGAGAGTCCCCCTGCAGAAGGGACTCAGACAGCATAAACAAGTCATCGTGAAAACTCCCCCGAGTACACGAGCTATTTGCAAAGCTCTTACACAGTTACAGGAGCCTGGCTCACTGTCCCTGCCGACGGGACCCAGCTGCTGCAGGCGCTGAGCTCTGGGTGTGCTCAGCTGTACCGCCTTGGGCAGCATCCAGGAGGGCTGCTGGGTGCTGCTCTTGGATCGCACCGAGCCCTTCTGGACTGGACCTGGCCGGCGTTGTGAAACGCCTGGCTCTGTCCCCCGGAGATGCTAACCAGGGCTTTCAGGCTCCCCGTCTGATCTGCCATCACTCGCTGTACGGCTGCGAACAGAAGGCAGGGGTGCAGGGATGGCCATCTGTCACTCCACAGCCAGTCCCCAGACAGCTCCCTTTCCAGCAGGGCCTTGGCTAGCACATTCCCCCAGCGGGCACACCTTTGGCAACCCTTAGAAACCCGTGAAAATCCCTCACTAAATCGTTCTCGTGGCTTCCCTTCAGCATTCCCCCCAATTCCTGATGCTAGGAAGAGGGGCAGTGGCCTCAAGCTGCACCAGGGGAGGGTGAGATTGGATCTGAGTGAGAAGCTCTGTGCTGACAGAGTGGTTGGGCACTGGACCAGGCTGCCCAGGGAGGTGGTGGAGTCCCCATCCCTGGAGGGGTTTACAAACCGAGTAGCTGGAGCCCTTGAGGCCACGGTCTGGGGGTTGGGGAGCTGCTGGGGTGAGGGCTGGGCTGGGGGATCCTGGAGCTCCTCTCCAGCCATGAAGATTCCATGATTCTGTGACTGCCATCACTTGATCTGGTGGAGAGGAGCCTGCTGAGTACAGAGTTACGATGGATTTTCTCTAGACCACTCAGACACTCAGCTGTTGGTTTCTCTATCATAGAATCCTACATTCCCTAGGGATGGGAAGGGACCTGGAAAGATCACCCAGTCCAGTCCCCCTGCCACAGCAGGATCCCCCAGACCCAGTGGCACAGGAACACAGCCAGGCGGGGCTGGAACATCTGCAGAGAAGGAGACTCCACAGCCCCCCTGGGCAGCATTCTAGGAAAGACAGGGAGATGCTGGATGGGTCCAGAGCAGAGCTACCAAGCTCAGGGGGGGTTGACAGAACCAGTCGTGTGAGGAGAGGCTGAGGGAGCTGGACAGGGTCAGTTTGGAGAAGAGGAGGCTGAGGGAGGGGGGACCTCCCTGCCCTCTCCAGCTCCCTGCAGGGAGGCTGTGGAGGGGTGGCTGTTGGCCTCTGCTCCTTGGTGCCTGCTGACAGCAGCAGGGGCACTGCTCTGCAGTTGAGGCAGGGGAGGGTCAGACTGGCTCTGAGGCAGAGATTCTCTGCAGCCAGAGTGGTTGGGCACTGGCAGGGCCTTCCCAGGGAGGTGGTGGAGTCCCCCTGCCTGGAGGTGTTGAAGAACCCTGTAGCCATGGTGCTTCAACCCTGCTCGAGTGGCAGCAGGGAGGGGGTCAGGTTGTGTCTGTCAGTCTCTCAGGGACTGAGGGGTTGTGTTGGGGTGGGGATGGTTGGACTGGGGGGGCTGGGAGCTCCTTTCCAGCCAGGATTCTCCTGTGCCTCTACGATCCTCTTCTGCCTGAAGGTCTCCTTCCATCGCTCAGCTCAGCCCTTAGCAGTGGTCCTCAGCTCTGACGCTCATCAATGGTGAAGTTATAACTCCTCGATGGTTTTTCAATCCGTATTTTTCTGCAGCCCCCTAATTGCCTGCTTTCTAAAAACACGGTTTCATTAATTTAATCTTGTACAGCAGAAAATTTTATGAGATCTTAAAGCAAGTTCACGCTGTGCATTAATTTCTTTCCACATAATTGTATTTATATTTCAACAAATAGACTTGAAGTGCATTATTATTCCAAAATGAGTGCTAATGGGTTTCAGCACTCTCATGCAGCTAATCGTGCATTTAGTTCACAGCTTTGATGCCTCACAAAGCCTCCCATTTCTTCATTTACAGGGAACAACTGTGAAGGATGAATTCAACGGCTGCTTATTTTATCCACAGATATTTTTTCTCCCTCCCCCCCCCCTAAAAACTCTGTGCAAACTGTTTGCTCTTGGGCTGCGACAAACGATCCCTCTGGAAGAGGCAGCTCTCCGTCAGGAGGATGGTTCCCTACCTGCTCCCTGCACCTGACATCAGCACAAGGAGACCTAGATGCTTTTCCTCTTGCCAGCACATGAAACCAGCAGGGGTTTCTGTTACCTCCACCTGCCTCCAGGCTCAGAGGGCTGCAAGAGGAGGAGGAGGAGGAGGGGAGGAGGATGTTCCCGAGGAGGTTGTGCGTCACCCACGGGCTGTAGAGATGTTTGGCTTCCAAACTTGGGTTAAACTCGTGCTGCCCTTAGCCCTGATGAGCAGAGGACAACTGGGTCCCCAGTGAGGAGCTCTGGTACCCTACGGAGATCTTAAATCCCTCACTGACCGTCAAGGCAGAAAGATACCCTCTGCATGGCCAGACTCAGTGGGTCCTAGAGCACCCTGGTCTAGGGGGGCTGTCCCTGCTCATGGCAGGGGGGTGGGACTGGATGATCTTGAAGGTCCATTCCACCAGGAATAAGTCTAAGAATCGATGAATCAGGGCTCTTCTGCCAATGCAGAGGCAGTGGATGCATGAAGGACAGTCTGAACAGCATTCTGGACTACAGACCCTCACGGCAGCCTGAGGACTGTAACAGCTGGGACTTAGCAGGAGGAAAGGGGGATAGAAGGAGTTTGGGGTCTCTCTCAACTTGTCCATCACACAAACTCATTGAACACTCACCCCTTCCTTCCTTGTCTCCTTGTTCTCCAGCTGCTGATACAGAACCATAGGATCCCAGAGTGATGGAGGCTGGCACAGCCCTCTGAGCTCCTCCAGCCCAGCCCAGCACCTAACAGCACCCCAGCGGCCACCCCAGGGCACTCAGGGCCACAGCCAGGCTGTCCTTCAACACCTCCAGACACGGGGACCCCCCCCCTGCCCTGGGCAGTCCAGTCCAGGCTCTGAGCACCCTTTCTCTGAGGAAGGGCTTCCTGACAGCCAACCTCTCCCTCCTCTGGCAGCTTCAGGCCCTGCCCTCTCATCCTGGTGCTGGGTGCCTGGGAGAAGAGCCTGACCCCCAGCTGACTGCACCCTCTCATCAGGGAGTCAGAGAGAGCGAGAGGGTCCCCCTGAGGGGACCATCTCCCTGCCTGGGAAACACGGCCAGGGGGGGTGATTCAAGCATCATGATGGACGTAGTCTTGTGGAAACCGCTGTCTCTGGGTATCAGGAGCGCCAGCAGCTGCCCGCGTGGCAGCACAGAACACACAGAGCCCTTCCAAATCGCTAGGTCCTGCCCTAGCCAGTCCTTCAGGCAATTATCACCAACGCCTGGCTCTACTCAGCCGGTCCAAGCAAACAGGTTGTCACAGCAGCTCCCTGTTTTGTGTTGCATAAGGGAAGAAAGCCGCCTGTGGTAGCAGAGTGCGTGTGTGTGTGTGTGTGTGTTAGCACCTGTAAATCAGCCACGGAAACACTGTGAGCGCTGAAAAATGATCCTGCAGCAGGGATTTCAGCAGAAGGAATAACAGCCAGATGGCCTGGGGTGAAGCAGGATCCCTCGGCTGCTGCAGGGGGGTGGGATGCAAGAAGAGAGGAGGAGGATGGAGGATGGACGATGGGGGATGGAGGATGGGGGATGGA
>VZRI01000760.1:157717-180953 GCA_013397515.1 Upupa epops | reverse complement strand
CCCTCCAGTCCCTTCCCCAGCCTCGTTGCTCCTCTGCACCCGCTCCAGCCCCTCCAGCTCTCTCTTGCAGGGAGGGGCCCAGCACTGCCCCCAGGACTGGAGGGGAGGCCTCCCCAGTGCCCAGTGCAGGGGGAGAATGACATCCGTCGTCCTGCTGGCCACACTACTGTTCATACTAGCCAGGATGCCTTTGGTGCCACTGGTTCAGCTGGTTGTCAGCCAGTACCACCTCCACCAGGACCCTCTGCTCTCCAGCCACTCATCCCCAGCCTGTGGATGCTCACTGGCACAGGAGGGATGGGTTGCCTGGTAGCTGTACTGGTTTGAGGCCCTAACCCATCACAGTAGGTTCTTCTTGCTATTAAAACAGCCCCGTACTGTCTGCACAGAGAGTGTTTGACTGGGCTGAGCTTGGTTTGGCTGAGATCCTTCCTCTTATGGCTCTGGAAAGGAGCTGTAGAGGCCATCGAGTCACTGCTGGGTATGGATGGGGCAGCCCTCTTGCTTGACGTTGAGCTTCATCCCCAGACGAGCGACAGACACAGCAGCAGCACTGGTTAGTCTTTGAAACTTGGGTCCAGCTTAGTAAGGGTCGGTTAAGAGCCTCTAGCTGGCTGGAAGCAGCAAACCCTGCTGTGCTCAGTCCCGGGAGGTAATTCCAGTTACCCAGGACTGCAGCTGGAGGGGATGGGAGCCCTCTCAACCCTCCTTTGAAGCCACAGCTCTCTGTGAACACAACAAGAGCAGCTTGGACGGGCTCCCAGCTTTGTGAAAACCTCGAGCTTCTGTAATCACACTTGAAAACCCTTTCTCTTCAAAATCATCATCCCATCAAAGGGTCCTTTTATGGCCCCTGGTGCCATCCTGGGCCAGCAGCCTCCCGCTGCGGCGTGAAGCACCCTATTAAATCCGAGCGCTGCATGGTAGCCGCGGGGATCAAACACGAAGCAAGTGCTCTGTCCGCTCGACTCTTAAACCCCTCCATGGATGGCGACTCCACCACCTCCTTGGTTGCCCACTACGGTGCCCTATGAAGGGGCTCACGTGGTGCCACGCTGTGTGCACAGCGAGGACTGGGGGATCCCACTGGTGGATGACGATGATGTGGGATGATCCACAGGATGATCCACAGGATGCAGCCCTCTCGCCTCTGTCCCCTGCTCTGTTTGGAGCAGGGACAAGCAGCACCAGGACCCGGATGAGCTGGGATGCAAAGCCAGAGCTGCAAGCTAAACCCAGCGAGGCTGGAAGCAGCTTAAGCTGGGAGCAAGTTAATGGAGATGGGGGACTGGGAACACACTCAGCATTTCCTAGCAGGGGCTAAGAGGCGACTAATGGATTAGAAATCACCCGGAGCCCTACGGTGGATTTACTCCCTCTGAAATCAAAACAAGCAAACTCCATTAGTGTGACACTGCTTCCCCACAGCTGCGGCCGAGCTGCGGGCCCTGCGTGTGGAGGGAACAGCAATTTCCCCCGCTCCCAGCAGCAGTACATTAGTGTCATCTTGGATGAAGAGGGAGAAAATGAGAGATGGAAAGCGTGAGGAGCCTTGTTTCTCTGATAGGAGCAGCCCACAGCGTAGGGGTGAGCGCTGCAATTGCAGCCCTGCAGGGATGCAGGACCAACACGCTGCTTTCCCCAGCTCTGTGCTGCTGTTGCTGGCTGTTGGGGTCTGGAGAAGGTCTGGAAGGCTCAGGGTTTTTAGGGTTTCTTCCCTCTGCAAGCAAGAGGAAAGTGTGTTTGCTTCAGGAGGGGAGAGGAGAAAACGGCTTGCAGGACACTCAAGAAAGCCAGGACTGGCCTTGGCTTTACCCCAGGCTGGCTCCTTGGGTCCAGCAGCCTGGGTTCAGCTGCTGGAGTTCACGCTGAAGCCGTGCCAGCTGCAGATTGCTGCTGTCTAGCCTTGGGAACGTGTGACAGCACAGGCCTGGCCAAGCCTGGAGGTGCCTTCACCCTCCCAGTACCAAGCAGCTCAGTGCCTGGGTCGTGACTGTGAGCTGAGCTTTGCCCAGGGTGCCTGAAGGCACTGAACACACTCAGTGTCTCCCACTCTGAGACTCGGGTCCTACCCTGCTCACACCAGAGTCAACCAGGGAAGCACCACCTCTAGAGGAAGGTGGGCTCACCCCCTCCCTCTGCAGCTGTGCTGCTCTGCAGGCAGACCCTGGATTAAAGGGGCACTGGTCCAGACTGGGATGTCAGGAACATGCCTAGGCGGATTTTGAACCCCTCCAGGAGGCAGAGACTCCAGAACCTCTCCGGGCAGTCTGTCCCAGTGCTCTTTTTGATCCCTTATTGAAAAGCATGGAGCTCAGCCTTCGGAGGTTCCTGTGGCTCCGTGTAGAGAGCCCACAGTGTGGATGCAAGGTCAGGAGTCCTGAGGGGCTGCTATCTCGGTTCATTCATGGTTTTGCCAGCATCTGTTTGTTTAGCCCAGCCAAGTGGCTAGTAAACACCTCCCCTATTGAAGAGATAATGTGAGCATGGGGATCAGCCTCCGGAGGTTCCTGTGGCTCCGTGTAGAGAGCCCACAGTGTGGATGCAAGGTCGGGAGTCCTGAGGGGCTGCAGATGCTGCTATTCATGGTTTTGCCAGCATCTGTTTGTTTAGCCCAGCCAAGTGGCTAGTAAACACCTCAAGAAGCAAACCAAGAGCCAGCCCTCGGTATTCATGACTGCAGGAGCAGAGCACGCCGTCCTTCCCACATTAGCAAGGTATTTACTCTATCTCGAGCTGAATCAACAAGGCGGTTCGGGAGCAGCAAGGCGCAGCCATCCCCGTTTTTATCAGGGCTGAGGTGTTCATCGGCACCGGCAGCTGCAAATCCGCTGCAGCAAACACCAGTCTGGCCTAAAAGGAGGCAATTTCCTGATAAGGCACCAGGAGGAATAAATTACCAGCTGCTTTGCCTCTTCCATGGAAATGCGTACTCCATCCCGGCGCACGGGCTCCTGGTGGGGCAGCCGCCTCCCAGTCCTTAATCCGACCCGTCGAGGATGCGCTGAGCACGGTCCCTCCTCTCTTCCAGATGCCCTGAGCACAGTCCCTCCTCTCTTCCAGATGCCCTGAGCACGGTCCCCCTCTCTTCCAGATGTGCTGAGCACAGTCCCTCCTCTCTTCCAGATGCCCTGAGCACGGTCCCTCCTCACTTCCAGATGTGCTGAGCACAGTCCCTCCTCTCTTCCAGATGCACTAAGCACGGTCCCTCCTCTCTTCCAGACGTGCTGAGCACAGTCCCTCCTCTCTTCCAGATGTGCTGAGCATGGTCCCTCCTCTCTTCCAGATGCCCTGAGCACGGTCACTCCTCTCTTCCAGATGTGCTGAGCACAGTCCCTCCTCTCTTCCAGATGCACTAGGCATGGTCCCTCCTCTCTTCCAGATGCCCTGAGCACAGTCCCTCCTCTCTTCCAGATGCCCTGAGCACGGTCCCTCCTCACTTCCAGATGTGCTGAGCACGGTCCTCCCTCACTTCCAGATGCACTGAGCACGGTTCCCCCCTCTCTTCCAGATGCCCTGAGCACAGTTCCCCCTCTCTCTGAGCACGGTCCCTCCTCTGTCCCAGATGCCCTCAGCACAGTCCCCCTCACTTCCATCATCTAACTGCACAGTCCAGGCTGTCCCCATCGCGAGAACACGTTCATCCCTCCAGGAGAACAACATGACCTGGCACAAGCCATCCCCAGCCACAAGAGCACAGCTTGCTCGTGGGGAGTTTAGATGTGACGACAGTTCTTTGCAGGACAGAGATAAGGATGTAGAAAAGGGAAGTTATTTCAGGTCTATTTCAGCTCTGGGAAGCTTGCCGAGCAGCAGGAGGCTTAAGGAGCTCATCGTGCTTAGTTTAAGCAGGAGAAGTGGCAGCGATGACTTGACCTGTTTTCTGAGTACCTGCATCAGAGATTTGTGAGGAGGGATCTTCCCAGGCCACCAGACAAAGGCATGAGAGGGCTCCTGCCTGAAAGCAGGAGCTGGGAGGAATCGGGCAGGAAATACAGACACTTGTGATGATGGAGGGAGCTGCTGCCACCTCCCCAGGCAGCCCGCTCCAGTGCTAAGCAGCTGGCTCTTGGAAGCTGCCTTAGTGGCCCCTTTATTCACACCCATAGCCATTTGTGCTGGCCAAGAGGATGGATATTTCCCCTCTGCAGCCATATTTCAGACGTTTCAGCTCTCCTCTATCTCCCCTCTGCCTTCTGGTCTCTAAATTAAACAGCTCCAGCTCTTTCAATCTTTGTTTTCTGGTTTCCCAGTCATATTTATTGGTTCGAGGTTCTCTCTTTTCCCCTGGACTATTTCATGTCTTTCCTGCTGCCCAGGTCTGTGTCTGGGCAGCTGGACCCTCTGCTGTCACAGAAGGAGATGTCTATCACACAGAGCTGCTCTACGGGTGACCCACTCCGTTAGTTTCTTATGTCTCCCACAGCAGCCTGAGATTTCCTCCTCTAATTCTTTGCAGCCTCCTCATCCAGCTGTCCTGAGCCTCTCCATCCCAAATAGATCCCAAACTTGCCTAGATTTTTTGGGGGGTCTCAATCCCCTTGCTTCCTGGCACAGTATCACTGAGATCTACTCTGCTCTCTCCAATTCTTCCTGCAGTAAATGTCTAGGGATTATCTGAGGGGACTTTGCTTCCATCCCCCTCCCTGGGAAGAAGCTGCTTCTCCTCTGGATGGGGAACCTCCTCTGCTCCAGCTGACACCCGGTGCCCCTTGTCCTGGCACTGGGTGCCCCTGAGCAGAGCCTGGCTCCTTCCTCCTGACCCCCACCCTTTCCATCTGGATCAACAGTCATGGGGTCCCCCCTCAGGCTCCTTTGTTCCCAGCTCCCTCAGCCTCTCCTCAGCAGGGAGATGCTCCCCTCCCTCCCTCATCCCTGTGGCTCTGTGCTGGACTCTCTCCAGCAGCTCTGTGTCCTTCTGGAACTGAGGAGCCCACAACTGGACCCAGGATTCCAGATGTGGAATAGCTTCCTATTCACTTAACTTCTATGAAGTGCGACCCAGTCAAACTCCAGTTACACCAGGCTGTCAGAGTTCCAGGGGTACAGCCGTAACAGCCTGCAGCCCTTACATCCAGGAACCCTGAGGACTTCTGTTGACGCAGGGGATCTGTGCCCAGCTGGCTGCAGGACTGCAGCAAATGCTCTATTCCACTGGGAAAAGCCGAGGGGCAGGACCTGGTTCCTGCAGCTGCTGCTCTTCGCATCCACTCAGGGCTGGGGTTCGTTGCCCTTTTACCTCCTGCTTTTGCAGGTCACCTGCAGCTCTCTGTGGGAGACGCATGCACGGGTCTTGTTAGCAGATCCCCTAGGGATCTGTCAGCAGGAGAGCTGGGGGTAGGATACAGGATGCTGGGGAGGTGCCACCCCACGAGCTGGGTACCACCCCACGCTCTGAGCACTCTACTTCAGGGAAGGATGAGGAAAGAAAATGGAAAGGATTATCAGGAGAGAAGCAGAAGTGTGGAGCCATCCAGCAACCGAGAGCTGCTCAGACAAGAAGAGGGGACGTAGCCTGATCTAGGGAATGGGGGTGGTGAGGATGCCAGCACAGCTGACAGGAGATGAAGGCGATGCCCGGGGCGCAGGACAGCAGGAGCGTGCCCCCCCTCCGAGCACAAGCTTGATGTCCCCAGTTATTTTGAGCTTTCTTCCTCTGTTTCTGTGATTTACACCTGCTGAATGAACTTGTTGATCTCAGCTTGTACAGAAGGGCCCTGGAGGCTCTAGGTGGATCAGAGGGTTTATTTCTTACATGCTACTCAAATTCAAGCGAAGAATCAATTCCTGCCCAAAAAAAACCCAGGAGCTCTCCTTGCAAGGCTGAGAATTGTTTTAGAAGCAGCTAAATATTCTCAGTAGAGCTGCCACTCAGCTGGGTTTCCCTGCTGATTGTCCCTTTGATTTCTCTTATTGCCCAGATCAATCATTCAGAGGAAAAACAAAACAGCAGTCCCCCCCAACCCCAAAGGTTCTCTTTCTCAGTCAGGATTTGCAGTGGGCCAGCAGCCTGCTGGTAGATCTGCATCGAACCACGGGATCCTTAGGGCTAGGAATGGACCTGGAAAGATCACCCAGTCCAGTCCCCCTGCCACAGCAGGATCCCCCAGACCCAGGGGCACAGGAACACAGCCAGGCGGGGCTGGAACGTCTGCAGAGAAGGAGACTCCACAGCCCCCCTGGGCAGCCCCTTCCAGGGCTCCGGGACCCTCCCTGGGAAGAAGGTCCTCCTGAGATTGAGAGGGAACCTCCTCTGCTCCAGCTGGCACCCAGTGCCCCTTGTCCTGTCCCCAGATGCCCTTGAGCAGAGCCTGGCTCCATCCTCCTGACACCCACCCTTCACAGACTGAGAGACAGCAATGAGGTCCCCCCTCAGCCTCCTCTTCTTGGAGATCTCAAGAGCCCCAGCTCCCTCAGCCTCTCCTCAGCAGGGAGCTGCTCTCCTTCCTTCATCCTCTCTGTTGCTCTGCACTGGACACCCTCCAGCNGCCCCCCAGCTCCCTGGCAGTGTTCAAGGCCAGACTGGCTGGGGCCTTGAGCATGAGCATCCTGCTCGGGGTGTCCCTGCTGATGGCAGGGGGATTGGAACTGGGTGATGTTTGAGGTCCCTTCCATCCTGATCCAGTCTAGGAGTCTATGATTTCAAACACATTTCTCAGATGTTCTGAACTCTCCACCCATTCCCTGTGACCACCTTGGGGCAGAGGGAGGGCTGGCGTGCCTCTCGTTTCCAAGCAGTGTTTCTGAGGTCCCCTGCTGAAGAGCTCAAGGCTTATTTCCTCAGCCACAAATCAAAAGCCCTGCGCCGTGCTCGCCGAGTGCAGGCAGGGCTGGCAAAACTCTCTCAAGATGAAATCTCCACTAGGTTGTAATGAAATGAAAATCACCCTTTTCAGTCTCTCTCCAGCAAGATGAAATAAGCTTCCCTCTTGTCGAGCCAGGCAGAAATTTGCCTTCTGCATCTCAAAGTGCAGGGAACTCTTTCTGTTTCAGGGTAGAAGGGGCCCTGGGATGAGCGGTAAGAGCTGCCCTGCTGTCCCCATTCACCCTACTCCCAAATCACAGTGGTAGGGATGGGAAGGGACCTGGATAGATCACCCAGTCCAGTCCCCCTGCCACAGCAGCAGCCCCCAGAGCCAGGGGCACAGNCCTCCAGTTCCCCATCACCCTCACTAGGAAGGAGTTAAGAGCCTCCTAGAATTGGTCAGGGTTGGAAGGGACCCCAGGATCATCCAGTTCCAACCCCCTGCCATGGGAAGGGACCCCCCACCCTAGAGCAGGCTGGCCAGAGCCTCATCCTCCAGGGATGAGGCCCCAGCCACCTCTCTGGGCAGCCCAGTCCAGGCTCTCCCCACTCTCCGGGTGAAGAGCTTCCTCCTCACATCCAGTCCCCATCTCCCCATCTCCAGCTCTGCTCCATCCCCCTAGTCCCGTCGCTCCCTGAGACCCTAAAAAGCCCCTGCCCAGCTTTTCTGTAGGGGAGTGGAGTCAATGAAGTGCTTCAGCCTTGTCAACCCGTGAGGCACGAGCTTGAGATGAGCACCTGCAAAGCTCTCCCAAGCCTTTGCATGGGTTACAACCAAGACAGCTCCAACCAGGCTAAGAGTGAGGGGGGAACTACAGCTGTTCCTCTGTCTCTAATCAGCAGACAGGCAGGAGCTCCTAAATTACTCAAGCTGAGCTTATCCTTGTTATCCTGCAAACGATGCTCCTCAGCAGCTCTTCCTGACATCCCCAGCCTTCCCAGGGAGCTGCCGATGTGTTTCCACGTCTCCCAGCGCCCACCCGGCAGTCCTGGCGGTTGATTTCCTCTCATCATCATCAGATGTCTTTTATGTCTACTCTGAACTCGTTTAATTTCAGCTTCCAGCCGCTAGACCCGCTTCCATCTGGGCTCGGAGGGCTCCAGAGCCCATTATCTCCGTTTCTGTTCCCCGTGCCGGTACTTACTCGCTCTGATCAGTCAGCTCTCCACCCCTCTCTCTCAGTGACCCTCCGCGTGCTCCGGCGGGCTGTAGTCTCTCACGCTTCAACGCCTGCTTGGTTCCAGTGGCAGTGGAGTTTAACCTGCCAGCCCTCCTCCTCTGTGGGCAAAGGACCTGGAGCTGCACTCCCCGCGCACTCGCAGCAGCGGTAGAGATGGCAGGGTCGTTGAATCAAGGTTGGCAAAGACTTTGGAGAGCATCGAGGCCAAGCACTACCCCATCTGCTCAAGCACTCTGTCTGCCACCTGTTTGTGGAACCCCCCTCTACCCCCCACACCCAGGGTGTTCCGAGGCCTCCCCATTCCTTCTGGGAAGAAGCTTCTTCCTAAGGTCCAGTCTGACCCTCCCCAGCTCCCTCGGTCAAGCTCAGCCTTTGCTCCTCCTCGACGGCTCCCTGCACTTCTACCCGGGCATCCAGTCACCCCCCTGGGCTGGAGCACTGCGGGAGGACACCCTGCGCACCTCACTGTCCAGCACCCACTCACCCGAGCGCTGCTTCCTGCCAACAAAGTCCTCCAGGGACCTTATTCCATCACACAGGGTTTAGCTCTAGAGCAAGGGCTGCTGCTCCCTCCTCTCCTGCCGACCATCTGGCATCGAGAGCCCTCTGCCAGGGCATCGTCCTGGTTTCCCTCTCATCAGTGACCTGCAGCTGTGCAGGGGCTGTGCAAGGGTTTCCAGGGGAGACCCTGCCCTGAGATCCCCAGCAGGTGCTGGGCTGGAAAGACCACGACGAGGACAACCCTCAGCAGAGGACTATAAGCCCTGGCCTGGGTGTGGATCTCTGCTGTTCTCGTGTAGCTCTGAGCATGGGTTTAGCTGTCAGGGAGGAGTTCAAAGGGAAGAAGGTGATGACAGGTGTCTCGGGGTTGGCTTCCTATCGAGGCATTCATGGTCTGTAGGCTGTGAACGGGCAAAACCCAGGCACTGAGACACCTGATCCTCAATATCTGGGGGAAAACCAGCCTACAGGAGCAGTGTTCGTACTCACAGCAGCCTGTGCTGCCCTTCAGAGAGAGCTGGACAGGCTGGAGAGCTGGGCAGAGAGGGATGGAGGGAGGCACAACCAGGGGCAGGGGAGAGGCTGGCAGCTGGGCAACAACAACCCCAGGGACCAGGAGAGGGGAGGCACTGACCTGGTGGAGAGCAGGGGAGGAGAGAGGGACCTGGGGGTCCTGGTGGCCAGCAGGGTGACTCTGAGCCAGCATTGTGCTCTGGTGGCCAAGAGGGCCAACAGCATCCTGGGGGGATCAGAAGGGGGGTGGTTAGCAGATCCAGAGAGGGTCTGCTCCCTCTCTGCTCTGCACTGGGGAGACTGGGTGATCCTGCTGTGGCAGGGGGACTGGACTGGGTGATCTTTCCAGGTCCCTTCCCATCCCCAAGGATTCTAGGATTCCATGTGTTCATAAAATGCTGCTGCTGCAGAATAAGGATCTTAAGTGAGTTCTGAGGCTCCAAGAAGAGTTTGGAGAAGGGTTCCTGGCACAGGCAATCCAACAAGAGGACGGGGAGCAGACCTGTTGCTGTGCAGAGTCTGGATTACTTTTAAGTGGCATCACCGTGGCTCTGCCAGCTGTCTCTCTGCTTCCTGCCCTCTGAAAGACTTCACAGAACATCTCAGCTTGGAAGCCCAACACCCTTAGAGCGAGCAGGGGCATCACTCTCTCGTTGATTCTCAAGGTGACAACGCCTTGCTTCAAGCTCAGGGACTCTGCAATTTCGCTGGGATCAACCTCTACCTCCTGGAATTTCTCCCTGCAGAGCTCCTCCACTTCCCTTCCGTCTGCCGAGGGGCCAGAGCACCTTCTTGACGTAAATTAACTGCTCTGCTAAGAGCCTGGTGAGCGTGGGGTAGGACTTTAATTAGCTCCTGCAGGTGGGAATCTTTACGATCTCTTCTGAGACTTCATCACCAGAGAAGCACTCGGGACAGGCGAGCGAAAGCAGTGACTTAGCAGGGTGTAATGAATGCGTTGCTGTCAGCCAGGCTGAAGTAATGACCCCTCCTTCCATCCAAACCCCCCCAGCGTGCGTGCCGCCTGGGCTGCCGATGCCCAGTGGTTTGCAATCACTTCTTCCTGGCTGATTCTGCTCCTCTCTGCTGGGCACGGGCACCCGCTCACTGTGTTCCTCTGCTCTCCAGCTGGGGAGGCTGCTGCACGGTCTCTCTCTGCAGTCCTGTAGCCTCTTGCTCCGCTGTCCCATCGTTTCCATTCCCGGCTGTAAGAAGCATCCTGGAGCAGAGGATGCTGCATCCACACCGGGATCGTTGCTGCTCCTCGGGGCCATTGGGGGTGGTTACCACTTTGTGAGCAGTAGGAGAAGAGGAAACGGCCTCAGGTGCTGCCAGGGGAGGGTTAGGTTGGACATCAGGAACAGTCTCTTCCCTGACAGAGCCCTCAGGGGTTGGAACAAGCTGTCCAGTCAGCTGGGGGAGTCCCCATCCCTGGAGGGGTTCAGACACTGAGTAGCAGGTGAACAGAGGGCAGGGTGGATCTGGGTTGATGGTTGGACTGGATCATCTTGGAGGTTCATAGATATCAACACGGGATGGGATGGGGATGTTCGCTGCAGGGCTGTCTGCTCAGGCATAGAATCACAGAGTCAGTAGGGATGGGAAGGGACCTGGAAAGATCACCCAGTCCAGTCCCCCTGCCACAGCAGGATCCCCCAGACCCAGTGGCACAGGAACACAGCCAGGCGGGGCTGGAACGGCTGCAGAGAAGGAGACTCCACAGCCCCCCTGGGCAGCCCCTGCCAGGGCTCCGGGACCCTCCCTGGGAAGAAGGTCCTGCTGAGATTGAGCCAGAGCCTGGACTGGACTGCCCAGGGCAGTGGGGGAGTCCCCGTGTCTGGAGGTGTTGAAGGACAGCCTGGCTGTGGCCCTGAGTGCCCTGGGGTGGCCGCTGGGGAGATGTTCGGTGCTGGGCTAGGCTGCAGGAGCTCCAAGGGCTGTGCCAGCCTCAGTCCCTCTGGCATCACTCTCATGTCCTGTTTACCCCGTCAATCAGACCTGGCCATCACTGTCCTCCTGCACACAGAGTCACCCAGAGCGTTACTCCCTGTGTCCATGCCTCTGTCTCGCAGGGGTTTTGGGGGGGATGCCTTTGCTCCCACAGCCCTCACATCCTCGCCGTTCCCCCCCTCCCAGCGACTGGGATTATTTGCAAAACAGGATTAGCACGGGAGGCAAGATTTATTCGTGAAATTACTCCTCAGTCTACCCGGGCAGAGAAGGTCAGGAACTTCATTAAAGCAGATTAATGTAGAACAACTGTTATCTAATAAGACGAGAGAGCCTCCAGGACCTTTCTGCTCGTGGCAGAAACACCCCGCTACCACGAGAGAGAGCAACCGCCGCCTCCGACGCAGCGCGGCTGCGGGCTGGGACGTGACAGCAGATCCATTCTCTTTAGCCACTGCAGCCACTGATGAATTAGTTCCAGCCCGGAATTGGCATCCTGTCAGCCAGCCCAGGGGCTCTGCAGCCAGCCAGGCAATTAGCGCTCCCCACGGAGCGGAGCGGAGCGGAGCGCAGCCAAGGCGGCGGGGGACGGCGTCCCTGCGCCTCGACGGCGCGGAGGGCTCTGCGGCTGGTTTGTTGTTCGGGCTGTAGGGGTTATCCTCTCCACTCCAGGCTCCCGGGAATGCGATGGGGAAGGGTTCTGTAAGCTGAGTACTTAACCTGCTGGCTTCGTTTGCAAAGCAGAGCCTTCCTGAAGGAGCGGCTCGTGGGGAGATCCTCTTAGAGATGGGTTGGGAAGGATGAGTCATAGCATCAGAGAGTCCTTAGGGATGGGAAGGGAGCTGGAAAGATCACCCAGTCCAGTCCCCCTGCCACAGCAGGATCCCCCAGACCCAGTGGCACAGGAACACAGCCAGGCGGGGCTGGAATGGCTCCAGAGAAGGAGACTCCACAGCCCCCCTGGGAAGCCCCTTCCAGGGCTCCGGGACCCTCCCTGGGAAGAAGGTCCTGCTGAGATGGAGAGGGAACCTCCTCTGCTCCAGCTGGCACCCAGTGCCCCTTGTCCTGTCCCCAGATGCCCTTGAGCAGAGCCTGGCTCCATCCTCCTCACACCCACCCCTCTGGGTCTGTGGCTGCCCTGGGACGGCTGTGACCATCCTTAACAAACAGAACCACCTCAGAGTGAGCAGAGAGCAGCGACTCTGGGCTCTGTGTGAAATCCAGTGCTCTTTGGGGGCAGCAGGGAACCCCGGTGGGAGTATCCACACTCCACCAGCTTTCCCCTTAGGATGAGACCCATTCCCACCCTTCATCCTGTCCCTTTGCTCTCTTTTAGGAAACCAGAGAAGGTCCAAGCTCCCCCTCTCTTTTATGAAAGAGGAGAAGGTCCAAGCTCCCCCTCTCTTTTATGAAAGAGGAGAAGGTCCAAGCTCCCTCTCTCTTTTATGAAAGAGGAGAAGGTCCAAGCTTGCCCTGGGCTCACAGCCCAAGGGGGGAGACGTTCTGAAGGGAGGGGACCAGCGTTTCATACCGTAACAGACCTGACCTCTGCAGCCTGGACGGAGGGGACCGGATGATCTCCAAGGTCTTCTGATGACTCAAGGATTCTAAAGCTGCTACCTAGCAGCAGAGGGAGGGTTCTGGAGGGGTTTGGCTCTAGGTTTCTCCGGGATTAGGTGGGTTGTGTGCCTGCTGGGTGCGATGAGAGCACAGAACCCCCCCTCTGCACAGAGCCGCTTTCCTCGACGCCGGTGCCGCTCTCTTCATAAATTATAAACAGCAGCAATGATTCCTGAGATTCCTATTTCATTTTTAGAGTTATTTATTGGCTTTTCCCCTAAGAGACTGGCTTGCTGGAGCTGGGAGATAAGCTTATTAGAAAGCAGAGCACAATGCTCTGAACGCATGATTTATGTGTTTGCAGCCCACTGCCGGGTAATCAGTTTATTCTGGAGCCCATCCAGCCAACTTTGCTCCCACTTTAATCGCAAGCAGCCGGCAGCCACCCGCACCACAGGTTTCTAAATCCTTGGCTCTCCTCACCGGGCCACGTTCTCTGAGGTTTAAATCGATTTACAACCACGGGCAACAATGGGCTACTGCTGATTTACAGCAGTGAGCCACTCCATGCAGAGCCAGTGAGAGCCACTCTGCCCCCAGCTGTCCCATCCCACCCCCAGACCCTGGCCCTGAGCTCCAGATCCCCCCGACTGGGAAACACAGCCAGGGGTGGCGACTGGACCCCCTCCCTGGGCAGCCTGTGCCAAGGATGAGGACCCTGTCCAGGGAGAGGGTTCTCCTCAGGGCCAACCTCACCTTCCCTGGGGCAGTCTGAGGCCAAGAGATGTCAGTGTCTGTTGGGTGTAGAGAGAACTGAGGGACAGCAGCAGCCTGAGGTCATTTCCTCTGCTCCTGTCCCCCGTTTGGGCAGCCACCAAGAAACTAAAGGTGATGAAGGAAGGAGAGCAGCTTCCTGCTGNCAGGGGGACTGGACTGGGTGATCTTTCCAGGTCCCTCCCAATCCCTAAGGATCCTATGATCCTATTTCTAGCCCTCTGATCATCCCTGTGGCCCTTCTTTGGACCCTTTCCAGCCTGCCCACATCCTGTTAGTACAGCAGGGACCAGCTCTGCTGTGCTCCTCAGCCCCCAGAGGATCTGGCTGAAGCAGCCCAGCCAGGAGCACCTCAGTGCTCTCAGCTCGGCCGTGGTTTAGGCTGGGTGCAGGTGTTTTACTCTTCTCCTACCTGGGCTGGCTGATCCCCTCCAGTTCCACACAGCCTGGTTGCTCCTCTGCCCCACATCCTTCTCATCCTCACCCATCCTGGACTGGGGCGATCCGAGGATGCTGCTGAGCGCTCAGCTGTCGGGAGATGAGATGCAGATTCCTGTCAAACTTATTGCTAATCACTCTCCCTCCTCTGTTTCATCCTCCTGTCTCCAGGACATGGAGGCAGAGGTGTCACTGCTTCCCACCCTGCTCTATGCCCCCTAAAACGCGAGCCCTGGGTATTGGGTTCAGGTGGGGGCTGGAAACCGCTGCCTCTCCCTCCAGCACCTGATGAATGCAGTAGCCGCCAGCACACCCAGGGCTGCTCGCACACCGACCCCCCCTTTCAGCTCAGCACCTGCGACGGCCACAACTCACAGCGGAACCAACTCCATCGCCGCAACTGCAGAGCAGAAGCTTCAACCGTATTTTTCCTATTTATTATTTATTTATCTCAGTTATTTTTCTTATTTTTCTTAATTCTTATTTATTTTTCTTAATTCTTATTTATTTTTCTTATTTTTTATTTCTTTTTCTTCTTTTTCTTATTTCTTTTTCTTATTATTTATATTTTGTTTACTCATCTATTTATTTATTTACTTATTTAATAACCTATTTATTTACTCATCTATTTATTTATCTATAGATCTATTTATTTACTCATGTATTTATTTACTCATGTACTTATTTACTTGTTTGTTTACTCATTCACTTGTTTAGCCATTTATTTATTTACCTATTTATTTACTGATGTATTTATTTATTTACTCATTTATTTACTCATTTATTCATGTATTTACTGTTAACTCATTTATTTATCTATTTATTTACTCATGTATTTGTTTACTTATTCTCTCATTCATCCATTTACTCAGCTATTCACTTATTTATTTGCTGATGTCTCTTTTATTTACTTCTTTGCTTTTTTCCTTGTTGACTTGATTTTCATTTATTTATTATTTATTTGCTTATTTTTATGTAGTTACTTAGTTACTTATTACTCATTTATTTATTTACTTATTTATTCATCATTTCTGTATTTACTTATTCCCTTACCTATCCATTATTTGCTTATTTCCCTCTTTATTTACTTATCTATTGGCTTATTTCCTTCTCTAACTTACAGATTTGCTGATGTACTTTATTTCCTTATCTTTTACTTATTTACTCAAGTCTTATTTATGCTTTTAGTTATTTACTTCTTTATTTACTTATTTTTACCTTTATTTACTGACTTATTTATTCATGTATTCACTCGTTTACCTATTCACTGATTCATTTACATATTCATTCACTTATTTATTCATTTACCTATTTACTTGTTTATTTGCCTATGGATTTAGTTTAGCTCTTTATTATTTACTTAGCTTTGATTTATGTTTCCATTTCCTTCCTTATTCCCTGTATTTACTTATATTTCATTTAGTTACATATTTATACATGTATTTATTCATTTATTCACTTATTTATTCACTTAGTCACTTACTAATTGACTTATTCATTCCTTATTCATTCCTTATTCATTCCTTATTCAGTCATTTACTTAGTAATTGACTTATTCACTTTTTAATGGACTCATTCATTCCTCATTGATTCACTCATTCATTCATTTACTTAATTACTATTGTATTTACTTATTTGCCTACGTATTTGTATTTACTTCTTTATTTACTCATTTTGAAATTTATCTAATTAGTTACTCATTTATTCATTGACTTATTCACTTATTCATTCACTTATTCATTTACTCATTTGTCCATTTACTTCCATATTTACTACTTGATTTGTTGTGTATTTTTAGTTACCTCTTTATCTTTTATTTATGGTTCACTTTATTAAACATTCACTTCTTTATTCACTTAGTCACTTCTTTATCACTTATTCACCTCTTTATTCATTTATTCACTTCTTTATTCACTTATTCACTTTATTATTCACTTTATTATTCACTTTATTATTCACTTTATTATTCACTTATTTATTCACTTCTTTATTCACTTCTTTATTCACTTATTCACTCCATTCATTCATTCATTCATTCACTTATCCATGAATTTACTTATTTACTTCTGTATTTACCTATTTATTTGCCTATTTATTTACTTCATTTACTTAATTAATTTTTATTTATGTTTTTATCTACTTCTTTACTTATTTTTTAATTTATTTACTTACCTGTTCACTCATTTATTTATTAATTAATTTATTTATTCACAGGATCCTCAGGGATGGGAAGGGACCTGGGAAGATCATCCAGTCCAACCCCCCTGCCACAGCAGGATCCCCCAGACCCAGTGGCACAGGAACACAGCCAGGCGGGGCTGGAACGTCTGCAGAGAAGGAGACTCCACAGCCCCCCTAGGCAGCCAGGATTCCAGGATCCCTGTAGCCTCCAGCACTTCCAGCTGAACTCCCTGTTCTTCCCTGGTTTCACTCCTCTTTATCCGATCTCCATCCACGAGTGGGAACCGATCGCAAGGCAGGACCACTGCGCTGAGTTGAAGCGGTGCTGTGGGGAGTTCATCATGAATTCAAACCCTTCGTCTGTCCGTTAATCATCACCTCCTCGCTGGGTCTGAACCTCTAGAGGCCACAGCAATTCTTCCAGGAGCCTGGCTGAGTAAGATCTGCTTCGGAGGAACCTTCCAGGCCCTGAGAGGGGCTGGCAGAGGGCTGGGGATGGCTGCTCCCGAGGGCAGGGGATGACAGCATGAGGGGTCCTGGGTTGAAGCTGGAAAAGGGCAGAGGGAGGCTGGATAAGAGGAGAAAGGGCTGGGAGCTGAGGCTGGGGGATCCCTGGACCAGGCTTCTCCATCCCTGGAGCCATTCAAGCTCAGGCTGGCTGGGGCTCTGGGCACCCTGGGCTGGGGAGTGCTAGCCCTGCTGGGTGTCGGGACTGGCTGCCCTTTGGAGATCCCTTCCAACCAACAGTTCCAAAGTCAAGCTGTGGCTCGTAATCATCTGTGATCCTCAACCAGAGGGCTCTCCTTTGCTCTGCTACAAACACTTTGGCCAACACCACAGCGCAGCCACAGTGCCCAGCAGCCAAGAAGCAGCAGGTCACCAAGTTTTAAGTACTACCACAGCAGCAGAACATCTGTGTCCCCAGCTCTGCATCAACATCTCCTCACCAGTAAGAGATCTGGAGGTCCCCAGCAGCAACCAGTGAGGTTCACAGTGAGCAGAGTCCGTAGAGCTGAGGTTCAGGGTGAAAGCCCACACAGCCATCCCCGCGACTGGCACCCTGAAAAGCCAGACCCTGCTTGTGCACTGAAACAGGGAGGGGGAAACTGGTTGGGGTTGATATTTGTGGAAGGTAATTATTGCTGCAGCTGCAGCGTTTGCCATTTATCTCCTTTCCTCTTCCAGCCTTTCACAGCTCAGGGACAAGGGCAAGTGCCTGTGCGACTCAGGCGATCGTAAATCAGCCCTGCAGCACCATCCATCACAGCTGGGAATGGCAGCAGCGTCTGTCCCACCTCAGCACGGGTGTCCAACCCTCCCTTCACCAGATACCCAGCAGGAGAAGCTCGGAGCTGATTAGCAAGTCCTTCCTCTCTCACCCTTCTCCCGATCAATCTCAGCAGGAACTTTTTCGTGGTGATGGTGCCAGAGCCCTAATGGTTCTGACTCCAGGGAATCCCAGAGTGTCAGGGGTTGAGGGGACCTGGAAGGATCACCCAGTCCAGTCCCCTTGCCACAGCAGGAGCCCCCAGACCCAGTGGCACAGGAACACAGCCAGGCGGGGCTGGAACGTCTGCAGAGAAGGAGACCCCACAGCCCCCCTGGGCAGCCCCTGCCAGGGCTCCGGGACCCTCCCTGGGAAGAAGGTCCTGCTGAGATGGAGAGGGAACCTCCTCTGCTCCAGCTGGCACCCGGTGCCCCTTGTCCTGTCCCCAGATGCCCTTGAGCAGAGCCTGGCTCCATCCTCCTGACACCCACCCCTCACAGACTGAGAGACAGCAATGAGGTCCCCCCTCAGCCTCCTCTTCTCCCAGCTCCAGAGCCCCAGCTCCCTCAGCCTCTCCTCAGCAGGGAGCTGCTCTCCTCCCTCCATCCTCTCCGTTGCTCTGTGCTGGACACCCTCCAGCAGCTCTGAGCCCTTCTGGAAGGAGGTTCCCCCATGAACTACTCCAAAGTGCCTGGTTGCCCTGACCTCACTCCCCTCTGAGTCTCCGGGAGCGGGACGGGCGCAGTCCAATGCAGCGGAAGGGGCTGCACAGAGACCTTGAGCTGTGGGATAAAAAAGCAGGGGCTGCATCTAGAGAGCAGCTCTCGTCAGGATTTATTGGGGACACAGCATCATCCATCAGGGGAGGGCTCCGAGGAGCCTCTGGTGGTTGTAGAACGGCCTTGAAGAGGGGATTTGTTGCGTGGGGAATCGAAACGCTCTGTGTTGCGTCGGTCCTCGAGCTGGATGGTGATGGGAACAGTGGAGGAATCGTCGTTACCCCACGGAATGAATCCTGCCTGACAGCTCCAGCCTCCTGAATTCCTTTCCTTGCTCTCTTCCCATCTCTGTTCGGTTTTGTCTGCTCCAGCCCAAGCTGTTCTCTTAGCGGAAGCCTGGTGAGAACAGCAACGCTCTGCCGGTGTCCTGCTGCTGGAGAGACACACCAGCTGTCCTCATCTGCCACTGGCCTCTCTCCTTTTCATCTGATGGAGCCGTCGCTGCCCCTCCTGCTGCTCACGCTGTCTTCTGATCCTGCCACCTCGCTCTGCCCTCTGCAGATGCCACTACTCCACAGCACTCAGAGTCCCTCAGCCAGGGGCACATATCCAGCTGGTGTGTGTGTGTGCACAAGGAGGACCAGAGCTCCTGGAACGGGCGCACAGGAGAGCAGCTCCAGTGCTCAGAGGGCTGCAGCACCTCCCCAGTTCAGCCTGGAGAAGAGGAGGCTCCCAGGGGACCTCAGAGCAGCTCTCCAGGGGGCCACAAGAGAGCAGGGGAGGGCTGTTGACAGGGGTGGCTGCGAGAGGACAAGGGGAAAGGGTTCCAGCCTTGAGGAGGGGAGACTGAGGCTGACCATGAGAAACCAACTGGTTGCTGTGAGGGTGCTGAGATGCTGGCACAGGGTGCCCAAGGCTGCCCCATCCCTGGCAGTGTTGAGGGCCAGGCTGGCTGGGGCCCTGAGTACCCTGCTGCAGTGAAGGTGTCCCTGGCTCTGCAGGGGGGTTGGGACTGGATGAGCTTTAAGATCCCTTCAACCCCAACCACTCTGTGAGCCTGTGATTTGTCACCAGGGTTCCCTGAGAGGACAGAAGTTCATCCCAGGTTCAAGCTCAGAGATGCTTCAAGAAACTAAACAGAAGGACTGCAGGGAAAGGCAACGGGGACGACGGCGACTCCTAATCCATCAGAGCCTTCTAGTCCTTTCCCGAGGCCAACAGGGGAATAAAGTTGTGTAGAAAGGTTCACAAAACCCCACTGCTTCAAACCCTCCTTCAGCAGAAGTGCAGCAGCTTAATGCTCCCTGCAGCACAGCCCATCAGTCAGGGCAGCATGAACACCAAACAAGCAGTCAAAACTCACGTCAGCTCCTTTCGTCCCCTCTTATCTGTGATGGGGAGATGCTGCCTGCAGTCACAGAGTCATCAGGGCTGCAAAGGACCCTGAATGTCCAGTCCAACTCTGCCCCCAGCTGTCCCATCCCAACCCCAAACCCTGGGGGTGGCAGCTTGAGGCCGCCTCCTCTACTCCTGTCCCTTGTTCCTTGGGAGAAGAGAGCACCCCCAGCTCTCTGCACCCTCCTGTCAGGCAGCTGCAGAGAGCAACGAGCTCTCCCCTCACCTCCTGTTCTCCAGAATGAGCATCCCCAGCTCCCTCAGCTGCTGTTCACTGAGCATCCAGCAACTGCATCACGAGATCCTGGTGTTACCCCCCAACTGCCCCTCTGAGCTCACAGGATCACAGTCATTCAGGCTAAAGAAGTCCTTCCAGCTCCTCCAGTGCAACCACTCTGCCCCCAGCTGTCCCATCCCACCCCCAAACCCTGTCCCTGAGCTCCAGATCTCCCCGACTGGGAAACACAGCCAGGGGTGGCGACTGAACCCCCTCCCTGGGCAGCCTGTGCCAAGGGTGAGGACCCTGTCCAGGGAGAGGGTTCTCCTCAGGGCCAACCTCACCTTCCCCTGGGGCAGCCTGAGGCCATTTCCTCTGCTCCTGTCCCTTGTCCCTTGGGAGGAGAGACCACCCCCGCTCTCTGCACCCTCCTGCCAGGTGAAGGGAGAAAACTCACGGCAAGAAGGATGACCTGCTGGGACAGCAGCAGAAGTGCATGGCACAGTCTTGGACTGCTGTGACTGCAAGAGGATGCTCTCACTGTGCTCTTTAGTAACTGTCTGACTACAGAGAATCTAGGCTGAGCCCACAGAACAGCAACTCACAGCATCCCAGAGTGACTGAGGCTGGCACAGCCCTCTGAGCTCCTCCAGCCCAGCCCAGCACCTAACAGCACCCCAGCGGCCACCCCAGGGCACTCAGGGCCACAGCCAGGCTGTCCTTCAACACCTCCAGACACGGGGACTCCCCCACTGCCCTGGGCAGTCCAGTCCAGATGAACGGTCTGGAAGAAGCTCATGACAGTGAGTCTGGAGAGAAGGAGACTGAGGAGAGACCTTACTGATCTCTACAGCTACATGAAAGGAGGTTGGAGAGAGGTGGGGGTTAGTCTCTTCTCTCTAGTCACCAGCGAGAGAGGGAGAAGGTCCCCCCTGAGTCTCCTCTCCTCCAGGCTACAGCCAGAATGCAGCACAGTGATGATTCCCAAAGAGCTGCAGCCTTTCCTGGGATCACTGATGTCTTCCCCAGCGCAATGGGAAGTCCCCTGCCATCCCCTGCAAAACTGGGTGACAGTAGAGCACAGGAAGGCAGCCTGGCTTGGAATCCAACGGAGAGCACGCGAGGGTGCACACCGTGATCAGAGCAGAGACCCCAGCTCCATCACCACCAGCATCCCCTGCTAAACAACTAGAGCAAGCCAGTCCCTCACCAGAGGGACCGGGCAACTGCAGCCCCCTTCAGCTGCACCTCTGCCAGACCTACACTGCCCGAGAGCTGCTCGGCAAAGCCTCTGCAACTCACAGCTCCTCGGCTCAAAGAGGAGGCTGCGGCTGCCTTGTCAAAGGCAGAGTAAATCAGGGTAGAGCTGCAAACACAGCCCGGCCGCAGCTCTACAGCTGCTTCCCTTCACATTAGAACCAGTGAAAGGAGACGCCTGAGCACAGCTCTGACTGATCTGGGGAGAGCTCTGTCCTCGGGGATTTGCACTGTGAAAATAGCTGGGCTCCGACATCCCAGCTGCACAGAGCCTGGCAGCTGAGGGATGAGAACCAGGCACCTCACTGGGTGCAGTTCTACCCTGCTTCTGCAGTGCCTGAGCTCCTGGCTGGCACCAAGGGTGCTGCTGCTGCACAGCTTCCCTCGTGGATCCCACCCCTCTCCTGACCTGCTCCTGCGCTGGGTTCATCGCCCGTGGAGCCGACATCTGCCAGCGCTTTGCAAACACCAGGGCTTTAAGAGCCAGACTCCCGGGCTGGGCTGCCTCCCCTCCCCGTGGGCAGCAGGTCTCTGCGGGTCCAGGGGTCTGGGAATCTCCGTTGCAGAGAGATGCCCCTCGGAAGCCATGGAGATGCTCATCTGCCTGTGATGTGGCCTCTTCACCCCGCGTTGGAGCCTGGGGCTAATGAGAGCTGTCAGTTGCTGCTGCCTTGGCACCCTTCCTAGGGTCTCGGTGGCCCCGAGCCCTCTCCGCCTGGCACAGGCCGCCTGTTCTCACGGCTGGCTTGCCCTGCGTGAGGCATGGGCATCCCGACACGGGCACCACATGGTGCCTTCTGACTTTTCAAAGGCAATGTGCAACAGTCACTGGGCTGGCTCTAGGCAGCATCTCAATCCTGAGAGGATCTGGGGCTTTGGGAAGAGACAGGAGGAGCATCTTTGTGCTCCCGATGCCAAGGACTGCTGGAACCCCTCTGGCTGCCTGTGCCTGTTTGTCCTGCCTGCTCTGCCCCTCTGTTAGCAAAGTCCTTCACCCTGCAGAGTCCTGTCTGCAGAAGAAGGAACAAATGGGACACAAGTCCTCCTTGCCATCTGCCAGAGGAGCCCTCTGTCCCTTCCAACCTGGTGTCTCCACACGGATGGTTGGAGAGCCAGGGGCACATCACATGCATCTCCTCTGCCAGGTCAAGCAAGGACCTAGGAGGCTGTTTCTCTCAGTCCATGGTTCAGAGGAGGCACAGAAACAAAACCAACCCTTTTCACAGGATCCTTAGGGATGGGAATGGACCTGGAAAGAGCACCCAGTGCAGCCCCCCTGCCACAGCAGGATCCCCCAGACCCAGTGGCACAGGAACACAGCCAGGCGGGGCTGGAACGTCTGCAGAGAAGGAGACTCCACAGCCCCCCTGGGCAGCCCCTGCCAGGGCTCCGGGACCCTCCCTGGGAAGAAGGTCCTGCTGAGATGGAGAGGGAACCTCCTCTGCTCCAGCTGGCACCCAGTGCCCCTTGTCCTGTCCCCAGATGCCCTTGAGCAGAGCCTGGCTCCATCCTCCTGACCCCCACCCCTCACAGACTGAGAGACAGCAATGAGGTCCCCCCTCAGCCTCCTCCCAGCTCCAGAGCCCCAGCTCCCTCAGCCTCTCCTCAGCGGGGAGGGGTTCTACCTCCTTCAGCATCTCTGTTGCTCTGCGTGGGATGACCCTGCATTGCTCCTGAAGCAACTGGTCCTGGACCTGTGCTCTCAGCCAGGACTGGAAATGCTGCTCCTAAAGAACCTGCCCCAAAAACCAGCTCAAGGGAAGGATCAACCCACCGTGACCTGGACGAACAGTAACCCCACTGGGCTTTGCTCTGCTTAGGGAATCAGTGCCCTCTGGATCCATCCAAGACAACGGGATGCTCCTCTGGAAGGACAGCAGCTCCCTGCTTGAGGACCAGATATGTTGCCCCTGATGGGTTCTTATCCTGCCTGAATCCCAGCGTCAAAGGATCCACAGGGTGAAACCACCAGAGAAAAAGCTGTCGAGAAATGAAGGGGTTGTTGGTCGCCTCGTTTCGTTACCAGCTCTGCTCTGGTTTTCTTTTCTCAGTAGAACAAAAACCCCAAACCCTTCATTTACTGGTGACAGCCTCTGCTTCCCCTGGAATCTGGGTTTCATAATGATATAAAGCATTCAGAAATCACACCAGAGATGATGCTCGGGGATGCAGGAGCTGGTAACGGGCTGACAGCTCCCAGCAAAGGCTGAACTTCTCCCTGAAAAACAAACAAAACCCAAACTTTTGAGATTTTGAGCCATTTTCTGCTCCAGCCAAGCTGGGGAGAAGGAAGGAAGGGAATAACTCTTCAACTCACACACCCTCGGAGCTCAGCCAGCCCAGCCCAGCACCTAACAGCACCCCAGCGGCCACCCCGGGGCACTCAGGGCCACAGCCAGGCTGCCCTTCAACACCTCCACACACAGGGGCTCCCCCACTGCCCTGAGCAGTCCAGTCCAGGCTCTGAGCACCCTTTCC
>VZRI01000760.1:135123-157163 GCA_013397515.1 Upupa epops | reverse complement strand
GTCCAGTGCTCCGGGACCCTCCCTGGGAAGAAGGTCCTGCTGAGATGGAGAGGGAACCTCCTCTGCTCCAGCTGGCACCCAGTGCCCCTTGTCCTGTCCCCAGATGCCCTTGAGCAGAGCCTGGCTCCATCCTCCTGACACCCACCCCTCACAGATTGAGAGACAGCAATGAGGTCCCCCCTCAGCCTCCTCTTCTCCCAGCTCCAGAGCCCCAGCTCCCTCAGCCTCTCCTCAGCAGCCTCTCCCTCCAGCCCCTTCCCCAGCATCATCACTCTCCTCAAAGTCATCAGCAGGACCTCCTTCCCAGGGAGGGTCCCGGAGCCCTGGCAGGGGCTGCGCAGGGGGGCTGTGGAGTCTCCTTCTCTGCAGACGTTCCAGCCCCGCCTGGCTGTGTTCCTGTGCCACTGGGTCTGGGGGATCCTGCTGTGGCAGGGGGACTGGACTGGATGACCTTTCCAGCTCCCTTCCCATCCCTAGGGATTCAGCAGTTCTCCCGTTGCCCTCGCTGCCTCTTATGCCCCTCTCTACCCCTCCAGTCCCTGCCCAGCTTTCAAGCCCCCCATCAATGCATCCCCCAGTGGTAATTAAGCAGCAAGCATCGCCCTCCTCCAGCGACCTCGCACGGGCACCGCCGTGTGGCTTCAGCCTCCTTCAGCCACCAGCAGCTCAGCCATCAGCTGCCGCGTGGAGACGGCACCTGACGATGCTGGAAAAGAGCGCTTCATCTTCCGTAATTAATGCCCCCTAATCGAGCAGAACTAATGAACTTCCAGCACAACAGGAGGTCGCTGCCACGGGATCATTCGACGCCACCTCAGCATCACCCTTGATCCAAGCTCAGCTTCCAGGGAGTAATGGTGAAACGTGACCCTTCCCTACATTTAGCTGGGGTTTCGTGTGTCCCCCCTCCCCTAATTGCTCAGCAGGGCTAAGAGAAGGAGCGACCTACTTGGAGGAGGAGGAGTGTTGTCGGTGAGGTGACTCTGCAAACGGAGGGAGAGGAGGCTCTAAAATTAACACCCAGAACGCCTTGTTATCCCTAATGACTGTTTATTCCACCAGCCCAGACAGACCCCCCCTCCCACCCGCTCACGCAGCCTCCCTGCCCTCCCCACGATGCAAAAGGGAGAGGCAGAGCGAGCGGATGGAGGGAGGCGCTGGCGGTGCCCGAGGGGGGGGTCAGCAGTGATGGGGAAGAGGATCACGCTCGCCTGGCCACGCGGCTGGTGCCTGGACCGTGAGGTCGTGCTGCTCCTCGCCTCTCCGCTGCTGCCTCTGTCATCCTTCCCAATCCCACTTAGAGTGGGAGAGGTCATCCTCCTCCCAGGATGGGCTGTGGGCTAGGTGCTCACATAGAATCCCTAGGGATGGGAAGGGACCTGGAAAGAGCACCCAGTCCAACCCCCCTGCCACAGCAGGATCCCCCAGACCAAGTCCAGGGGGGGTTCAAAGGCCTCCAGAGAAGGAGACCCCACAAACCCCCCTCCAGTGCCCCGTCACCCTCCCTGGGAAGGAGTTACAGAATCAGTCAGGGTTGGAAGGGACCCCAGGATCATCCAGTTCCAACCCCCCTGCCATGGGCAGGGACCCCCCACCCTAGAGCAGGCTGGCCAGAGCCTCATCCAGCCCGGCCTTGAACACCTCCAGGGACAGGACCCCAACCACCTCGCTGGGCTCTCCCCCCTCTCACACATCCCTCACCCCTGTGTTACTGCACCCTGAACAGGCACTGTCAGCTAGAACCACGGAGTCCTTAGGATCCAGTCCAGGCCCCCTGCCACAGCAGCATCCCCCAGACCGAGTCACCGATCACCACAGACCAGAGCATCACAGACAGGAAGGGACCTGGAAAGGCCACCCAGAGCACAGCAGGTCCACCCACGGCACCCAGCCCACGGCAAGCGACTCAAGGATGCTCAGCCCGGAGGCCACCCGGGCACGCTCGTGATCGGGGAACTCCCACACGTGGAGGAGGCAGCTTTCCACCACCACACTGCCCTCAGCCCTGGCATCCGGGCCCCAAGTGCTCGACCTTCACTCCGAGGTGAGGAAGCAGGTGGAAGAGAACCGGTCTGAAGCAGAGGGAAGGGAAAGGCTGCTCTCGGGGTCCCTGTGAGCTATCGGCTTGCGCCGTATCTTCCCATCTCTCGGCAGGCTAAATCCAGCCTGGAGCTCCTGTTCACAGCCTCATAAAGCTGTCAGGAGAGAACGCTTGCAGACAGGACATTTCCATCGCCACTCGTCTTCTGCCAGAGCCTTAAAACCTCTGATTGTTTCATGCGAGGCCGTAGAGGCAAAGGAAGGGAATGCAAATTGATTTGCGAGGGGAAATGTGCCAAGGCTGTAATTCTCTTCTTCTTCGAGTAAATGGGTTCCTCTTAATAGGCTGAGAGTCCCAGCGTCGTTAATTAAGACGCTGCAGGCAGGAGAGGAGCTGACTGGAGAAGGCTGTGACATCAGCCAGGGTGCTAGGGTTGAGGTCAGTGCGTGGAAACCACGTCTGGTTCCTTCTTCCTTAGAATCACAGGATCCTTAGGGATGGANGCCCAGCACTGCCCCCAGGACTGGAGGGGAGGCCTCCCCAGTGCCCAGTGCAGGGGGAGAGTGACCTCCCTAGCCCTGCTGGCCACACTCGTGCTGATCCCAGCCAGGATGCCCTTGGTGCCACTTGGGCACCCTGCTGGCTCCTATCCAGCCAGGTGTCACCACTTCAACCTGCAGGCTGCTCTCTAATCCTCCCAAGAGGGAATTTTCTAGGAGGAATGAAGACACCTACAGGGACAGCCCTGGAGACCGACTGTGGTTGCAGGACCGCAGCACACAGGGTTGGGTTGGATCGGCAACCCAACCGCATCGCCGATGGCTCTGGCTTTGCTTCACCCCTGCAACCACTGCAATAACACTCAGAGACCCTGTCCTTGGGTGTGAAGGGGATGCTCAGGGCTCTCATCTCCCCTGCATCATCATTCTACTGCAGCAGTAATGAGTTCAGAAAGAGCCCCTGGCTGCGCCAAGCCAAGCTGGAGCTGAACACACAGGATGAGAACAGATGAGGTTTTGCAGGGCTGGAGGAGATGCAGGTGCTCCCCAGGCTGCTGTTGACAGGGCAACAGATGGTGCTCCTCTGGGTGGGGATCTGGCAGCTGCAGGGGAATGGCTCTCCATTAATAACCACCCCATTGAGACCACGAGAGGAACGGAGAGGGCAGGTGATGATCACCCTGGAGCAGGTACCCGAGCGGCGGTTGTCAGCCCTTCAGCTCACCTTCTGCTCATCTTAACAGCAGGATGCAACCGCCAAGCCCTTGCTCGTGTGAAATATCTCACACCTCCCTGTGCTGCCAGGCTGATGCCACCTGAGGTCACACACAGTCAGGAGTTAGAAGGTACCTCCAGACGTCATCAAGTTCAACCCCTCTTCTTCAGCAGGAGCACAGTCCAGCACAGGTCCCCCCTGAGTCTCCTCTTCTCCCGGCTCAACCCCCCCAGCTCCCTCAGCCTCTCCCCAGCAGCCTCTCCCTCCAGTCCCTTCCCCAGCCTCGTTGCTCCTCTGCACCCGCTCCAGCCCCTCCAGCTCTCTCTTGCAGGGAGGGGCCCAGCACTGCCCCCAGGACTGGAGGGGAGGCCTCCCCAGTGCCCAGTGAGTGCAGGGGTGAAATTAACATCCCTAGCCTGCTGGCCACACCATCAGTTACCAGGAGGGTGAAGCTGGGCTGCCCACCCAAGCAGTGACAACTCTGCAGGCGAAGCGCGAGCTGTGACCCCTGGGCTCCCTTTCAGGGGATCCTGCTGAACTGCTCCAGGTCTTTGTTCAGGTCTCTTCCTCTATTAAACCCAGAGAGCCTAGCATATCCAGTCTCCCCATAAATCCAGCAGGACTAACAAACACCCTGACCCCTTTCCCCACCAGTAAAAGCCACCCGGATGGAGCAGAGAGAACACCCCAGGCTGGCTCCTGTAGGGAAAGCAAAGAGCTGTGCTCCCCAAGAAGGACTCAGAGCTCTGCAGACACCAGGCAGAGAACTGAGTTAACAGCAGGGGGAAACTCAGCTCTCAAAACTCATCGGGAAATTGATTGGGAGATTAAATCCCCAGCGTGATCAGCTTCACACCATCTGCCTGGCGAACCAGCCCCGGTAGCCAGGGACTCTCCTGCATTGGTCTTCGTGATGCAGAATGACTGGTAACGGGGAGCAGCGTGCTCTCGAGAGCAGCAAAACCCCCACATTAGAGCAGATTAGGCAAGAATTATCTCCTGATGCTGTGAGAGATCAGTCGGAGAGCCTGCAAATCCCCTCTGCATCCAGAAAACAACAAGAGCCTGGCTTGCTTCGAGGAAGGCAGAGGGGGTCTGTAGTCCTCTGGGTGAAACAACAATCCCCACTGCGATCCAAGAGTGAGAACTCATTCCAGCTCTGCCCTTGCTGCCCGAGCAGACGAGCTGGGGTAGTTCAGGTTGGGGAAGCATCCAACTCATTTGAGATGGCAGTGAGGGGGGAACACATTGCCTGCAAGAGCTCCTTCATAGAATCACAGAGTCCTTAGGGATGGGAAGGGATCTCAGAGATCACCCAGTGCAACCCCCCTGCCACAGCAGGATCCCCCAGACCCAGTGGCACAGGAACACAGCCAGGAGGGGCTGGAACATCTGCAGAGAAGGAGACTCCACAGCCCCCCTGGGCAGCCCCTGCCAGGGCTCCGGGACCCTCCCTGGGAAGAAGGTCCTGCTGAGAGTGAGAGGGAACCTCCTCTGCTCCAGCTGGCACCCAGTGCCCCTTGTCCTGTCCCCAGATGCCCTTGAGCAGAGCCTGGCTCCATCCTCCTGACACCCACCCCTCACAGACTGAGAGACAGCAATGAGGTCCCCCCTCAGCCTCCTCTTCTCCCAGCTCCAGAGCCCCAGCTCCCTCAGCCTCTCCTCAGCAGGGAGCTGCTCTCCTCCCTCCAGCATCCCCGACGCTCAGCGCTGGGATGACCGTGCGTGGCTCCTGAAGCTGGCACAATCCACCCGTGCAGCTCACGTGCAATCCCATTAAGGTTTGACAAATCCTCCTGCTCACCTATTCCACCCAACAATCCCACGGGGTACCCGGAGGAGCAGATACCCTCCGTACCCTCAGGGTGTTCGACACCGCCTCGCGCTGTACCGCTCCGTGCTGGATCTGCAGACACCGTGCAGCAGCAACTCCAACAGCCCAGGGATAATTTCCATCCTCTGAGGATCCAGTTCAATTATCCTGACCAAGAATAATTTGCAGGCAAGGGAAGAGAAATTCCCAGGCTGGAACAGAGCCAAATGACTCTCCTCCAGCAGTTCCTGGCAGAGGAGACTTGAAGGGAGCTGCCCAAACATCGCTGATGGGTGGGATCATCTGCCACCCAGGGTGAGTTTTGTGGTAGGAGGTGAAGGCTGGTTTAGACGCCATGGAAAGGGATTCCCCCTCACCCTTTCATTACAACAGCAGCAGCTTTTCCTGGTACAGGGAGCCCTTCCTCCTGGAAAGGGTGCTCAGAGCCTGGACTGGACTGCCCAGGGCAGTGGGGGAGTCCCCGTGTCTGGAGGTGTTGAAGGACAGCCTGGCTGTGGCCCTGAGTGCCCTGGGGTGGCCACTGGGGTGCTGTTGGGTGCTGGACTGGTCTGGAGGAGCTCAGAGGGCTGTGCCAGCCTCAGTCACTCCGAGATGCTGTATTTTAATTACCCAGCAAAGCCTGTGTTGGGTAATGCTGATGCTGGCTTTCCACGCATCATTTGCTGGTTACAGAGGCTTAGGAGAAAGTGCCTAGCAGGATTCTATCCCCCTCAGCATTTCGTGCCTTCTAGAGCCTCTGAATCCCACCCCTTTTCTTGCTCTGAGACACCAGGGACAGACACTTGTGTCTGCAGACTGTGCCCCTGACACTGGCCATCACAGACAGACCCCCACCTCGCTCCCCTGTGGGAGCAAAGCTGTTTTCAGATGCTCTTCAGAGAAGAGCTTTGCCTACCCCAGCCGTTACAGCACGCCTTGCTCCTTCTCAGCTCCCTGCTGAGGAGAGGCTGGGGGAGCTGGGGCTCTGGAGCTGGGAGAAGAGGAGGCTGAAGGGGGACCTCATTGCTGTCTCTCAGTCTGTGAGGGGTGGGTGTCAGGAGGATGGAGCCAGGCTCTGCTCAAGGGCATCTGGTGCCAGGACAAGGGGCACTGGGTGCCAGCTGGAGCAGAGGAGGTTCCCTCTCCATCTCAGCAGGACCTTCTTCCCAGGGAGGGTCCCGGAGCCCTGGCAGGGGCTGCCCAGGGGGGCTGTGGAGTCTCCTTCTCTGCAGACGTTCCAGCCCCGCCTGGCTGTGTTCCTGTGCCACTGGGTCTGGGGGATCCTGCTGTGGCAGGGGGATTGGACTGGAGGATCTTTCCAGGTCCCTTCCCATCCCTAAGGACTCTGTGATTCTATCACTCCTCAGCCCAGGTTGTCCAGAGCCCCAGCCAGCCTGACCTTGCATGGTCCAGCAGCTCTCAAGGCAATTTTCCTCCAGTTCTCTGTCTTCTTTCCCCTCCACAGCAGCTTCCTTTTCCCTCAGGCTTCCTAAACTCCACGTGGAATTCTGCTTCTTCCAAGCACCTCACCCTTTACAGCATCCCCCACAGTGCTGCTCCTCATGGCACGAGAACCCAGTTCAGCCCTCATCACCTGCTAACCACCCCTGCAGACCCAAGGTGTAGAAAGCCCTGAGCAAACACTCAGCTCTTCCCCCACCTCTGCCACTGCAGCGATGTCTGAAGCCCTTCTAGCCTGCCCTTTGCCTCAGACCCCACTGACTGACAGCGGGGACCCTCTACCTTCCACCCGGGGGTACCCCCAGCTCTTCTCCTCGGTGTCCCAAGTCAGACTGGCCTGCTCCCAGCACTGTGAAGGTTAAACCTCTGGTGATAAACAGAGTCCACTGCAGTCAGAGACCCTTCACATCTAATAAGGCACCAAAGGGCTGGACCATCAGGCGTGCCAAGGGCTGTTAGGAGACCTGTCAGCACAGGGAACGGACCAGCAGGTGAGTTACACAGCACTCGAGAGGGGAATCCTCCTGACAGGAGACAGAGGAAATGGTCAGTGACCACAGGAACCAGCAAGGAAACCTCTTCTTGCCCTCCCTAAGCACCAGGCAAGGGAGCAGGGTGGCTGCGCAGGAGATGCGGAGTGACTACACGAGTGGCTGGGGATGGCAGGCTCTGTCTGGACCCCGTCTGCAATGGCCAGCACAGGGTGCTGGTACTGGATAAGACTGGGAAAATCCACCACAGGTGGTACTTTCTCTGTCCCCCCCTGGCTACCGAGCTCCCGGATACAGCCCACACGACGTTGGTGTCACCAGGACAGCCAAGCATTCAACTCATCTTAGGGACCTTGGAAACTCCACAGCTCCAGCAGGGAAATGGTGAACTGCCTGTGAGAGCTGCTGTCACAAAGCCAGTCCTTGCAGAGAGGGCGGTCAAATGCAGCCACGATCTTCCCGGAGAGGTGGCTGATGCCCCGAACCTGTATGGGGTGAAGAGGCACCGGGACAGCATCCTGAAGGATGCTCGAGGTCACCTTCGAGTTGAGCGGTCGGACCCGATGACTGATCCAACTGAAATACTCTACTCACACAGTGAGTGAGGCTGGCACAGCCCTCCGAGCTCAGCCAGCACCTAACAGCACCCCAGCAGCCACCCCAGGGCACTCAGGGCCACAGCCAGGCTGTCCTTCAACACCTCCAGACACGGGGACTCCCCCACTGCCCTGGGCAGTCCAGTCCAGGCTCTGAGCACCCTTTCCAGGAGGAAGGGCTTCCTGACAGCCAACCTAACCCTCCCCTGGCAGCTTCAGGCCCTGCCCTCTCATCCTGGCACTGGGTGCCTGGGAGAAGAGCCTGACCCCAGCTGACTGCACCCTCCCTTCAGGGAGCTGGAGAGAGGGAGAGGGTCCCCCTGAGTCTCTTCTCCAGGCTGAACCCCCCCAGCTCCTTCAGCCTCCCTGCTTTTCCCATCCCCTCCACATCCCAAGGGATGAAGCAGCCTTCACAGAGCAGACAGCTAACACGAGGGACCCGTCACTACCAGCAGAACTCCACTGGATACCACAGCCTCACCCACAAAGAGAGAATCTGTAGGAACAATGGATTCAAGAGTGGGAGGGATCATAGGATCCTTAGGGATCAGAAGGGACCTGAAGAGATCATCCAGTCCACACAGCAGGGTCACCCAGACCAAGTGGCACAGGAACACATCTCCCCCCCTGCTCTCCAGCAGGTCAGTGCCCCCCCTCTCCTGGTCCCTGGGGTTGTTGTTGCCCAGCTGCCAGCCTCTCCCCTGCCCCTGGTTGTCCCTCCCTCCATCTCTCTCTGCCCAGCTCTCCAGCCTGCCCAGCTCTCTCTGGATGCCAGCACAGTCTGCTGGGGGGTCGGCGACACCACCCAGCTCGGTGTCATCAGCAAAGCTGCTGGCAGTGCCCCCTGCTCCCTCACCCAGGCCAGTAATGAAGAGATTGAAGAGGACTGGTCCCAGCACAGCTCCCTGGATGCTCCTAAGAGGCCTCGTGCTGCTGCACCAGCAGTACCTCGCTTGCTCCGTGTCTTCAGCGTTGCAGGAGCACTAGCTGTGCCATGAAGGACTCTGCAAGTTAAACACAGGAAGCTTCTAGAACAGCACAGGCTCCCAAAGCCCAGCCCAGCACTGTCTATCTGCAGATGAAATAAAGAGAGGGGTGAAGAGCAGAGCCTGGTGCAAACCCCAGCCCCTCTGCCAACCCAGTCCCACCAGAACAAGAAGCCAGCGAGGAAAACAAGCACCAAGTGTGGCAAAGGGAGGAGAGAGAGACTGAGAGAGGGAGACAGAAAGGCTTGGGTGTGGAGCCCCAGCCTCTTATTTCCCTGTGCAAGACCCCCGAAGTCCCTGGGTGCAAAGCACTCGGTGGGACGTGGAGGGATATTCCAGCTGCAGGGAGCCTGGCAGCAGCCGTGCCAGGATACCATGGCACTCCAGACTAACAGGCCCTGCGTGACCCAACCCGAACGCCAGCCCAGCCTGCTGGAAAGTCCCCAGGAGCAGCTCACTCAGAGCAGCTCAGGTCTGGCTGCTAGGCTCTGCGGCGCACTCTCCACGGGATGAGTCCCAAGGGGCACTGGGGATGGCAGAGGAGGAGCCCCAGCCTTGTCTCTGCTCTGCATCCTTCTCCAGGAGCAAACACCCGTGGAGAGGGGGCTGATGAGAAGGACAGGGACAGGAGCTGCTCTGCCAGGATGAGGGGTGATGGTTGAACTGGAAGAGGCAGAGTCAGAGCAGAGAGAAGGGAGAGACTGTTCCTAGAGGGGGCTGATGAGAAGGATGGGGACAGAGGTTGCATCAGGGGCTGCTGTGCCAGGATGAGGGGTGACGGTTAGACTGGAAGAGGCAGAGTCAGAGCAGAGAGAAGAGAGAGATTGTTGCTCTGAGGGTGGGGAGAGCCTGGTCCAGGTTGCCCAGAGAGGTGGAAGAAGCCCCATCCAAGGTGAGATTGGACCTTGGGGCTCTGAGCACCCTGCTCTAGGTGGGGATGGCCCTGAAGGTCCCTTCCAAGCCAGCCCAGCCTGTGGCTCTGTGTTACCTCTCTGCATCACAGCAGGAGGACCATGACTCTGGGTTTTCAAAAGAACAACCACTGCAGTCGCCAGCCGAGCAGTCCGGCTGTAGCAGAGGAGCAGGAAGGCTGCACGGAGGCCATGCGGGCTTGCTGTGCCCGAGCTGCACCTGGGTGGTCATTACCAAGGAGATCACCTCCTGACAGAGCTGCTGACGAGAGGGCTAGCCCTGAGGCCCCACCAGCGACGAGAGGATGCTGTTAACAGAGGGAAACCCGCTCTGATGGTTCAGTCTGGGGGTCACAGGGTGGATGGCTGCACCCGATGATCACCAATGCCTTTCCCAACCTTGAAGAGCAGAACCACCACAAGGAGGAGAGGCAGGATGCTCTTAACAAGGGGACCTAAAGCATCTCAAGGCACTATTCCAGCCTGGAACAGGCACCTACAAGGGCCAAAGCCTGCCAGCAGGATGGGACTGCATCCAGGCTGGGAATGCGTTGTGCAAGGCAAGGAGACCTGCGGGATAATCAGCTTATATCATCGGACACAAGGGCTCTGCCTGCTCTGTCTGCCCTTGCCCTGTGTTCTCGGGATCTCGGCAGTGCTACCTGCAGATAAGGAGAACCCTCTCTGCAGCAGAAGGTGCTGTAAAGCACAGATCCTGCTGTGGCAGGGGGGCTGGACTGGAGGATCTTTCCAGGTCCCTTCCCATCCCTAAGGATTCTGTGCTTCTCTGATGAAAAGCAGCCACGGCTTCGGGAGAAGAGAGGATGTCTCGCTGCTCCTGAAAGACAGGGAGCACGACGTTGAGCCAGAAGGACTCTTCCATGGAAGAGCGAGAGTCCCCGCGTGGGGAGCTGCCCTTCCCACAGCAGCTCAACTTAAAAGGCTGGGAAAAACAAGAGTCAGGCTTGCCCATCCGTCAGGAAGCCTCAGCATCAGCAAAGATGCAGGCTGTGCAATGCAGGAGTCAAAGGGAAGGAACTAGAAAGAGGCACAGAACCACTGAGGCTGGCAAAGCCCTCTGAGCTCAGCCAGCCCAGCCCAGCACCCAGCGGCACCCATCTGCACCAGTACCGGAGTGGCAACCTCACCTGCACCAAAGAACCAGCAGAGAACAGCAGCCAGAGTCAACACTGACACCTTCTGACTCGCAGGCAGCAGCATCGCAGGGAGCAGAGAGCTCACGGGCGAGCGTGGCATCGAGTGCTGGCACATAACAGCAACCCACCAAGCGACTGCAGGGGGGCACAGTGGGGGGCTCCCCCACTGCCCTGGGCAGTCCAGTCCAGGCTCTGAGCACCCTTTCCAGGAGGAAGGGCTTCCTGACAGCCAACCTCACCCTCCCCTGGCAGCTTCAGGCCCTGCCCTCTCATCCTGGCACTGGGTGCCTGGGAGAAGAGCCTGACCCCCACCTGACTGCACCCTCCCTTCAGGGAGCTGGAGAGAGGGAGAAGGTCCCCCCTGAGTCTCCCCTTCTCCAGGCTGAACCCCCCCAGCTCCCTCAGCCTCTCCCCATCAGCCTCTCCCTCCAGCCCCTTCCCCAGCCTCGTTGCTCCTCTGCACCCGCTCCAGCCCCTCCAGCTCTTTCTTGCAGGGAGGGGCCCAGCACTGCCCCCAGGACTGGAGGGGAGGCCTCCCCAGTGCCCAGTGCAGGGGGAGAATGATGTCCCTAGTCCTGCTGGCCACACTAGTGCTGATCCCAGCCAGGATGCCAGGGGAGGGTTAGGTTGGCTGTCAGGAAGCCCTTCCTCCTGGAAAGGGTGCTCAGAGCCTGGACTGGACTGCCCAGGGCAGTGGGGGAGTCCCCGTGTGTGGAGGTGTTGAAGGACAGCCTGGCTGTGGCCCTGAGTGCCCTGGGGTGGCTGCTGGGGTGCTGTTAGGTGCTGGGCTGGGCTGGGGGTGCTCAGAGGGCTCTGCCAGCCTCAGTCCCTCTGGGACGCTGTGATTTCCCACGCCAGGTCCTTACTCAGGGTTGAGTTGTGTTCTCACGCCGCTCCAAACCCCCTCCAGCAATCCAAGCTCCCACAAGGAGCTTTATTGACCAAGAGCTATTGTTTGCATCCAACAGCCCTTGCAAACAGCACGGTGATGCCCGTGGTTACCAGCAGAGCACAGGACCGTCTTCAAAAGCCAACTCCCTCGCATCGCTGCGCTGATGAACTGAGGGAGCATCAAAGCACTCGGGCTCAGCGCTCAGATGCCGTTTGGCAAGCGCCGTTCAGTCAGACTACAGCACCTTGACTCACAGTCAAGACTCCCCCCCGAGTTGTTTTAACCCAAGGAATTCAGCTGCCAAGATCACTGCGCTCGTACGAGGGGAACAAAACAGCGCAGCACAAAACAAGCCGGCCGTTCCGTCTCGCTCTCCCCCTGGTTTGCAGATCAAAAGCAACAACTCAGCCTTTGAAAGCCAAGCGTAGGTTTGGCCTTTTGAAATCCATCGCCTTGGCAACCCAAGGCACAGCCGACGGACGGCTGCGATGGCACCCCAGCATCTGCTGAGGTCAGCTCGGCCACCCCACATCCAAGGGGAGCGGGAGGGGCAGCTCCTGCAAAGGGCAAAGATCCCTCTCGCAACCCCCTCCCATGCAGAGAGGGGGAGAAAAGCATGAAAATGCTGACAGCTCCTGCCCAGAAGCCAAACTCAGGGAGCAGGATTTATTGGGAGGTCAGCCATGCACTCACTCACCACCCCTTCCGCGAAGCTGCACCGGCGAGGGGGGTCTGGATGAGCTCCTGAGACCCTGCTGGTGTCTTCCAGGTTCTCAGAGCACAGGGAGGAGATGCTCTGTCTATGTTTGGTCTATAAGAGAATCATAGACTCGCTGGGTTGGAGGGGAGCTGCAAAGGGCACCCAGTCCAACCCCCCTGCACCCAGCGGGGCCAGCACTCCCCAGACCAGGGTGCCCAGAGACCCAGCCAGCCTGAGCTTGAATGGCTCCAGGGATGGGGTCTCCATCCTCCATCTGGGCNCCCCAGGTCTCTTTCTCCTCCACTGCTCTCCAACACGTCTGACCCCAGCCTGGCACCCAGTGCCCCTTGTCCTGTCCCCAGATGCCCTTGAGCAGAGCCTGGCTCCATCCTCCTGACACCCACCCCTCACAGACTGAGAGACAGCAATGAGGTCCCCCCTCAGCCTCCTCTTCTCCCAGCTCCAGAGCCCCAGCTCCCTCAGCCTCTCCTCAGCAGGGAGCTGCTCTCCTCCCTTCATCCTCTCCGTTGCTCTGTGCTGGACACCATCCAGCAGCTCTGTGTCCTCCTGGAACTGAGGAGCCCAGCACTGGACACAGTTCCCCAGCTGCAGTCTCCCCAGTGCAGAGCAGAGGGGGAGCAGACCCTCTCTGGATCTGCTAACCACCCCCTTCTGATCCCCCCAGGATGCTGCTGGCCCACTTGGCCACCAGAGCACAGTGCTGGCTCAGAGTCACCCTGCTGGCCTCTAGGACCCCCAGGCCCCTTTCTCCTGCACTGCTCTCCTCCACCCTCTGACAGAGAGAAGCTCTGAAGCGCAGACAGTGCTGGAGCTGGGCTGCACAGGCGCCCCAAGAGCCTCTGTGCTGATGAGCAGGAACGAAGCCTAAAGCAGCAGGAACAACCAAGCTGTGGGAAGCTGTGAGGTACCTGCTCTTCTTCCATGCAACAGCCTTCTCTCCAGTGCAGAGCTCCTATTTTCTGTGAGAGGAGCCAGCAGGGACTGTGAACCCAGACAGAACCCAGAACCAGCCAACAAATCTGCCTGAACTGCCTCGACATTGGCTATGAACACCCCGAGTTGGCTAACATCAGCTCCACCGATGCCTCGGGCTCATTAACTAAATGTAAGGGTCATGTTCCCACTTACTCTGCTGCTCCTTCCCTGCCAGGTATCACCAGGGCTCCATCCATCACGATGAGCTCATCCTCAGAGCAGACGAAGGCAGCGCTGGCTGCTGGTCTCTGACCGCACAGAGCATCGCGGGTCCTTGGCCTTCCCTCCCGTCCTTCTCCAGCACTAAACACTCGACCAGAGGATTGCTGCTTGGAACTGGATGATCCTGGGGTCCCTTCCAAGCCTGATTCGAGAACTTCTTCCCAGAGAGGGTGCTGGGGCACTGGAGGGGGCTGCCTGGGGGGGTTGTGGGGTCTCCTACTCTGGAGACGTTTGGAACCCGCCTGGACCTGGTCTGGGGGATCCTGCTGTGGCAGGGGGATGGACTGGATGGTCTTCCCAGGTCCCTTCTGATCCCTGGTGATGCTATGATTAAGGTTGGAAGAGACCTGCAAGATCATCCAGTCCAATCATCAACCCAACCCTACCCTGACCCCTAAATCACAGTCCCCCAGGGCCACATCAGCTCCACTTTGGACCCCTCCAGAGACACACAATCCTAGCCTGGCCCGGGTTGGAAGGGACCTCCAGAGGGCACTGAGGCCTCCCCAGTGCCCAGGACAGGGGGAGAATGCCGTCCCCAGTCCTGCTGGCCACACTAGTGCTGATCCAAGCCAGGATGCCCTTGGCCTTTGGTGCCACCTGGGCACCCTGCTGGCTCCTGTCCAGCCGGCTGTCACCCAGTGCTGCCAGGTCCCTCTCTCCAGGCTGCTCCCCAGCCCCTCCTCCCCCAGTCTGGAGCTGCAGGGGGTTCCTGTGCCCAGAACTCCCCCTGTAATCTGTACATCACCTCTCCCTCAGCCAGGGAGTTTTCCCAGCCGGAGATTCTCTGCTGCCCCCCAGATATGGGAGAAGCCCAGAACCTCCACTGCTTCTCCATCACTCCCCACCCCTGTAGCTTTAGGCTGAGAGCTGTCACTGCCTGGAGCAGTGAGGACTGTACTAAATCACAGACTGGATGGGGCTAGAAGGGACCCCCACAGGGCAGCCAGTCCCAACACCCAGCAGGGCCAGCACTCCCCAGCCCAGAGCCCCAGCCAGCCTGAGCTTGAATGGCTCCAGGGATGGAGCAGCCTGGTCCAGGGATCCCCCAACCTCAGCTCCCAGCCCTTTCTCCTCCTGTCCAGCCTCCCTCTGCCCTTCTCCAGCCTCAACCCAGGCCCCCTGATGCCCCAGTAGCCCCTGACTCCTGGTTTCGGTGGTGCAGCTGCTCCTTGCCTGCCCTGGCACTCCACCTCCTCCCTCTGCTCTCTGCCTCCTCTGCCTGTTTGTCATCCAGCTGCTCATTTATTTATCATTCAAACATCAAGGAGCTGGGGTAGGGTTCTATGAGAAGTTAGCTGACACAATTGACTTAAGAGACTGTCTGGAGGCAGCGATCAAGGTGATCAGGCTGCTGCTGTGATCCAGGTACCGTCACCACAGCCTTCAGCAGAGCTACCCTAGAAATCAGAATTAGCCCCTCTTCCTCCCTTCTTTCCTCCCCCCCTCCCCTTTCTGCCTTTCAACTGAATATTCATCTCACCCTTTGTCAGCTCCTTTCAAAAATCACAGCACCACAGAGTCCATCAGGGATGGGAAGGGAGCTGGAAAGAGCACCCAGTGCAGCCCCCCTGCCACAGCAGGATCCCCCAGACCCAGTGGCACAGGAACACAGCCAGGCGGGGCTGGAACGTCTGCAGAGAAGGAGACTCCACAGCCCCCCTGGGCAGCCCCTTCCAGGGCTCCGGGACCCTCCCTGGGAAGAAGGTTCTGCTGAGATTGAGAGGGAACCTCCTCTGCTCCAGCTGGCACCCAGTGCCCCTTGTCCTGTCCCCAGATGCCCTTGAGNGGTCTGGGGGATCCTGCTGTGGCAGGGGGGTTGGACTGGATGATCTCCTGAGGTCCCTTCCCATCCCTAAGGATTCTGTGAATCTCTGCTGCCACAGCCAGGGCTGGAAGGGTCATTAAAAGCTCACCCAGTCCCAACCCCCCTGCAGAGGCAGGGTCACCTTCACCAGAGCAGGGCACTCAGGGCCCCAGCCAACCTGGCCCTCAACCCTGCCAGGAGGAGCTGCTGGTTTCCCCTCCATTCTCCCAGACCCTTCCCAGCCACATCCAGTCCTTCCTGCAGACACAGGGCCTCCCCTGTGCCCTGGGCAGTCCAGTCCAGGCTCGCAGCACCCATCCCTGAGGAAGGGAAACCTGGGCACCCTGCTGGCTCCTGCTCAGCCGGCTGTCACCCAGTGCTGCCAGGTCCCTCTGCAGCCACTCACCCCCAGCCTGGGCTCTGCTGGGGAGGGAAGATCTCCAGTGGCCATCCAACAGCCTACGATTGGTACCTATGTGCTGGATCACCCTTCAGACGGGGCTGCTCCCCTCTACCAACTTGAGGAGGGGGTCAGACAGGCAGCTTTTAGCCTAGGCACCCAACCCGTGCGTGTGCTGTGAGCTGAGGTGAGCTCCTCCTGCCTTGGTGCCCATCCCTGGCCGAGCAGCACGTGCAGCACAGGGTGTTTCAGGCAACCTTCCCTGCTCCTCTCCCTTGCCATGACCAAGCCCTCAATGCTTCCACCCTCCTCCCATCCATCCTCTCCAGCTCCCGCTGCAGACTTCAAGCAGGCAAAGCAGTCATTTGTCTCCCAGCCAGGAAATTCTGAGCTAGAGACAGGATAAAAGCGTCAGATCCGGGCTGAAGTAGGAAGAGACATCCAGGGCTTTTGATGCCAGAGTGTCTAACCACTGCAGCAGCTTCTGCAGGAGAGAGTGAACCTCTCGGGCTCCCATGGCCCCGGTGATAGACTGCGTTAAAAACCCCAGCAGCTCGATTTCAATCGGGATTCAGCCAGCTCCACACTGCTAGCAGGAGGCAGAGGATGTCAGGGGGGATGTTCCCAGGATGGGGCACTGGCTCGAGGGGGTCTGCATTGATTAAGATGCCTCTGCAGGGTGCTGAGGTGATGGAACCCTCCTGGGTTTGCCTGGTTAGAGGCATCCTGAGGACAAAACAGTACCCATGCGAGGAGGTCTTCAAGGGAGGAGTGGCTCATGGCCTTGGAATTTTTACTTCCAGAAAGGGACTTGTGTGGCAGTGTCCTTCAAAGAGCACTGTGTTCACTGGCTGGGCTGCAAGCACCCAAAATGAGATAACACTCAGTAATAAAGCAGCTAGAAATCAAAGCAAAATGACTTCAGAACCACAGGATCCTGAGGGATGGGAAGGGACCTGGAAAGATCACCCAGTCCAACCCCCCTGCACCCAGCAGGGCCAGCACTCCCCAGCCCAGGGTGTCCAGAGCCCCAGCCAGCCTGAGCTTGAATGGCTCCAGGGATGGAGCGTCCACCCCTCTCTGGGCAGCCTGGTCCAGGGATCCCCCAAGCCCAGATGCCAGACCTTCATCCCCCTGTCCAGCCTCAACCCAGGACCCCTGATCCTATCAATCCCTGCCCTATTGAATCATGGAATCATCAGGGATGGGAAGGAACCGGGAAGGACCATCCAGTCCAGTCCCCCTGCCACAGCAGGATCCCCCAGACCCAGTGGCACAGGAACACAGCCAGGCAGGGCTGGAACGTCTGCAGAGAAGGAGACTCCACAGCCCCCCTGGGCAGCCCCTTCCAGGGCTCCGGGACCCTCCCTGGGAAGAAGGTCCTGCTGAGATGGAGAGGGAACTTCCTCTGCTCCAGCTTGCAAACCTCTGTCTCTCTGAACCAACCCCCTTGATGAGATCCATCAAACTGGCTCCTGAGCTCCTTCTTGCAGCCCTGGGAGATGCCTGGAGGGGATACAGGGATGAGCATCTCTCCAGACCCCACCTTGGGGAGCAAGCACATACCTGCATGTCTCTGTCCCCCAGCTCCTGGGACTGAGGGGGGTGAGACTCTAGAACAGGATGCCCGGGGAGGTGGCTGCTGATCATCCATCCCTTGGAGAGCTCAGGGCCAAGCTGGACGGGGCTGTGAGCAACCTGCTGCAGTTGGAGATGTCCCTGCTGGCTGCAAAGGGGTTGGTGTGGTTGAGCTTTGAAAGGCCCCTTGGAGGCCAAACTACTCACTGGTCGTGTCTACACGATGCCTTGAGCGTGTGCTGGAGGGTGGTGGGAGCCAGAGGACCCCCAAGGGTTGGCAGCCCTGGCAGCTGAGCGCTGCTGCATCTTCTGAGCGACACGAGGAGAGAGATGGAGGCGTCTCAGTGCTTTGGGAGGACCTGCTTGGCTTTTGAAGGCCGAGAGAAAGGGAGAGGTGTCTGCCTGGGCTGGAGCTGCTGAGACAATGACTTGATGCTCAATAAAAGCCCTGAGAGCTATTCCTGTGAGCTCCGCAGCTCCTCGCTCCCGCTCGCACTCGGATTATAAATGAATAAGATAATGAGGGCTATTAAAATAATTTCTCATCAAGGTTAATAGATGAAGAAGACAATTTAATGTTGACACATACAGCTCCAGAATTAATTCTGCCCAGTGCCAGGCGAGCTGTCCCCTTCCTCAGCGATGGCTTTAAGGCTGCTCGGGACCCACGGAGGCCCTTGGGAACCCCAGTGGAACCTCGCTGGGTTCTTCATGAGAGCATCACGGTCCTGAAGTAGTGGAGGCATGGGAATAAGAGCCAGGGCCACGTTCCTGCCCTGCGTCCAGGGCACCTCAGAAACAGAGATCCAGCAGAACCTGGGACTAAACAGAGCGCTGGAAGGGGCTGCCCAGGGGGGCTGTGGAGTCTCCTTCTCTGCAGACGTTCCAGCCCCGCCTGGCTGTGTTCCTGTGCCACTGGGTCTGGGGGATCCTGCTGTGGCAGGGGGACTGGACTGGGTGATCTTTCCAGGTCCCTTCCCATCCCTAAGGATCCTGTGATTAGGGCACCGATAACTCAACCCTCCCATCAACCCAGGAGGGCTTCTGAGTTAGTGGAGCGATCCCAAAGGAAGGCTGGGTGTGGAGGGGGTTTCTCCTGGAGCTCCCATCCACCGCCAGGAGCAATCCCAGCTCCCTGACGGGTGCTAAGTGTCGATTGGACTTCTGACTCTGCCAGATGCTTCCCGTTTTCCCCAGCACCCAGAGACTGCTCGAGTGCAGCTCGTGCGAGAGCATATGGAGAGCCAAAAATAGAGGGCTCAGCTTGGAACTTCACACTGAATCCTGGGGGGACAACAACTCCCTGTCCCATTTCCATGCCACGCTGACACCGCCGGCCCGGGCTACGTGAAGCACCGAGCAGGGCCGAGGCTGGAGCAGCGATACCCAGCCCTGTGATGCCAACGCTGCCTCCTCCTGCCCACAATGAGCTTCACCCTGATGATGGGGTTCAGCCGAACGATGCCACTCTTGCTGCTTCCCCTTTGATGGGGAATTCATTGCTAAAAACTGAAGGGATTCATTTATCTCCGCGGAGCTGAAGCCTTCGGGAGGGATAAAGCCGGCGCCAAGGCTGCATGGGTTTTAAATGACCCCTTAATGACTGGAGGAGAAGATAAGGATCAGGAGCCTTCCAGCAGCAGAAGAAAGATGGGACTGAACTCTTCCTCCTGCCTGCAGTGTTGGGGGATAACTGATTGCAGGGTACTGAGCTCAAAGCAAGGCAGCTATCGGAACCATCGGCGTCTCTCGGCGTAGAGAGCCCCGGCGCTGCTTCCCAGGAGCACTCATCACCTGATGCACGAGGAGAGCTCGGTCAGGTTTAGGCTCTGTGGGCATTCACTTCAAATCTACGAGCACGAGAGGGACTCTGTGAGGATGAGCATCACCCTCCCGTCAGGGAACCTTCGACAAGACAGCCGTGGTTAAACGAAGAGCGATCCCTGACACAGCTGGAGGGCCACAAATAAACCCCCCCCCGTCACAAAGCTACTGCTGCTGTGGAAGTGTCTGCGTCAGAGGAACCCTCAGAAAGAGAAAGAAGGGGTACCCAAAGCTTTAGGAAGGCTCTAACGTTTGCTTGGGGTCCAGAAAGCCAACAGCATCCTGGGCTGCAGCAAGAGCAGTGGGACCAGGAGGGTGAGGGAGGGGGTCCCCCCCCTCTATTCCACTCTCTTCAGACCCCATCTGCAGGGCTGCATCCAGTTCTGGAGCCCCCAGCACAGGGAGGAGATGGAGCTGTGGGAAGGTGTCCAGAGGAGGGCCACGAGGATGAGGGGAGGGCTGGAGCACCTCTGCTATGGGACAGGCTGAGAGAGTTGGGGCTGTTCAGCCTGGAGGAGAGGAGACTCTGGGGAGATCTCAGAGCAGCCTTCCAGTCCCTGAAGGGGGCTCCAGGAGAGCTGGGTGCTGTTGGGGGCTGGGCTGGGGGAGCTCAGACGGCTGTGCCAGCCTCAGTCACCCTGGCATTCTCAGACAGCCCAGACATGCTCCTCCAACAGCCATGAGAAGAGAGGACAGCGAGTTCTTTATGGGCTCCTAAGTTACGACCTCCTTAAGAATGAATCCCTTTTAAAAGAGCTGCAAGATGTAGAAGTAAAAGGATCCCTTGGATTTATTTCACCCCAGTTGATGACTCCTGAGAAATTCCAACCAAGGGAGCCGAGTGCCCCAGCCCAGGAAATAAATAGCTCTGACCCTGAGGAAGTTCTCAGAATTCCCAGCCACAGATCCAAAGCCCAAGATCAGGATTAAATGGACTCCCCTCCCTTCTCAAACCATGAGCTCTCCCCTTCCAGCCCACACCACGGCATCGTGCAGGGGATGAAACCCTCCTGCTTCCCCTGACCTGGTGATGAAGCTGTCAAAGCTCTGCAGCCACTGCACAGCAGCGCGATCCCTGGGAAGGCTTCACACGATGCTGGGATCCCAGTGCTCAGCTGCCTGGCAGACCCCTGGGAACAGGCAAACGGATTCAGAACCACAAAATCATTGTTACTGAGCCCCAGTGGCCACCCCAGGGCACTCAGGGCCACAGCCAGGCTGTCCCTCAACACCTCCAGACACAGGGACTCCCCCACTGCCCTGGGCAGTCCAGTCCAGGCTCTGAGCACCCTTTCCCTGAGGAAGGGCTTCCTGACAGCCAACCTCACCCTCCCCTGGCAGCTTCAGACCCTGCCCTCTCATCCTGGCACTGGGTGCCTGGGAGAAGAGCCTGACCCCCAGCTGACTGCAGCCTCCCTTCAGGGAGCTGGAGAGAGGGAGAAGGTCCCCCCGTGCTCTGCCGATCTCTTAGCTGTCACCATGATGCACTGACCTGTGCCACTGGGTCTGGGGGATCCTGCTGTGGCAGGGGGATTGCACTGGGGGATCTTTCCAGCTCCCTTCCCATCCCTAAGGATCTATGGTTCTCTCCTCCAGTGTGGGGGCTAAGCTCCTGCCCATTCCCAGGGGCTCAAGGAGCAGCTTCCTGCCAGTAAACACAGCCACCAGCCCTGACAGGGACTGGGACCTCTCAGCTCAAAGTAAAAGCATCAAAAGGCAGCTGACGCAGAGCCAGAGCCAAGAGAGGCCGTGTAGATGGGTGAGGAGAGCTCTTGAGAGCTCTTTCCTGCAGGACAGCCCTTACGTCAGGAGCGGTGCTATCAGCCAGCCGAAAGCTCCGCGCGTGGTTTCGCCCAGCACTTTATCCACCTTCCCATTCATTCCCAGCCCTGGATCCAAAGGGTGGTTTGAAAGGGCTGCCCACCAGCCCATCCTCTTGTGAGGGATGGAAAGGCTTGGTGACGTGGTCAACCCGGCTCTGTCGTCACCAGTGCTAAAGCAGAGGGGTATTTTAGAACCCAGGAAAAGTGGGGGCTCAGTGCCCCTGGGCAGCAGGTTAGAGGGTTTATTCACCCCCTACAGCAGCCCAACTGCCAGCAGCAGCCTCATGGCTGGGAAAACAGAGTCACCCCACCTGACTCTCCCCACCCTGAGCATAAAACATTTATGTTCAATAGACAAGAGGGAGGAAAAGGAAAGGCTTGAACAGCCTCTGCAAGGCTGCACCCCTCCTCCTTGCCCTCAAACCACTCTTCCCCTGTGTCAGGGTCTCACCTGATGGGCTCCACGAGTCAGGGGGGCTCAGGTCCTTCCCTGCCAGGAGCAACAGGAGCGACTCCCTGGCTCATTCCTTTCCCACCTCCTCGATGAATTAAACCTCCCCTCCCATGAAAAATGCCAGAAGGAAGACGGGGCCGTCGATGCCTCTTCCCCTGCCTCCGGCACTGACACGGCGAGTCTCTCCAGGAGGGCGTAATAGAGACACAGAGCCCGAGACGGCGCGGGCAACGAGAGGGACTGATGGAGCAGATGGCTTGCTGCAGCTCGTGGGGACGAGGCAGCAGCCTGTCAGAGAGTGACAGAGTGCCCCGGCGATGACTTCTTTGTGCCCAGAATTCAAACGCTGCTCCTCCGAGCCTCCTGGCTCCAGCCGCAAGCGGCTCTCCGGTGGGTGGCCCTCCAACAGTGCAGACCATGGGCAAGGCTGAGCCACCTAAAAACAAGCGGTGGAGAAGGGGAGAGCCAGGCAGATGGGCAGGAAAGGAACGGGAGGCTGTGTTAGAACCTTGTTCTTAGCAACAGCAGCCAACCCTCTGACTTGGGAAGCTCTACCCGTTGTTCCAGCGCTGCTACGGGTCTACTGCAGGTCAAGGGCTTCATTACTGACCTGGGTGAGGGAGCAGGGGGCACTGCCAGCAGGTTTGGTGATGGCACCGAGCTGGGTGGTGTC
>VZRI01000760.1:123379-134797 GCA_013397515.1 Upupa epops | reverse complement strand
GTGCCACTGGGTCTGGGGGATCCTGCTGTGGCAGGGGGACTGGACTGGGTGATCTTTCCAGGTCCCTTCCCATCCCTAAGGACTCTGTGACCCTAAGGGGTTCGATCTCAGTGCTATCAGCTCAGGCAGTTCCTCCCAGTAAACTACTCCAGCTCGCCCTGTCTATCACAACAAAAGGCTTCCTTTAAGCTCACGCAGGTCTCTCTGCTCCCTCCATCACTGTCACTGGGCTGAGCAACAAACCAAAGCAATCAATTACTGTCCCAGCTCTGGGCAGCAGGCTGGGCTCTCCGACCAAGATCCCATCAGTGGGGTTAAACTGGGGTGAAAGGAGCTGCTTGCGCTGGAATACAGCCTCAGGTGGATGAATATCGGGGGGGAAAGAACGAGTAGGGGAGCACTGCTCGTGTCTGAGAGCTGGGGAGTTGTTCTATGCTTGGTTGCTTCCAAAGGGATGCAGCCAGCTCTTTGAGGCAGAGATCTCCAGAGCCCTGACCAGCCCAGGGCTGTGATGTTTGAGCAGGATGAGCAGTGGTGAAGCAGGAGGTGAAGGCTTCTCCTCTCAGCGTGACCATGTTGTTACCTGTCCTGCAGGCAACTGGTGTTTCCTTACTTCTATCTGCTGGGAGGAGGAGTTGATGATGGTTTTCAGGGACAGTCCTGCCTCTTAGCCCTGCAGGAGCTCAGGGGTGCTGGTCTGTGATGAAGCAGCTTCGTGCTAAGCTCTGTCTCCAGCTTAGCTGCACCTTGTGGAACAGGAGAGGTAGCTGAGACTGGGAAAAGCCCACTGCTTCTCCTCAATTCTCAGACTCTGGAGTGCTTCTGTTTATATGGAATATCCCATCCCACGGGAAAGCAGCATGACATTAATGGAGAGACCATTCCTGGTGGGTGACTGTGGGCAAAAGCAGCTCTGGGGCGCTCCCAGCCTGTTCAGAGGCTGATTTACACAGAGCTAACGTCTGGATGGTTCATAGAACCATCGGGGATTGCCCTGTCCTATCCCCAGATGCCCTTGAGCAGAGCCTGGCTCCCTCCTCCTGACACCCACCCCTCACAGACTGAGAGACAGCAATGAGGTCCCCCCTCAGCCTCCTCTTCTCCCAGCTCCAGAGCCCCAGCTCCCTCAGCCAACCCCAGGTGAGGAGGGGACATACTGTGGCTCACACTCCAAGGTGAAACAGGACCTAGTGCTCCCCAGATCACTACAGCACTGCAAGAGAGCAGGGAAACTGCAAGAGAGCCCCTCTGCTTGGGGCTCCTGCAATCTCTTTCTGACAACTACAAGCTGCAGACTCTACGCTGCACACCAGGCTCCACATGCAGAGCTCTGCACACCAGCTCTGGCAACCCCAAACAGAAAGCAGGGGCACAGCACAAGGAGAGGCTGAGGGAGCTGGGCAGGGTGGGTTTGGAGAAGAGGAGGCTGAGGGAGGGGGATCTCACTGCCCTCTCCAGCTCCCTGAAGGGAGGCTGTGGAGGGGTGGCTGTTGGCCTCTTCTCCTTGGTGCCTGCTGACAGCAGCAGGGGCACTGCTCTGCAGTTGAGGCAGGGGAGGGTCAGACTGGCTCTGAGGCAGAGATTCTCTGCAGCCAGAGTGGTTGGGCACTGGCAGGGCCTTCCCAGGGAGGTGGTGGAGTCCCCCTGCCTGGAGGTGTTGAAGAACCCTGTAGCCATGGTGCTTCAACCCTGCTCGAGTGGCAGCAGGGAGGGGGTCAGGTTGTGTCTGTCAGTCTCTCAGGGACTGAGGGGTTGTGTTGGGGTGGGGATGGTTGGACTGGGGATCTGGGAGCTCCTTTCCAACCAGGATTCTCCTGGGATTCTCTCTGCAGCAGTAAATAAAGCTGGCTAAGTGCTGCTGCTCCCTGGGAAAACACAGCCACATCTATGTCCTTCCACTTCTCACCTCCAACCCCACCAAGAGCAGCCAGCTCCAAGCCACCCAGGACCCGGTCTCCTTCACACCCTGCCCACAGCCATCCAGCCCAACCTGCCTGGCACAAAGCTGCTGGAGGGTCCTGCCAGCAAGGATTGCCATTCCTGAGCCACAGACACTGTCACACGCCAGGAGGTGATGATGCTGCTGCTCTTTCCCTGCATCTACCTGCAGCACTGCAGTGAGAGCCGCAGTCCCTCACCACGCTGAATAATTCAGACATTCAACCCCCATCCTAAGAACAACTCAAACCTGATGGGCAACAGCTAGAGCCTCAACAGCTGAGCTGTGACCCAGTTGTCCCTCTCCCCCCCTTTCTGCAGCACCCCAGGACCACCGAGGTCTCTAAACAACTTTGCCATCCAGTCCTTCGCAGGTTGCACGAGGCAGCGGGTTGATGCTCTCTGCTTTAGAAAGAGACCTCCTGCAGATGCTCTCGCTCCACAAAACCCCACTGGCATCTCTCACAGGAGCAGCCGATTAACACTCCGCACGTGGCAATGCGCAACTTGGCTGCCAGCGCTCTGCTCCTCCGTGCAAGGCTGGAGGAGAAGCTCTCCAGGAGGCTGCCGGTGGCAGAGACCTCTCTGACGACGGAGGTCCTGGCATTAAGAGTCATAGAATCACAGACTGGGTTGGGTTGGAAAGGACCTCAGAGCTCCCCCAGTGCCAACCCTCTGCCATGGGCAGCGACACCTCTAACCAGAGCAGGGTGTCCACAGCTCCATCCTACCTGGCCCTCGATACTGCCAGGGATGGAGCAGCCACAGCCTCCCTGGGCAACCTGTGCCAGGGCCTCAGCACCCTCCCAGGGAGGGATTTCTGCCTCAGAGCTCAGCTCAGTCCCCCCTCTTTCAGCCTGAACCCATCCTCCTTGTCCCAGCACCAGAGTCCCTCATACAGAGTACCTCTCCAGCTTTCCTGGAGCCCCTTCAGGGACTGGAAGCTGCTCGGAGATCCCCCCCAGAGCCACTTTCTCAGGCTGAATCAATGCCCTGGGCTCCAACGCCTCCCACCAGACCAGGGCACCCAGAGCCCCATCCAGCCTGGCCTTGGGCACTGCCAGGGATAGAGCAGCCACAGCCTCCCTGGACAACCTGTGCCAGGGCCTCAGCACCCTCCCAGGGAGGGATTTCCGCCTCAGATCTCAGCTCAATCCCCCCCTCTTTGAGCTTAAACCCAAAAACACATCTAATAGCCCTCTGGCTCCTGTGCCCACGACGATCAAAGCCCAGTTTGCAAAAGAGAGCTGCGTGCAAAACGCTGCCTGCACTGCTGCTGCTGGGGTCTGGGGGAGAAACCTGGGACTGGAAGCCTCCTCTCTCGCCTTGGCTGTGCTCTCTGCTGTCCCAGCCCACAGCACGCTCCGAGGGCTGTGGAAATGATTAACATTCTGATTCCTCCTATGAACAATGCTGAAAGGAACGGCGCTGGAATTAACATGCAGCCAGAAACTGAATCCCACAACAGAGGCGGCATCTATATTCACGAGATGCTAATGCGCTGCTCCACCAGACCTGGGGATTCAATCAGGACATCACCTCCCCAGAAAAAGCCTGCGAGTAGACGCAGAAGGCAAGTGAAAGCCAGCTGATGGCATCGCTAGAGTCTCAGAGCAGAACTAGAACCCCATGACTGGCGTCGAGAAACTGGGCTACGAAGGCAGCGCGAGCGCTGGCACCAGGGTGGCTCTTGTTCGCCCAGGGTGTGGAGCTGGCACAGGGGCTGAACAGAGCCTCTGCTGTTCTGTGTCTTTATTGCTTTGGGGTTCTGTTTTTCTCCTTCCCCCGGCATCATCTTGACTTTCTGAAGGAACGAGCTGCTCTAGATGAAGCAGCTGGTCTCTGATGAGGTTTATTTATTGCATAACTGCGTCTATTTGCTCATTGGAAAAGAGGAGCCCAGAGTGACTGAGGCTGGCAGAGCCCTCTGAGACCAGCCCAGCACCTAACAGCACCCCAGCAGCCACCCCAGTGCACTCAGTGCCACAGCCAGGCTGTCCTTCAACACCTCCAGACACGGGGACTCCCCCACTGCCCTGGGCAGTCCAGTCCAGGCTCTGAGCACCCTTTCCAGGAGGAAGGGCTTCCTGACAGCCAACCTCACCCTCCCCTGGCAGCTTAAGGCTCTGCCCTCTCATCCTGGCACTGGGTGCCTGGGAGAAGAGCCTGACCCCCTCCTGACTGCAGCCTCCCTTCAGGGAGCTGGAGAGAGGGAGAAGGTCCCCCTCGAGTCTCCTCTTCTCCAGGCTCAACCCCCCCAGCTCCCTCAGCCTCTCCCCAGCAGCCTCTCCCTCCAGTCCCTTCCCCAGCCTCGTTGCTCCTCTGCACCCGCTCCAGCCCCTCCAGCTCTTTCTTGCAGTGGCAGTGCTGGCTGACATGCCAGCACAGACCAGTTCAAACCAGAGCCTGTGTTCAGCAGCCCCACTTGGCTTCGTGATCGAGGCTGCTCCGTCCGTACTGCAGCCCAGGTGCTCAAACCTCCGTGGGCAGTTAAACCCAGCAATTCTCATGAAGATGAACAACTTATGTGGATGAAGTGAGAGCATCTAGTGGTAAGGGGGACACAAACCCTGTCTAGGGACCTTTCCACCGAGGTTCCCAGAGGCTGAGGATTTATGGATTGGGAAAACAAAGCTTCCTTCCATTTATTTTCATCTACGAGGAGAGGATGCTGCAACCCTGCTGGCTCTCGGACCCAGGCTGGTGATGCTGTGGCCTGAAGCTACCTGCTCCCCAATAATTCTCTGGCTAAAGGAATAGCCAGGTGGCCAGGTTGTTGCTGAGAGCTACAGCACAGCAGGTCTGAGAGCAGAGAGCTTGGAAACCTCTAGTTAACTAGAGCCACATAGAGGGCTGCAGTGAGGGACCCCAACCCTGTCAAAGCTAGCGCTGAGCAAACGAGCTGCAGCAAGACCATCCCTGCTCTCACAAAAACCTCCACAGTTGGGGCTTCAGGGAGCAAACACACAGCTAGGCTGTAAGAAAGGAGAACTCGAGAGTCACGGCGTGGACACTCACGTCTGCCCAGGCTACCGAGGCCAGAGAGGAGCTCCACCAGGAGAGCGACAGACTGGATGGCTCTGGCTGCCCTCTGTGGATCCAGCACAGAACCTGCCTGGCGAAGGTGCCAGCCCTCTGCTTCGGGATCCTGCCTGTACCCAGCTCGGTACCCGTGCCTCACGTCGCGCCTGCGTGAGTCACTTCCAGAGAGGCGATTAATCACCACTCCACAAGGACCCGCTGGAGCCCTCAGTGCAGAGGAGAACACCCAGCGAGCGAGAGACAGAGGAGCCAGGCACACAGAACGCAGACAAACAAGAGGAAAACAGAGTCCACAAGGCAGGGAACTCACCCTCCTCCCGACTCTGCCAGCCAGCTGCTCTGCTCTGAGCTGGGGGCCAGTGATGCCCCAGGAGCTGCTCGCCTGAGCCCCTCCAACCAAACTGAGCCTAATTACAGGAGCCTTTAAGCAGCAGATCTTCATTAACCTGATTAATTTTGCCTGGAGCAATTAAGGAGGGCTGACCCAACCCGTTTCTCTAGGAGGGGCAGCAAGAGCAGAGCCACAACCAGCTCTCTGAGGCGCTTGCTGGGCAGAGTGCAAACACCAGCAGCTCTCACCTGCAACCCCTGAGCTCGACTCTCCGCTGCCCGAGCTGCTTCCTAAAGGCTGGAAAAGGGGGAGCAAGGCTTGGGAATAACCAGACAGCTTTTCCCACGGCACCACGTCTCCCTGCGAGCACTTGCTGCTGCAGTAGCTGTGAGCCAGTACCTCCCTCTCCTCTCCGGCAGCTGCAAATTGGTTTTAGTGGGATCAAGCAGGCGCCGAGACAGCGGCAACTGCAAAGTGGGGAGCAGGTCCTTTGAATTCGTTAGGTTCAAAATAGCTCCTAATCCCCCCCGGTTGCAGTGAGAGCAGGGGATGAATAAGGGATTGGGCTCCTGCAGAGCTCAGCCTGCCTGTTCTGAAGAGTTTGGAGCGGCGGCAGCCGCAGCGCTGGCAGAGCAGCCCAGGGATGCCAGCAGAGAAGCACCCAGCCAGCTCTCAGCCCATGCTGCACATCATTTACTACCTCATTAGCCCAGGAAGAGGTTACTCTAAAACACAACCAGCGGGGAAGCTGCTCTAAAAGGATGCCAGGGGGGTGCTTTGTCTCCAGCTCCCAAAAGGGGAGGAATGCTGCCTGGGAGAGGTTGAAACGCTGGGATTCAGTGGTTTCTCTGAGGTTTGAGTTAGCCCTCTGTGTGCTGAGAGGGGATGCTGCCCAGCACAGGGGGGGCTGCCAAGGTTTAGTTGTTATTACAATGAGTTTCCCTTTAGGAAGCAGCTCCCAGAATGAAGCAGAGTGAACTGGGGGGATAAAGCCTCAGCATCACACGGAGAAGATGAGACTGGGGCGGGGGGGGAAGCAGAGCAGAGCTGGTGAGATCTCACAGAGTCTTTAAGGATGGGAAGGGACCTGGAAAGATCCCCCAGTCCAGTCCCCCTGCCACAGCAGGATCCCCCAGACCCAGTGGCACAGGAACACAGCCAGGCGGGGCTGGAACATCTGCAGAGGAGGAGACTCCACAGCCCCCCTGGGCAGCCTCTTCCAGTGCTCCGGGACCCTCCCTGGGAAGAAGGTCCTGCTGAGATGGAGAGGGAACCTCCTCTGCTCCAGCTGGCACCCAGCCCCCCTGGGCAGCCTCTTCCAGTGCTCCTTCCCCTCCCTGGGAAGAAGGTCCTGCTGAGATGGAGAGGGAACCTCCTCTGCTCCAGCTGGCACCCAGTGCCCCTTGTCCTGTCCCCAGATGCCCTTGAGCAGAGCCTGGCTCCATCCTCCTGACACCCACCCCTCACAGACTGAGAGACAGCAATGAGGTCCCCCCTCAGCCTCCTCTTCTCCCAGCTCCAGAGCCCCAGCTCCCTCAGCCTCTCCTCAGCAGGGAGCTGCTCTGCTCCTGCTGTGACACCAGCCACTCACTTCCTCCAGGGAGGTGCTGAGTGCCTCAGGAGGAGAAGGCAGTGCCCGGTGCAAGCCAAGAAATCAACTCCTCAAGCCTCAGCGAACACCCAGGCCACGGGGTCCTCGCTGGCACCCACCTCCGACGGTGTCGATTCCACCTGGTGCAGACGATGGTGGAGCCCAAGGCGGGTTGGGAGGAGAGCAACAGTGACTGCAGTCAGGATGTGTTTGGATGAAAGAGAGCGTGCATCAGTGCAGTAGCAGCTCCCAGATAGCACCGCGTAAAACCCAGAGGCAGCTCCTAACTCAATAGGCAGGAGAGAGCCTGGCATTGCGAGGGGCAGCTGCACTGCTGATTCCCAGCTGGTTTGGGGTGCAAGTGCCCCCAAATCATAGACTCACCTGGGTTGGAAGGGTCCTCCAGAGGACACCCAGTCCAACCCCCCTGCAGGGAGCAGGGGCAGCCTCAGCCACATCAGGTTGCCCAGGGCCCTGTTCAGCCTCCCCTTGAGTATCCCCAGGGATGGGGCTTCAGCTCCCTCCCTGGGCACCCTGTTCCAGTGTTCAACCCTCCTCCTGTTGAAGAGCTTCTTCCTAACAGCCCAGTCCAACCTGCCCTCTGGTGCTGGAGCCATAGCCACCAGAAACGGGACTAGAGAGGTCTGCTCCAGGTCTCACACCAAGAGCAGCCGTCCTCTGCCACCTCGAGGTGGCCTGGGGGATCCTGCTGTGGCAGAGGGGTTGCACTGGATGATCTTTCCAGGTCCCTTCCCATCCCTAAGGGTTCTGTGACCTCCCTGGATGATCTTTCCAGGTCCCTTCCCATCCCTAAGGATTCTAGGGTTCTATGAGAAACATACCCACTCTGTGTCAGACAGCCTGGGCTCTCTGAGAGGAACCAACTCACCAGAGCTGATGTTGCGACCCTGGGAGGCCAAGCATGAGCAGGCAGAGTGGGCAGAGCTCCTTCCCTTACAGCCAAGAAGGAAGAGGGGGAAGGAAAGAAGAGCAAAGCCACCATCCCTCAGCTCCCGTCACATCCCATGGATGAGGGATCCAGCCGAGGAGCTGAGGCTGTGCTATCTAGGTCACCCTACCCCACGACCCGCCGGATCCCCATCGCCTTCCAGGTTCTTTGGCAAGCTGAGCTTGAAGGCATCTTTATTCATGATGAGGCTCATCAAAGGCAAGCGTGGGCGACCCGTCAGCTCCACTGGAGTTTCCCTCGGACTGTAAATACCTAAAGCCAATTAACTCGCAGGGATTAATCTCCCCAAACCGGCGGCTGGAGCGGCTGATCCGTTAGCCAGCTAAGTCTGAGTGATGCCGTCTCCATTACCCAGCTCTTTATTTCAAGGCTTTTATGGCAGGGGAGATGAAGTTTGTCACCTGAGCTGGAAAGTTTTAGCTATCAGAGAGAAAGCTTCTTTTTTATAGCTTCTAATTCGGCAGAAAATGAGTTGGAGATGACTACAGAGCACGGGTCTCATGAGCAGAAGGGGGCAGAGAATCCTTAAGGATGGGAAGGGATCAGCCAGGCCATCCCCCTGCCTCAGCAGGATCATCCAGACCAGGTCCAGGCGGGTTCCAAACGTCTCCAGAGAAGGAGACTCCACAACCCCCCAGGCAGCCCCCTCCAGTGCGCAGTCACCCTCCCTAGGAAGGAGGTATAGAATCGGTCAGGGTTGGAAGGGACCCCAGGATCACCCAGCTCCAACCCCCCTGCCATGGGCAGGGACCCCCCACCCTAGAGCAGGCTGCCCAGAGCCTCACCCTCCAGGGATGGGACCCCAACCACCTCCCTGGGCAGCCCATGCCAGGCTCTCCCCACCCTCCTGTTGAAGAACTCCCTCCTCACACCCAGTCTCCAGGTTCACTCCATCCCCGCCGTCCTGCAGCGACAGGCTATCACTCGCCACCTTCTCTTCCTCTGAAATCCCAGTCACCCACCCGCTCTGAACGGACGCCGCGCGGTGCTTTATCTGCTCAGAGCTGATGATGCTGAGCTCTGCTGCCCTGCAGAGGCACAGAGCCCCTGCCCACGCTCGTTTAGGCCAGATCTGTCCTACTGGCTTCAGCTGAGCGGAATCAAAGGGAAGTGTTTAGCTGTGAACTAAAAGGAACAGGAAGGAAGGGAGCGCTCAGAGACAAGAGCCAGGGGACACCTGCTCAGGAGGACATGGGCTGAGCTCGGCAGTGCAGCAGAAGGAACTGAGGCAGCTCCCCGGCTTTGAGCTGGGCTCCACGGCACCCGCTCTGCACCCAGACATCGCTGGCATCCCTCCACGAACAGCTTGTGACAGGGTGGGAACTGGGGGGATGAGAAAAGGGGTGGTTAGTAGAGAGGGAGAGGGTCTGCTCCACCTCTGCTCTGCACTGGGGAGGCTGTAGATGGAGGACTGTGTGCAGTGCTGGGCCCCTCAGATCCAGGAGGACACAGAGCTGCTGGAGGGTGTCCAGCACAGAGCAACGGAGAGGATGAAGGGAGGAGAGCAGCTCCCTGCTGAGGAGAGGCTGAGGGAGCTGGGGCTCTGGAGCTGGGAGAAGAGGAGGCTGAGGGGGGACCTCATTGCTGTCTCTCAATCTGTGAGGGTGGGTGTCAGGAGGATGGAGCCAGGCTCTGCTCAAGGGCATCTGGTGCCAGGACAAGGGGCACTGGGTGCCAGCTGGAGCAGAGGAGGTTCCCTCTCCATCTCAGCAGGACCTTCTTCCCAGGGAGTGTCCCAGAGCCCTGGCAGGGGCTGCCCAGGGGGGCTGTGGAGTCTCCTTCTCTGCAGACGTTCCAGCCCCGCCTGGCTGTGTTCCTGTGCCACTGGGTCTGGGGGATCCTGCTGTGGCAGGGGGACTGGACTGGGTGATCTTTCCAGGTCCCTTCCCATCCCTCAGGACTCTGTGCTACCGCAGAGCCATCTCCACGCAGGAAAAACTACCAACCACGCTCATTATGAATTAAAAGCAGAGAAGGCTCTGAGCTCTTTCCGAAGAAGCCCCCCACGCCAGCTGGCTGGCACACAGGGAGCACCCCTGCAACTCTCCAGCCACGGCGTTTAATATTAAAATGTCCTTGTATTTAGTCTCTCAAAAAACCGTAGCCAGGCAACATCGCCGCTGCAGGGGGGCCCCAACTCTCCATCCACCCCGAGAGCAGATCACAGCCAGCAATGGCTGGCACTGATTTACCACCAGCTCTCTCTGTTCAGACCTCACAGGGCCAACCCTCCCACCCTCACGAGCCCTCTGCTCACATCTGCCCGGGCACAAGGACCCTTGGCTGCAGCAGCACTGTGGAGGAGAGGGGGAAAGGCTGCCTGCTCGGTGGATCCCGGGCAAGGAGCTGATGGCTCCTTCAAGGCTTGGAGAAACACAGTGCGGCAGGGGCCTGCACTGTGACCACCAGAACCCCCTGCAGCTCCAGACTGGGGGAGGAGGGGCTGGGGAGCAGCCTGGAGAGAGGGACCTGGCAGCACTGGGTGACAGCCGGCTGGACAGGAGCCAGCAGGGTGCCCAGGTGGCACCAAAGGCCAACGGCATCCTGGCTGGGATCAGCACTGGTGTGGCCAGCAGGACTAGGGACGGCATTCTCCCCCTGCACTGGGCACTGGGGAGGCCTCCCCTCCAGTCCTGGGGGCAGTGCTGGGCCCCTCCCTGCAAGAAAGAGCTGGAGGGGCTGGAGCGGGTGCAGAGGAGCAACGAGGCTGGGGAAGGGACTGGAGGGAGAGGCTGCTGGGGAGAGGCTGAGGGAGCTGGGGGGGGTGAGCCCTCCAGCTGCAGGCTCCCCAGTGCAGAGCAGAGGGGGAGCAGACCCTCTCTTCATCTGCTTTGGTCACTCTTTCGCCCCTCTTTGTGGGAAGGGAAATGTTTCCCCACCCTCCTTTTGTCCTGATGCCTCCAGACAGGACCAAACAGCAAGGGAGCAGCATCCATCCCAACAGAACGACAGCAGCATCCTCGACCTGAGGAGCTGGCCCAGCGCTGTGCAGAGCGAGCCTCACCGTGGCACCGCTCGCCTCTCAGCTCTGATGTTACTGCTGCAAACTCTACACGCGAGATCAAACACCCTGGCGACGCCTGTTTTGCTCGACACAGGCTGGGGAGAGGAAATCTTGCGGGATGCCTGCGCTGCCTGGATGCAGGAGCTGCTGGGGGAGAGCCTCTCCGCTAATTACGGGCGGCTCCTCGCGTTAATTGAACCGATCGGCTCAAGGTGCTGCCTCCCGAACGGCAGGGAAACAGCCTGCTGGCTGTCAGGGAGGAGGCTGATTGTATTTGTTCTGCTCGGAAATGAAAGGTAATTAATGAGTGGGAATGCTCCCAGTCAAGGAGAGAGGGGGGGGAAAGGGAATCGGCATCCAATTAAAAAAGCATCCACTGCAGCGGAGGAAAAGTCACTGAGAGGGCTCCCCTGAGCGGGAATAAACGGAGAGAGCCAACAGCTGCTCGGGCATCACAGGACCACTGAGGGTGGAAAGGATCAACCCTGCTCCCAGCTGTCCCATCCCACCCCCAGACCCTGGCCCTGAGCTCCAGATCCCCC
>VZRI01000760.1:83858-98780 GCA_013397515.1 Upupa epops | reverse complement strand
CGGGAGAAGGCGGCAGCGGGAGCAGCAGCGGGGCGGTCCCGGTGTCACCGGGGAGCCCTCGGCGCGGGTCAGCGAGCAGCCCCCGCCGCGCCGCCCCGCCACCAACGCTTCGGTTGCGGTCCCGGATCCGCCGGAGCTGACCGAGAACGGGACGTTGAGTTACCGCTCGCTCGTTTACCGGTTGAACTTCGACCAGCCGGTGCGGAACGCCGGGCGCTTCCCGGCAGCCGCCGACGTGGTGCTGGTGGTGCAGGTGCACGACCGGGCCGAGCACCTGCGGCTGCTGCTGGAGTCGCTGCGGAGGGCGGCGGGAGGGGAGAACGTGCTGCTGGTGCTGAGCCACGACCTGTGGGCCGACGAGCTCAACCGCCTGGTGGCCCGCGTGGACTTCTGCCCGGTGCTGCAGATCTTCTTCCCCTTCAGCATCCAGCTCTACCCCCGCGAGTTCCCCGGCCACGACCCCCGCGACTGCCCCCGTGACGTGGGCAAGGCGGCCGCCCTGCGCCTGGGCTGCATCAACGCCGAGTACCCGGACTCGTTCGGGCACTACCGCGAGGCCCGCTTCTCGCAGACCAAGCACCACTGGTGGTGGAAGCTCCACTTCGTGTGGGAGCGGGTGCGGGTGCTGCAGGAACACGCGGGGCCCATCGTCTTCCTGGAGGAGGACCACTACCTGGCGCCCGATTTCTACCACGTCCTCAAGAAGCTGTGGGCGCTGCGGGAGCGCGAGTGCCCCGAGTGCCAGATCGTCTCCCTGGGCACCTACAGCCCCGTCCGCGGCGGCTTCGCCGGGCGGGCGGACAAGGTGGAGATGAAGACGTGGAAGTCCACCGAGCACAACATGGGCATGGCCTTGGGCAGGGACACCTACCAGAGACTCATTGCGTGCACGGATGCCTTCTGCACCTATGATGACTACAACTGGGACTGGACTCTGCAGCACTTGACTGTCTCTTGTCTTCCAAAGTTCTGGAAAGTGCTGGTCCCCGAGATCCCCAGGATTTTTCACACGGGAGACTGCGGCATGCACCACAAGAAATCCTGCAGGCCATCCACCCAGAGTGCCAAAATCGACTCTCTCTTGAGCAGCAACCAACAGTACCTGTTCCCGGAGACGATGAGTGTCAGTAAAAGGTACTCCATGGCCCCCCTCTCCCCTCACGTGAAAAACGGAGGGTGGGGAGACATTCGGGACCACGAACTCTGTAAGAGTTACCGCAGACTTCAGTGAGGAGCGTTCTCCCGGCCTTCTCGGTTTGGGTTGGGGTCTTTCCGGGTCGTCGGGTCCCGCCTTTTCCAGGCGCGCGCACACGTGTATAAACAAGCGCAGCAACAGCATCTATGGGTCGGTCTCTGCTTTAACCTGAATAAACGTTCTCGTACAAGGTGTCCCCGACAATCTCTCGTCTCCTGCAAACGGGTTCCCTGGTGCTGCTGGGCTGCTTCGAGCGGCGACGATTACAGAGAGGAGGAGGAGGAGGTTTGGATTTAACCACATCTTTTCTGGTGCTTAGAGCGCTTGGGTGAGGATGGGGGTTCCCCCCTCTTCCCCCTTCTCTCATCGGGGCTGAGCGGTGCTGCCCGGTTGCCAGCCCCGTCCCGCCTGGGGTCACCTCGTGCGCGTGGTAGCGGCGTCCCGGTTGCGTTGTGTGGATGACTTGGCTGGAGGAATAACCAGCGAGGAGCCCTCGTTTTTCCTACGCTGTGGAGACCGAATCGAATCTTATTTTATTATTTTTTTGTTTAGTTCTGCCAAAATAAAATCCAGTTGTTTTCTAAGATCACAGTTGTCCATCCGTCTCGCGGGGAGGGATCGGGATGGGATATGGAGGCGGGCAGGGCGCAGGTGACTTTGATTTCATCTGGGGGGCTGTTGTTTGCCTTGGTTCCGTTTGGAACGACCCCCCTTTTTTTTGGAAAACCCCCCCCCCCCAAAATATTTCCACTGAGGCAGCGGCCACCGGTTTAGAGGTTCCTGCTGGGTAACGGGAACGTGCTCACACGGAGCTGGAAGCTGTGAACGGGAGCCAGCGGAGCCCTTCGTTAGCACCAAAGCCTCGCTCGCCCGGTTCTCAGGCTACTGATGGTGCTGTGCTGGGGGCCAGCAGCACAGCTGCTGCTTTCTGCAGGACAGAGGAAGGAAAGGCCGTGGCGATGGCCACGCCATACCCAGAGGTTGGGTTTCTACCGAGAGATTTGGAGGGGGGAGAAGTGAGAACAGCTCTGGTTTTGAATGCAGGGGGGCTGCTGCTGCTCTCGGGACTGACCCCAGCGGCTGCTCTGAGCGGAAGGGTGCGGAGCTAAAGGCCATCCTGGGAGCCTCAGCCTGCTGATACCTGCGCAACAGAGCTGAGGGGTGCTAAACCAGACCTCCTCATCCTCTGTTCAGCCGGTCAGAGGGTAGGGCAGACGTTTCTGGCAGCTGTGTGGCTCAGACCAACAAGCAGCTGCGTTTACCAGAGCAACACGAGAGCCGCTGCTGAGTCAGATGGAACTTTAAAAAGCAGCTCAAACGAAATGCAGTCACTTCGGCAGTGCTGGGAAAGGGAACCGAAAGGCTGCTTCTGAGCCCCGTCCCTCTGGTTATCGCGCTGCAGAGAGAGGAACTGGGCTGAGGGAGCTGGCAGGGGGAACTGCCTCCACGAAGACAATTAGAGCAGGGTAAGGTGAATCCGTTTTAATCAGGTAAGCGCTGCGAGCGGGTGGCGTTCACCCTACAGCTGGGTTGAGGGGCTGGGGAGTGCTGGGTGCGGATGTGGAGCAGCGCGGCAGCGTGGAATACGTGGGATAATGCTCATTATTTCTAGCAGACTAATTAGAGCTTCTCCATGTAATTAGAAATTTCATTTGATTGCTCAGAATCAGTGCGAGCCTAATCCTGCAGTTATCACAAAATGAAAGGGTTGATGAACAACACAAAGAGCTGCTCATTTCAGGGTGGACGAAAGGCAGCAGCTCCTCGGTGGCTCCCAGGAGAGGGAGATGTGCAGGAGCGCTCTCTGGGCTGGAGCAGGAGAACTAAGGAATCCAGATGAGTTTTCTTCCCTGAGCTCAACCCGCACCTTCCCTTAGGTAAAACTAACTCAGAAACAGCTCAACATCCCCTAAAAACATCAAAAAACGGGAAAAATCAGGAACAACTGGAGTGTCCTACGGGGACACCGAAACACAGCGGGTCTGGGGGGCACCTGTGTCCTCCTGGAGCGGGGACACTGCACCAAGCACCAGCCAACTGAAGGAGAGCCTCGGAGAATCGAACTAGTCCAGCTCAAAGAGCAAAGCGTTCTGCAGCTCGATGGGGCAGCGAGTGACGTGATCCCTAATGACCCGCTCGCTCCCGTCCTGCGGGTCAACCTCTCGCAGGGCTGGGGAGGCCGGTCTGTTCTCGGTCTCCTGTGCTGAGGCTTCGGGAGCAGCTGCTGCCGCCCCTTCCCCTCCTGCCTGCCCTTCCAGCACAAAACCTGCGGGCCCCTCGCCTCCTGAGACAGAGCTTTCTAATTCTGCTCCCTCTCTCCTGGATTCGCTGGGAACTGCTGAACTGCTGTCAGGAGGTTCCTGCTGCAAACGGTGCTGTGAAGGACAACCTACTGCTCCCACTGTTCCAGCCGTGGCAGTGGCGCTGGGTTCAGCAGCACCTTCTCTGTCGGCTGTGTCAGCAGCAGCACAGTCTGTCTCTGCCTGCGCTCGGGGGTCATCGCTGTTGGGCTTCTCAGCAGCAGCTCCTGAGCTGCTGCAGGTTCCTTCTCCTCCGTCCTGTTCACAACAGGGTGGTTCCTGCAGCTGTGGAGAGAATACAGGGGGGTTTTAATAGCTGAGATAGACTGGGCACCGAGACGGCACTAAACGGCAGCCAAAGCGCTCATTTCAGCGCCGTCTGCTCACAGAAAGCCAAGGGAGCGCTGTGCTGAGGCTTTCCTGGTTTCCTACGGCGCGTGGGAATGAGTGGCAGGAGCTCGCTTGCCTCCCGAGGGTTTCCTGTGCAATAGGAAACGCTGCTGGGCGGCTGCCAGGCAGCCCCAGCCTCCACGGCAAGGCACAACACGGGGGGGAGATCGTAGAGACACCACACCCAGGGCTCAGGGGCCACGAAATGGGCCAAGGGAGCTGAACTCTGGTGTGTTTTCAGCTTGTAGTTAGAGGAAACCCTCGCCTTCCCTTTGTCAGGCACTGAAACACGAGTCTGCCCTCCAGCAACTTGAAGGTTTAGGGAGGATCCACGCTAGCTGCAACACTGAAGCCTGTTCATAGAATCCTAGAGTCATACTGGCTGGGAAGGACCTCCAGGATCACCAAGCCCAGCCCTCAACAGCTCCCCAACCCCCAGACCATGGCCTCAAGGGCTCTAGCTACTCGGTGTGTAAACCCCTCCAGGGGTGGGGACTCCACCACCTCCCTGGGCAGCCTGGTCCAGTGCCCAACCCCTCTCTCAGGAGAGAGCTTCTTCCTCAGATCCAATCTAACCCTCCCTGATGCAATCCAAACCTCCCGAGTTAAGTAATGCTGGAGCCCTTATCTTTAGAGTAACCTCCGTGGCCCCTCAGCGGAGGTGCAGAGGTCACAGGCTGTGCTGAACTGGCTTTCCAAGAAGCCAATTACACATTAACTGTATCTGCAGCCTCCAGTCCGTGGCTGCAGCAGTGACCTGGCTGGCCTGTGTGCTATCTCTAAAACAAACTCTAGGTTGGTTCCTGATACCAAGAAATCCCAGTTGTTTTGGAGGTTTCACTTCGTTTTTAGCTCTTCCCCTCTCTGCTCCCTCCTGCCCCAAGTCCCTCAGGGTACGGTCTGGTTTGCAGACACCCAGAGAGGTGGGTGTGCGTGTCAGAGGGTTTTAACTGTGGGCTCCAGCACACGAACCCAACCTCCTGGGTTTCTGCAGCCTGGGGATTAGTCACTTGATTTCCACGTTAAGAACATCCTGGGTTTTACCCTGATGACATCTGCCCTGGTTTGTTAGCCACACGTTTGCCACCAGCTCTGATCTGGAAGCAACTTGAATCAAAATCATTAAGACTGGAAAAGAGCTCCAGGATCACCAAGCCCAGCCCTCATCCCAACAGCTCCCCAGCCCCCAGACCATGGCCTCAAGGGCTCTAGCTACTCGGTTTATAAACCCCTCCAGGGATGGGGACTCCACCGCCTCCCTGGGCAGCCTGGTCCAGTGCCCAACCACTCTCTCAGGAAAGAGCTTCTTCCTCAGACCCAATCTAACCCTCCCCTGATGCAGCTTGAGGCCACTGCCCCTCATTCTTGCATTAGGAACTGGGTAGAAGAGACCAGCAGCAGCCTCGCTACAACCTCCTTTCAGGCATCTGTAGAGAGCAAGAAGGCCTCTCAGCCTCCTCTTCCCTAGACAGTAATTCTCTAGTCTTGGGGTGCCTCTGAATGAGAGATGTGAGACAGTTAGGAGAGGTTCCCTCTCAATCTCAGCAGGACCTTCTTCCCAGGGAGGGTCCCAGAGCCCTGGACCAGGCTGCCCAGGGGGGCTGTGGAGTCTCCTTCTCTGCAGACGTTCCAGCCCCGCCTGGCTGTGTTCCTGTGCCACTGGGTCTGGGGGATCCTGCTGTGGCAGGGGGATTGGACTGGGTGATCTTTCCAGCTCCCTTCTGATCCATAAGGATTCTAGGATTATTTTGCTTCTAACATCAGTGATTTCACCTGTATCCCTGCAAGGAGCAAACACCGTGTGTGCTGATCCTGTCGCAGCGCTCCATCTCCTCCGTGAGAGATGAGCTTTCAGTGCCTCGGTCACAGCAAACTGCACCCGCAGGAACCTCACAACTGACATTTATAGTCCCCAATGCACCCTTTCCCTCCATCAACACTGGAACAGGGGTGTTTGGGGGAGGTTTTGATAGGATCTTGCTGAAGCACATAAATCACTCAGCAACAGGTACTGCTGCCAGCGAGATCTCACCTTCAGCCTGATCTGAATTCTGTCCTCGCTAACATCAAGCGCTTCAATCGACGGCCGCCTTTCCTGTGCTGATTGGGAGCAAAAGGAAGGGCACAAAACAGCGCCCAGAAATCCATCAACGTTTTCTTCGCTCACGAACAGCCTCTCCTAAGGAAAAGAAAAGAGAAGGTGAAGTTCTCAGTGTTCTCTGCTTCAGTGGAATGAGAGCAAGAGCCTCGCTCCACACAGAGCCAGGACACGGATTCGCCACCCCAGTTTCAAGCTCACATCTCCGCAGAGAGATTCCAAGGCAGAAGTAATGAGGTGAAATGAGTTAAATTGAAATGAAAAGGAACTAAGAGAAAAGAAACAGCAGGTTTTCTCTTTCATTCCTTGATTTGCACTCCAGAAGGATTTCCAGCACCATCATTGCACCATCCTCATGTGTCCTGACATCCGTCCTCATGTGTCCTGACATCCGGAAGGCTTCATGGATTTGCTTTCAAATCCTCCCTGGCCTGTCGCTGCAGGACCTCTGAACCCCTCTAAAGGGGAAAGCTCTCACACGTGTGGCTCCATCCGCTTCACATCCATCCCCGGAGGCCGCTCGGATCTCCAGGCAAGTGAAAACACCAGTTGGAAGATCAGGATCCACAGATAAAGAGGACGGAGTGGGACGAGGCCGGAGGCTGTGACTGTGCAGCTCGCAGCCCACGTGAAACATGTCGCTGCAGGTTTAAAGATTTCAGTTGGTTCCAGCTGATTAAAGGTCCTCAGCTGTATCCTGGAGGGGTGGATTTTGTAAGAACCACCGGGCTCTCTCTCTGCTCTCAGCAACACCCATCCAGGGCAGAAGCCTGTCAGTGTGAGCTGGGAGTTCCCTGCTCTGTTCAAGCGATAAAATCCTGCAGAGCTTCCTCTTTCTGTCCCAGTTTGAACTGTCTCAGTCCAGTTGCCACCCCAAATGGAAGTTCAGTCTGCTTCTCAGAGATTCCTAGACTGGATCAGGTTGGAAGGGACCCTAAAGATCACCCAGTCCCAACTCCCCTGCCATGAGCAGGGACACCCCCCGCCAGACCAGGGTGCTCAAGGCCCCAGCCAGTCTGGCCCTGAACACTGCCAGGGAGCTGGGGGGCAGCCACAACCACCCTGGGCAACCTGGTCCAGGGTCTCAGCACCCTCCTGGTGAAGAACTTCCTCCTGCCTTCCAGTCTCAACATCCCCCCTTCCATCTGGAAACCATTCCCCCTGCTCTGAGCACTCCCAGCCCTTGGGAACAGCCCCTCCCCAGCTTTCTCGCTGACATCTTGCCGACTGAGCAGCCAAGAGGCAGCTCTGCGCTCTTTCGGCTCCCTGTGGGGGTGGCCTTATGCGCAGCCAGATGCCACACGGTGCCTGAGGAGCAAAACTGATCTGTCAGCCTACAAACACCCCAATAAACACTTGGTATGGGGAAGAACAAGCAGGGTCTTTCCCCTCCCCACCCCAACTATTTGAACTCACAACGTGCAAACTCCCAGAACCGAATGGAAGGTCGACTGATCAGACAGAAGTACCCTCTCCTGACGATGCTCTGATCGCTTTGATTGGGTTCCATACCAGCCTGGCACTGTATTTGAATTCAAGCTTTTACCCCAGTGCCCTGTCATAAATCCCAGTGCCTCGTGCTGTTTGGTGTCCACGCAATGATTATCGATCACAGCATCCCTGAGTGACTGAGGCTGGCAAAGCTCTCTGAGCACAGCACCCCAGGGCACTCAGGGCCACAGCCAGGCTGTCCTTCAACACCTCCAGACACAGGGACTCCCCCACTGCCCTGGGCAGTCCAGTCCAGGCTCTGAGCACCCTTTCCAGGAGGAAGGGCTTCCTGACAGCCAACCTAACCCTCCCCTGGCAGCTTCAGACCCTGCCCTCTCATCCTGGCACTGGGTGCCTGGGAGAAGAGCCTGACCCCCAGCTGACTGCACCCTCCCTTCAGCGAGCTGGAGAGAGGGAGAAGGTCCCCCCTGAGTCTCCTCTTCTCCAGGCTCAACCCCCCCAGCTCCCTCAGCCTCTCCCCATCAGCCTCTCAGTCCAGTCTCTTCCCCAGCCTCGTTGCTCCTCTGCACCCACTCCAGCCCCTCCAGCTCTTTCTTGAAGTCAGGGGCCCGGCGCTGCCCCCAGGACTGGAGGGGAGACAGCTGGTGACTGTAACTCAGCCTCTCCACTGCCGGGGAGCGTTTGCCGCGGCGCCCGCGTTACTGCAGATGTTCTCAAAGCACAGACCTTGGAAAATAAAACACGAGTCAGGGATTTCTCTTAAAGCCTGTTAGCGCTGGCCTGGGTGAGGAGCACAGGACAACCATCTGCAGCTGCTTTCAGTGACCCCTGTACAGTAATCCCTCACTCTGAGCTGTTTATTTTCGGGTATTTATCAGGCTCTCTTAGCAACTTGCATTTCCTTTCTGCTGCGCACGCTGTCACCCGCTGCCACCCGCTGCTCGGGCCCTGCTCAGCTTTCCCTGTCGCTAACCCAACACCAAATGAACGCAACCGTTAGCAGGGAGGACTCTGGTTTCTAGGAGACTCCAGCATTTGAAACCATCCCTGGATCGCAGGACGCCAGCTCCAGCAGACACAGCGCCAGGCTGGTGCTTCCCCGGCTGCCCTTGGCACTCACACAGTTTGTTCAGAGCTGCTTCTTCCCAACTCATAGCCAGTTACCACCCAGTTGCCTCCTACGCAGGCTGCAGCGGTGTTAGAAGCTGGAGAGCTATCAAGTTTTGATTGTTTCCATGTTTTCTGACGTGAGAAGCACAGAATCACAGAGTGTCAGGGATGGGAAGGGACCTTGAGACATCATCCAGTCCAGTCCCCCTGCCACAGCAGGAGCCCCCAGAGCCAGGGGCACAGGAACAGCCCAGGAGGGTTTGAAACGGCTCCAGAGAAGGAGACTCTGAGGGGCTNTCAGGCTCCTTCTTTCCCAGCTCCCTCAGCCTCTCCTCAGCAGGGAGATGCTCCCCTCCCTCCATCATCCCTGTGGCTCTGTGCTGGACTCTCTCCAGCAGCTCTGTGTCCTTCTGGAACTGAGGGGCCCAGAGCTGGACACGAGATTCCAGATGGGGTCTCAGCATGGCAGAGGAGAGGGGCAGGAGACCCTCTCTGGATCTCCTAACCATCCCCCTTCTAATCCACCCCAGGCTGCCACTGGCCTCCTTGGCCAGCAGGGCCCATTGCTGGCTCCTGGCCACCCTGCTGGCCACCAGGACCCACAGGTGCCTTTCTCCTGCGCTGCTCTCCAGCAGGTCGGTGCCCACCCTCCACTGGTCCCTGGGGACTACTTGGGGCGAAATAACTAAACCCCACAACGAGTTGGTTGCCGTCTCCTTTCCTCTCCCCAAGAGTCAGCCCGAGTCCTCAGACAGAATTAACAGAACCAGAAATAAACCACTGTGTGACCGAGCACAACAGTCCCAGCTTCTGACATCAGCGGCTGCGTGACCCCTACCCACCACATTAACTCCTTCCAGTCGCTGACAAGCTGGAAATCATAACCCTGACTCTCAAAGACAGTCAAAACGGGTCGGAAATAAGGGCAGGACCCTGCGGGCTGGACCCGTGAGCATCCTTCCCACACGACCCACTGCACTCTCTGGCAGGGATTTCTCAGCACAGGCTTAAAACATCCAAGTCTTACACTTCCCAGCACAGCCCTCTATGTTCCAGGCTTTGTTGACTCGCACAGCCCTTTCCCCACGCTCTCCCAGCCATGCCACCAGCGCTGGCTCCTCTTGCAGGGACTGTGTTAGCCAGGTGCTCGCCCAGCGCGGCCACAGAGCACTGGATCCGACAGCACACACAAGACAAACACCGTGTTCCACGCGATAACGAGGGGATTAATTACAAAGCTTGACAGTTGCTCTGTTGTAGAAACAACTAAAATCACTCTCGCTCCCACGGGGCCGGGGTGTTTTCGTGTGTAAACAGGTCACGGCAGCTGTTCTGCTGTGCGGGAGCTGCTCCCCCCCTGCATACCTGCTGCCAAAGCAGAAACCCAGGGGTTAGGAAACAACACCCGGTGGTTGGGAAGTGCAGCGGGGTCACGGGGCTCTGGTGATATCTACCGGCTGCTTTCGGAAGGGAGAAGCAGTGAGAACCTTCAAAAGGATCAGCTTCACAAGGCTGCAGGAAGCAGAGCAACTCAGGCTTAGTTCAAACCTTGAACGAATGAGGAATGTTGGGTGTAGGGCTGTAAATCTTTAGAAACCCCCGTAATACTGCACGTGAAAGCTGAGAAAACACTGCTCCCTGCAGCGCTCTGGAGCCCTGGGGGGGGTTACGTGAGTTAAATCCTAATATTCTCCGTGGGCTTGGATTCCAGAGGCACCGGGGCTGGAGCTGGCTGCAGCGATTCCCACCCCAGCGCGGGAGCACATCCTCTGAACAAAGTCTCTTCAGTCCGCAGGGGAAGGGTGTGGAGCAGCACCAAAGGGAATTCTCGAGCCCACCTCGCACGAATCACACGAACCCAACAATCAGCTCCTCCTGAGCATCTTCCAGCCGCTGGGGGATCCATCAGAGCCACCCACCACAACACTGAGGGGGGGTATCTCTGATAAGAACTGAGCATTCACGCTGGGACAGCAAACATGAGAAGACGGAGACACCACTTCCGTCCGGGTTGTTCTCGGAAACCTGGCCCGGCAGCCCCACAGATTTCATCCCCGGTTATTTAACTCCCAGTTTAACCTTTACCTTAACCATTGTTTGCTCCCCGGGCTCTGGTGTTTTAGAAAGGAAGGGGAACTCTCTGCTGCAGGAGGCATTCGGTGTCTGCCAGGCCTGAGCCCAAGGGTTTAAACAAAGGGAAATGTTGAGGGTGTTGGCAGCTGGACTGTGAGGGAGATCATAGAATCATCCCGGCTGGAAAAGAGCTCCAGGATCACCCAGCCCAGCCCTCATCCCAGCAGCTCCCCAACCCCCAGACCATGGCCTCAAGGGCTCTAGCTACTCGGGTGTTAAACCCCTCCAGGGATGGGGACTCCACCGCCTCCCTGGGCAGCCTGGTCCAGTGCCCAACCACTCTCTCAGGAGAGAGCTTCTTCCTCAGATCCAATCTAACCCTCCCTGATGCAGCTTGAGGCCACTGCCCCTCATCCTAGCATTAAGAATTGGGAGAAGGGGCCAGCAGCAGCTCCGTTCAGGTAGCTGCAGAGCACTAAGGTCTCCTCTCAGCCTCCTCTCCTCTAGACTAAATAACCCGTTTCCTCAGCCACTCTTCCTGTTCTCCAGCCCTCTTCCCAGCCTCACTGCCCTTCTCTGGCCCCGCTCCAGCACCTCAATGCCCTCCAGGTACTGTGGTGCTCAAAACTGGACCCAGCACAAGAAAGATGCAGACAGACTGGAGCAGGTCCAGAGGAGGCCACCACGATGCTCTCTGCTGTGAGGACAGGCTGAGAGTGTTGGGGCTGTTCAGCCTGGACAAGAAAAGATGCTGTGAGGACCTTCTTTCGACCTTCCAGTGTCTGAGAGGGGCCTCCAGGAAGGCAGGGGAAGGTCTATTCCCAAGGGTTTGTATGGACAGGACAAGGAGCACTGGGTTCCAGCTGGGAAAGGAGCGACTGAGGCTGGAGATGAGACAAAAGCTCTTCACTGGGAGGGGGGTTGATGGCTGGCAGGGGCTGCCCGGGGAGGTGATGGGGGCCCCATCCCTGGAGTCACTGAAGGTCAGGCTTGCTGAGGCTCTGAGCAACCTGCCCTAGGCAGAGCTGTCCTGCTTGTGGAGGGAGGTTGGACTGGATGCCCTCTGGAGGTGCCTTCCAGCCCGGAACATTCTAGGATACCAGGATTCTAGGATACTAGGATTCTCCTGTTAAATACCAGGGGAGAGCCCTGCAGAAAGGTCAACGCTGAGTGGCCTCTGGTTTTAAACCTCTCAAAACCATGGCCCTGGGTCACAACGTCCACAGCCCTGATTTCCATAGGATTTCTCCTCAAGTGTGGGGAAGGTTTAGCTCAAGGAGCGAAGCTCCTTGGAAAGAAAGAGAGCAGCTGCAACCGCTGATAAGGAGTTGGGGCTGAGAAGCAGCAGAGCTGACTGTGAGTCGGGTGGGAAAGCAGTAGAAGCAAAGCGACATCAAGGGCCGTGGAACCAAAGGGAAGCTGGCGGTGACACAGAGTCCAGGGGCTGAAAAGACTTGATGAAAATAAGCACTTGCTGGGGTGGGAATTGAGACCGCTCAGCATCTATGGAAACTGAGCTCTAAATAGATCAGCTTCCAGCACAGGGGCTCAAACCTATCTGACTAGAGAAGGCAAACCAGCCCGCTACGTCGTGAGAGCGGTCTCCTAAGGACAAGCTCAACTCATTCTTCTACCAGTACCCGCATCCACACTCAACTCCAAGGGGAAAAGGCTGGGGAGGCAACGGGAACGTACCAGGCATTGCATGGATATGGGCAGAGGTAACGTGCAGGGACCCACTGCAGTCCAGGGACAGGGTGCATTCTGCTCATGGAATGAGGCTGGCAAAGCCCTCTGAGCTCAGCCAGTCCAGCCCGGCACCTAACAGCACCCCAGCAGCCACCCCAGGGCACCCAGGGCCACAGCCAGGCTGTCCTTCAACACCTCCAGACACAGGGACTCCCCCACTGCCCTGGGCAGTCCAGTCCAGGCTCTGAGCACCCTTTCCAGGAGGAAGGGCTTCCTGACAGCCAACCTAACCCTCCCCTGGCAGCTTCAGGCTCTGCCCTCTCATCCTGGTGCTGGGTGCCTGGGAGAAGAGCCTGACCCCCAGCTGACTGCACCCTCCCTTCAGGGAGCTGGAGAGAGGGAGAAGGTCTCCCCTGAGTCTCCTCTTCTCCAGGCTCAACCCCCCCAGCTCCCTCAGCCTGTCCCCATCAGCCTCTCCCTCCAGTCCCTTCCCCAGCCTCACTGCTCCCTCACTCTCCACCCCATGTGGTGAACACAGCGTTAAGGGGGTTTCCTGGCTGCTCAGCTGGTTACCAGAAGATAACTAACAGGAGTAGCTGCCAGGGTGCTGCAACAGCCACCACGGCTGGGCTGACTTCTGAACTAACCAACCAGCTCCTCACAGGAACACTCCAGGAAGAAGCAGCTTCACAAGAGATTGTGGAGAAGGAATTTCACAGCGGTAAAAACCACCAGGATCCTCTTCAGCCACACATTATCCTCTGGCAATGCTGCTGGGAGAGAGGAGACGGCAGGCAGACAGCAGCCTGGATGGAAGATGTGGGATACAATTCCTGCTTGCCTCGGCCACAGGAAACTCCCTGAAGGGATTAAATGGAGCACTCAGCTCCTGCAACACTGTGAAAGGGTCCTCAGAGGCTGCTGCCAGGCTTGGGCGCTACCTGAACACCAGTTCTGTTGCCAAATGGTTTCTTCTTTCAGTGACTTCACCTCGTTAGTTACTGCTGCTGCCTTTACCTTCTCAGCAACAAGAGAGCCCGTCCTTGTCCTGAGCAGCACCTCAACCAGCGGCTCTGCCAGGAGCCGTTTGCTATCTCTGGAGTCCAAGCTCCTCCTTCTTGGGCTTCTCTCCTGTTTGCCACCATGGCCACAGAGAGGGAGAAGAGTCACCCAGACTGGGACAGCTCCTGACACACACAGGATGTCCTCTGTGGTGTCTGTGAGTCCCAGCTTGGAGATGGCACTGGACAAGAGCCAGACAGGAACCAGAAAGGAGGGTGGAGAGAGGAGGAGGTTGGTCTCTTCTCCCAAGGAACAAGGGACAGGAGCAGAGGAAACGGCCTCAGGCTGCCCCAGGGGAAGGTGAGGTTGGCCCTGAGGAGAAACCTCTCCCGGGACAGGGTCCTCATCCTTGGCACAGGCTGCCCAGGGAGGGGGTTCAGTTGCCACCCCTGGCTGTGTTCCCCAGTCAGGGAGATCTGGAGCTCAAGGACAGGGTCTGCGGGTGGGATGGGACAGCTGGGGGGCAGGGTTGGACTGGAGGAGCTTGAAGCTCATTTCCAGCGTGAAGGATTCTATGCCTGATGCAACGCCTGGCAGATCTCACCGCAAGATCTAGGGTGGGGTGTCCCTGCCCATGGCAGGGGGGTTGGAGCTGGATGATCCTGGGGTCCCTTCCAACCCTGACCAATTCTATAACTTCTTCCCAGGGAGGGTCCCGGAGCCCTGGCAGGGGCTGCCCAGGGGGGCTGTGGAGTCTCCTTCTCTGCAGACGTTCCAGCCCCGCCTGGCTGTGTTCCTGTGCCACTGGGTCTGGGGGATCCTGCTGTGGCAGGGGGACTGCACTGGGGGATCTTTCCAGGTCCCTTCCCATCCCTAAGGATTCTAAGAAGCGAAGCTCTGGTTTGTAGGAAGAGATTCCAAGCTGCAAAGCAGCAGAGACAGCAGCAGACAAATGGAAGGAATCAGTGGAAGTGGAAGAGAAGTCAGCATGAGCAAACAGTTAAGGGCAGATAATAGCAGCTCCAATTAAACATTCATTTCCCTCGCAGCTATCAGCTCCGGCGCAGGCACGTCTGGGAGAGAGCAAGGTTTAAAGAACCCCAAACAGCTTGGTTTGGTCTGCACCCCAGCTAAGGAATCCGTCACTTTTTAGAGGGGGTGTTACAGGAGGGAATGGCTGGGGAGGAGAGGGGGGGCTGTGACTAATTCCCAGCCTCCTACTCCACCCAAAGCATTCTGCAATCTACATCAATCCAGCACAGCCAGTGGGTTTTCTGGAAGTCACCAAATGGAAACCCTGACCAACTTCTCCTGTGAACAACTTCCCATCAAAACCCTGGTGGCCAGCAGGGTGGCCAGGAGCCAGCAATGTGCCCTGCTGGCCAAGGAGGCCAAAGGCAGCCTGGGGTGGATTAGAAGCAGGGTGGTTAAGGGAGCCAGAGAGGGTCTCCGCCCCCTCTGCTCTGCCCTGGGGAGACCATATCTGACAACTGGAATCCTGTGTCTGGTTCTGGGCCCCTCAGTTCCTGGGGAGAGTCCAGCACAGAGCCACAGGGATGATGGAGGGAGGGGAGCATCTCCCTGCTGAGGAGAGGCTGAGGGAGCTGGGAACA
>VZRI01000760.1:28136-44235 GCA_013397515.1 Upupa epops | reverse complement strand
ATTTTTATTTCCTTTTAATTTTCTTCTTTTAAATTTTCTTCTATTAAATATTGTTATTTTAATCTTATTTTAAATTTTAAATGTTATTATCTTTTTTCTTTATGTTCTTATTTTACATTCTTCCACCTATTTTTCATTTGTCTTAGCTGATTGTCAATTTCCTTACCTTATTTTTCAGTGTTTCCACTTCTTTTTTAGTGTTTTGACTTCTCTTTAACCTTTCCCTCTGCAGGAAGGACAGATATTCTGGGGCTGGCATAACGATGTCCATGTGTTCGATACCACCACACAAACCTGGTCCCAGCCAACCATCAGGGTGAGTGGGTCTGACACTCTTTACACACAGTTGTGACTTGGCTGTATTTTGGGCTCCTCACACAGCAAGTTTGGCTCCTGCAGGAATGGATGGTGATGATTGCATCAATTCTGGGGGCTCTCAAAGGGTTTTGGGTCTGGAATCCCTGACTGGAGCACATAACCCTCCTGAGCTCGAGTGTTACAGAGCACTGTTTTAACTTTATACTTAGGGATTAAATTAATTAATAGAGCAAGTAAATCAGGCTGAGAGCAGAGGAGGCTACAAGAAAGCTGGAGAGAGACTTTGCACTCTGGTGCTGGGACAAGGAGGATGGGGGTTGAGCTAAAAGAAGGGAGATGGAGATGAGATCTGAGGCAGAAATCCCTCCCTGTGAGGGCACTCAGGCCCTGGCACAGGTTGCCCAGGGAGGCTGTGGCTGCTCCATCCCTGGGAGTGTTGAAAGCCAGGTTGGATGGAGCTCTGGGCACCGTGGTCTCGTGAGAGGTGTCACTGCCTGTGGCAGGGAGTTAGAACTAGATGATTTCTGATGTTCCTTCCAACCTATATCATTCAGTGATTCCATGATTCTCAACATCAGCCACTGTGGGACACAGTGAAAGCTGTCCTTGGCTCTCACAGCTATGTTCTGATGTCTGCAAAGCCGTGGGCATAGCTACAAATGATTTCAAAGAGTCATTCCCTTCTGAAGTGGCAGTTCCATCACCATTCTGGTGCCTGTTTGCCTTCCCTTTGCAGTCTCTGTTACGCCTGACTTTCCCCTGTCCTTGACTTGGTGCTCTGATGATGTTCTGAAGGCTTTTCTGTTGGTTCTTTCAGGGTGGAGACCCACCTCAGCCTCGAGCAGCTCATACATGTGCTGTGCTGGGAAATAAAGGTTACATCTTTGGAGGACGAGTGCTGGTTAGTGTTTTAATTAAAACTTTCTCTTGGCAGCAATGTGATTTCCTTAGCAGTTTGTTTATTTTTTAATAGCAAATTGCTTTGTTGCAGAAACAAATCCAAAATGTCTTTGGTCTAGACTGTACGTTAGGGGCATCAAATCCACGATGCCTCTACTTTAGAAACAGAAGAGCCCATCTTTCTGGCTGTAGTCTTAAAAATGAAGCAAAAATTGTCCCCAAAAGGGAAAAACTAGATATGCCACAGGGTAAACACAAACATTTCTAGAGCAACAGCAAGTGTGGCCTCTACTGGAGACAGTTCCTCATGAGTGGAGCATGAGGTGGTCACGGAGAGACCAGGCTGAAGTAAGTCATGAGGTGCTGTATGAGAGCTTTTGAAGTTAAACAAGTCAACCTTGTATTTGATTTCATTTATTCCCCCCAAATGACTAGAAGAGCAGCCTGTGATTATAATGTACGAAGCTGTCAGTCTCCACATGCTGCTGGGGGAGACACAGGCCATCCCAGTCATGGAAAGCTTCTCTTCTGCTCTCTGAACAGCAGTTTCATAGCCTCAGTCTTTACCTGCTGCAGAGCTGGCTGTAACAGCTTTATTCTGAGGGTCCAACATGAGCTCTTTACTGCAGGAGTAAGGTTTGTATTTGCTTTCTTGTAGCTGATCCAAGACTGAACCATTTGCTGTGGGAGAATCTTAAATCCGTTCTCCCTCAGGTAGTACTCTGAGCTGCCAGTACAGAGTGCGACCAGGGCACGTTTAAAGCAGAGCTAGATTCTTGCTTCATAAAAGTAACTCTTTCTAGCAGTTTTTAACTCAAATTATGAGCATCATCCACATGGTTAGCTGCACCCAACGAACTCGAAGCCACCACTGATAAGGAGGGGATACTAAAACCTCTCAGCAACACAAGTTTTTCTAGCACTAGTCAGAGGAGCTCTACTCTGCCAGAGCTTTAACACAAGAATTTAAGGCTGAGGCAGCAATCCAACGCAAAAAGCATATCCCTGCCTTTTGTCTGAGAAGGTGGTAGGTAGCACAGGCTCCCCTGTGAATTGTTAAATATTGTGCAAGGAGAGTGTCTCTGCAGACTGAGAAGTGCAACAACTCATGTCAGATCTGTTGCCAAAGCACAGGGAAGATCCTATTTTTAAAGTTCTCAGTATGAGCTGGAGTTTCATCAGCAATGTGAGAAACAGATTCCATAAGGCAAGTGAAAAAAAACCTCCTGATTTAATTGACTCTCTACTCTTCCAGATTTATTTTAAATTTAAGTTTTTTAGCTGTTTTTATCTGTAGATAACTTAGAGCCTCTAATCCTACTGATACGGTGCTTTCTGTCTCTACTGAACTGAAAAGTACCAGCGAAGGAGCCTCTGGAAACCCTCAGCGCTGGGTTTCTGCAGTTTGATGTGACAGAGGAGGAGTTAAGTGCAGGTTGGAAATGCCCTGGTGCCAGCTTCACCATGGAAAGCTGCCATAACCTAACCCCTCTGTTCTCAAGTACTTGCAAGGAGAACAGTGTAAAGTCTCACTTTGTTCCCTACCTGCTGTTTTTCACGCTGTAAAAGCTGTCTAGAAGCTCTAACGCAGCATCCTCAGGGCAAGTCCACACTGCTGATCCAGAATGGTTTAGTCCCGTAGTGCCTGTGCTAAGGACTTGCTCTTCTGTGCCTTCTGTGGGATCTGCAGAGGTTTTTTCTCTCGCTCAGGTAACATCAGCTCCCTGAATAACCGTTTGCTAATTTTCAGTGCAAAGCACTTGGGAACAGTAGCAGGGAAAACGTGGAAAGCTGTATTTCATCTCGGAGGGAGAGCAGCCAGAGCAATTTTCACCTTAGTGATTGTTATCGATTCATTTTCTAGCCTAGAAAGAAATGGAAGGAGATTTAACAGGGGTTATGGTTGAGGAGTTAATGGAAGTCATGGAACAGGAAAAGAAAGCTAAAGACATCAGAAAAACCCTGCAGTTGCTGACAACAGGAGTAACTCCCCCACCAAAGGATGAAGTCTTGCTTTTCTCCATAAATTAAGGAGCAAGTACGGGGTTGCTCTGCTCCTCCTTCTCCTTCTAGTTCACCATAATACAAATCTTCCCAGGGAAAAGGCTCTGCAAGGAACCAGAAAGGGCCAGCAAGTGTCATGAGGCTTCTCCTATTCATCTTTCTGGGAGGAAAGGGCACCTTTTTCCAAACTTGGAGCTAGAACTGGTAAAAGAAGATGATGGTGATCAAAATCAATTGTACCAGGAATCATTTGAAAACAGGCTCAGAAGTATTTTGTGGACTCTGTTCCTCCAGGTAAGCCCCCAAAAAAAACCACCACCCCAACCAGAAACGGGAGAAAGTGGGAAGGAAGGAGAGTTAGTCCAAAAATGTATTGGAGTTTAAGTGGAAAAAGAAGGATGAAGTAGTAGAAGGCTTTGCAGCAGCTCTCTCCACCCATGCATGTTTCTATTCCCCATTAATCCTTTCTGTCACCGAAGATCAGAAGATTCACTGAACTGCAATCCTTCTCTCACAAAGGGTTGAGCTGTAGTAGCAGTTTGACTGTAAATCTCAGCTGCCCGAGCAGCGAGCTGTAAATACATCCCCCCTAAAGCCTTTCGTGGTGCCTCCTGAGACAACACAGATCCTGCTTTAATGTTTACGGGGCTGCAGATCGATGGAGCAGGACAGGTGAAGGAGTTGTAGCTCACACCCCCTTAGGAGGCCTGGTGCCTTTAAACCTGTTGGGACTCGTGTTAGGATTATCGAGTTTAGTACTCAGGGGGCTTTTAGAGATGCATGAGGAGCACAAGGCTTCGCACGTGGCAAACCTGGCTCCTTCAAACCTGCTAAATCCTGCAGGAGCCACGGTCTTTACAGGGTTGGGCAGAAAGGTGTTGGCAGTTGTTACGTTCAAGGATGGAATCGTTAGATGGGAATGCCCACCTGCCACTGCGTTGTGAATTCAAAGCGAGGTCGATGTCACTGTGCATCGGGTCAAGCTGTTGAATGATGTGAATGTAAAGATGGTAATGCATTGGTTTCCCAGGGCCTGAGACACTGCACACTGCTCAGTCTTCTGCCCAGAGCCTAGGAAAGGAAAGTCAGCGACTGAGGTCTTGAACAGGAGCTTCTTGTCACCTTTATTTCCAACATAACGGCAGCTTTCTTCCCTTTCTTTAATAGATGTCCTCAGTATGGAAGGGTGTTATTCCGAGGTGATTGAATATGTTCCTTTCTAGAGGCCAGGATGTCCCCGTTTCCCAAGTCTGTCCATGTACAGGTACAGCAGAAGAGACTCAGGAATCGCATTTTCCTTTCCAATTTGTTCCTCATCTCCTTCGAAGCCACCTGAAGGAGCAGGAAACTTCACAGACTGGTCCTGGGAGGCAGATCTGTCCCACTGGCTGTCAGTTGGACCACGTTTTGTTGTTGTTGTATTCACCCTCTTGCGGGGATAAAGTTTCTCAGACGAGCCCTCACATCGTGATCTTCTTTAGCCTCTCGTTAGGGGTTCTGAAACACCGGCCAGCGTTCTCTTCCCTAGGACAGAAAAGGGCTAGAACGTACTGATCAGAGCTGTCCTGAGACCCTTGCTGCTTCCTGAACTAACCCCAGGAGACTCCCCGTAGCTCTGATGGAAGTCGCTCAGACTCACTGGCTGGGTTCTCAGGGGTAAGGGTGCTCCTGTTCTGGCTTAATGACGAGTCTAGTTTCTGCTGCAAAGGATCTGCGAGCCGGAGAGAGGCTTATTCTAATAGATCTATGGACTGCCCTAGGAGAAAAGGAATTGTAAGGTAAGGCAAGATACATTTCCCTACTTCTCAGCTGTTGTTTTGTAGTACCTAGGGGAATCGCAGTTACCAGGCAAGTGTGTCCTGAGCCACTGCAGATGCTGCCAAAGTCCAGAGCGAAGGAATTCTTCCTAGCATTCCCCTTCCTTTATGTTTCCAAGGCAACTTCCTTCTTCATCCCAAAGCCCAGGCAGATAGGGCAGCACACTGATCCATTTTATTAGGGTCATAAAAGCTCGTTGTTGCTAATTTTAACTTTGAAAGGGCTTTTCTTCCCAGAAAAGAGAGAAAATGATGGATGTGATGGCCATTTCTGGGGGCTGTTATGTCCCCATCACAGCATCGATTAGAGTATTTCAAGGAAACTCCAATGTCTGTTGCAAGAAGTGAATGACCACGTAGTTCTTCACTATTAAAAGCTAAATTTGGCCCCATACTGCTCTTGCATGACTGTAGATCATCCTGACAGGGAGTTTTCCAGGAGTTCCGTGGGGTTTTTTTGAGATAAAACCCCTTTCCATCTGCCTTGTAAGAGAGTTGGCTTAAGGCACTGTCCTAACCTAGAACAGGCACATAGGTAGAGCTGTCTTCAAACCACTCTTTGGTGGAATACCCAGTCCTGAGAAGGTCTCGCTGCGATACTTTCTCTTCTTTGTTTGCTTAATATAATGCAACTGGGGGGTTTTGTTTCTTTGTTTTAGCAAACGAGAATGAACGATTTGCACTGCCTGAACTTAGACACCTGGACGTGGTCTGGAAGGTGGGTTTCTCCCTACAGCACTTTACAAAGTTGAATGTAGCAGTAACACAGCGTTAAACAGCTCCACTGCTAATTTTATTGCTTCTCCAAGAAGAGAATGAGGACATGGGGACCATTTAAACAGCTGTTACATTGTGATTTCAATTTCATTTCATTCGATAGTGGTTACGAAGCTGCTCCTGTTCAGGGCTGATGCTGTTTGAAGCGCAGCGTGAAGTGATTTAACATCCTCATTTTCAAGAGCGTGTCCGTTGATCCATGTGGGACTGTACTTTTTGATGTCTTTTGGAAGGCTGTTCTTACTGTCTGTGTTTGGCTGCTGATGTTACAGACTGGGAAGAGATCCCCCGAGATGATAATCTTAACCATTTGCCTTTATGGTTTTATATTTCAATCTTCAGCTGAATCAGGGATTAGCATGTTCCTAGGGTTTGTATTGAATCCAGCATGCCCACACGCTGAGTAGGAGGCTGTAGCGAGGCTGCTGCTGGGCTCTTCTCCCCAGTTCCTAATGGTAGGATGAGGGGCAGTGGCCTCAAGCAGCGTCAGGGGAGGGTTAGATTGGATCTGAGGAAGAAGCTCTCTCCTGAGAGAGTGGTTGGGCACTGGACCAGGCTGCCCAGGGAGGTGATGGAGTCCCCATCCCTGGAGGGGTTTAAAAACCAAGTAGCTAGGGCACTTGAGGCCATGGTCTGGGGGTTGGGGAGAGGTTGGGATGAGGGCTGGATGATGCTGGAGGTCCATTCCAGCCATGAGGACTCTATAATGATGATGTACCAAACGCGGCTGAAGACTCTTCTGGAGCTCAGTTCTCTCTGTATTACCATCCAGGAGTAACTCACAAGATTTACCCATGATGGCTTTAATACAGACTGTGACCACTATGAATTCAGGGACTTATGGCCATTCAGACTTCAGACGGTGTTGGGGAGACCGAGTGTGGAGGATAGAGATGCTCTCACCCACCAGTATCTGGTACAGATTCTTCCAAGTGGTGAAGCCCATCAGTATCTCGGCACAGCCTGCCCTTTCACCAGAAGCACCGAGAGTTGTGGTGCCAAGTTCTGACTTGGCTTCAACTTCAGCACCCAATTTACTAGGAGAGTTTTGCAATCACTGTTTAATTAGCTGTGATTCTTTGCTCTCTGCCTCCAGCTGAGGAAGCACTTAGCAGTCCCCAGTGGAGAAATTCCTCTAGCTGAACTGCAGGCTCCTTTGTTGCTCCTCACCCCAGGCTTCCTCTGAGCCCACAGGCATGAGGCAACTGCTAAAGGCAGACAGCAGCTGTTTTGTTGCTTAATATCAAGGCAGTAGTTGGGCTGATGCCCTCAGGAGGTCCTAACTCTGCTCTACATTCCCTGCAGCATTTCAGCTCAGTAGGTAGACTGTAGCCCCTCAGGATTCATTACATTTTAACTCAGAAGACAGAGTCTGTTCACCTGCAGGAGAAGCTTAGTTGAATTTCTAATCCATCCTTTGTTGCCCGCGGTTGTAGGTTAAGCTTGAGCGATCCTAAGCAAATGAACAAGATAACAATTGACGCTGTTCAACCATTAACTGTGCTCTTAGCTGGTAAATTTTCTGGTGGTGTTAATTCTCAGCATTCATTAAAAACCCTGGCTTTCCTTCTTTTCTTTCACCAAGAATTAATATCAGCGGAGAGAAACCGAAGGACCGATCCTGGCACACGCTGACTCCCATAGGAGACGACAGGCTTTTTCTTTTTGGGGGACTAAGCTCCGATAATGTTCCTTTAAGTAAGTGGTGTAGAGTTGGTGATTGTGTTTCTCTGCCTCTTGTGTCCTTTTCACAGAAGCAGGAGAGCAATGAGCTCTTCACACAATGACTGAGGCTAGCAAAGCCCTCTGAGCTCAGCCAGCCCAGCCCAGCACCTAACATAACCCCAGTGGCCACGCCAGGGCACTCAGAGCCACAGCCAGGCTGTCCTTCAACACCTCCAGACACGGGGACTCCTCCACAAATGGCAGCTGCTAAAAGGGAGGAGGATACCCAGTTCCTTTGCTAGAAAAAGCAACTTCATGAACTAAAGTGAAGATGAATGGAAACAGTATTGTCACTGATAGAGTCTACTGGGAGGGAGGGATTTTTCTCAAGAAATCCTAAAGGAAAATAGAAAAGTGACTTTTTAATTCCAGATTCCAGCTGCAGTGAGTGCTCCAGGACTGAATGGTTCAGTGAAACCAGAGAGAAGTTAGTGTAGTGTTGATGCTGCTGTTATAACACAGAGAATAAGTTCTTTATCCTAAGAAGAAGCCACTGATGTCTGTTGTGATGTTGTAGGTGATGGCTGGATTCACAGCGTTACCACAAACGGATGGAAACAGCTTACCCATCTGCCCAAGAGTCGGCCCAGGTAGGCAAAACCAGAGCACGGGCGCTGTATTTTAGGCATTTTACACAAAAACAGAGTCATTTGAACTGATCAAGCAGTGATTTTAAAGAACACTGTAAGGCTGTTTTAGAAAACAGATGCAGTATGACTGCATGGTTGGCTTCGCTAAGGTTTCCTGGTGCTTGATGCAGCATATTCGTGTTTGGAAGGACCCAGGTGTCCAAGCAACCTGCTGTTCTGCAGACAAATTGTTTTTCTATAAGAAAATCCCCTAACTCTTGAAGGATTAATAACCTTGGAGAATAACAAAGATCGATACGAGATGAGAAGCATGGGGGAATCAACCGTGAACACTCATTGTGTACTTTCACCCCCAGTACTCCCAGCACAGTTTGATCTCATGGTTGTGGTCAGGCGTTTGCTTGATTCCTCCCTCATCATCTGTTTTGTGTTACTGCAGTATCTTCAACCCAATTGACTTTCTCCCTGGTTTGTCCTGTCCTATTTTAGGGTGTCCTTTAAACAGCACTGTTAGACCCCAGCTTTCTGCTTTCCTAGATTTCACAGGATCCCAGAATGATTGAGGCTGGCAAAGCCTGCTGAGCTCAGCCAGCCCAGCACCTAACATCACCCCAGCGGCCACCCCAGGGCACTCAGGGCCACAGCCAGGCTGTCCTTCAACACCCCCAGACATGGGGACTCCCGCACTGCCCTGGACAGTCCAGTCCAGGCTCTGAGCACCCTTTCCAGGAGGAAGGGCTTCTGCTGGCTCCTGTTTAGGTGCTTCTCACCCAGTGCTGCCAGGTCGCTCTTTGCCAGGCCACTCTGCAGCCACTCCAGTCTATAGCTGCAGGCAGTTCTTGTAGCCAAAGTGTAGGACTGTTTACAAAGTCTTTCAAGCCCAAATAAACTTAGATCTTAGCTCCATAAAATCTTTACTGTCTATTTTACCATCACTGAGCTGATAGGAAGGGACTGCTGACCTCCTGAATAGAGAAGCACATCGTTAGCAGTCAGAAATCATCTGTGTCTTCATGTTCACTTCTGTACGTGCATGGTCTCCTGAAGGTTGACTGCTGAAGTGGACTGACTCACCTCCTGTCACTATGTTTACTGGTGCCTCATGAGAAAGGACCAGGAAGGGACAGAATGTGTTCTCTTTTCTGCAGGCAGAGCCCAGGGGGCTGCAGCTCAGCCTGTGCTCTGCAGCTGACAAACCAGCGCTGCAGGCAGCTGTAGGGCTGGATGTTGGGAACTGGTGACTCTTGAGCTGTGACTTTTGCCAAGCTCCTGAGGCTGGCACAGTTCCCCGTGCTGGGGGCTATTGCACTCCTCAGAGAACAGCTTTTGGGTCACACGCTGATGAGACACAGAGCTTTCTCAAGCCCAAGCATGCCCAGTTTGTAGGCTGATGCCCCCTCCCTGGCAGTGTTCTGGGCCAGACTGGCTGGGGCCTTGAGCAACCTGGTCTGGTGGGGGGTTGGTACTGGGTGATCTTCCAACCTCAGCCATTCTAGGAGTCTGTGAATCTCCCCATGCTTTAAAAAAATCATAAAATAGAAGTTATTTCAGTAATCTTCCCCAGGAAACATAGGAACATGGAGCCACAATCCAGTCTATACCTTGAGGGAGCTTGCGTGTCAAGTCCTTACTTGAGTTTTATCCCAGCATCTTGTTAAATTCCACAAAGAATCCTTTCCTTCCCCCTTTATTGTTAATAATTTGTAAAAAGACCCCAAACCCTTCTCTTCTCGTTATTTGTATATTTTTATTTTCCATTTTCTATTCTAGGCCTGGGGTTCTGTGTCGCTAGAGAATGTTTTCACTTCTTTCTCTCTGTCGGTTGCCCTTCAGTTCAGACGCTGCTGCATGCTGGGTTAAAAATACAGCTCAACTGTGTGTTTTACCTTAACAGATGCCAGTGTTCTGACTGCGATGGAGTTGTGGTTAGAAGAGCTGTGTGCTAATCCGCCATCCCTGTGTTGAAATAACGTGCTTTGTCAGAATGTTTAGGTGATAAGTTAGAGGAAGCTGGTGAGAGGACCTAAAGCTCTTAGGAGTCTGTAGAGAAGGCGTCAGGTTGCAAGCTAGGATGGCCACAGAGTGAAGGCAGGAAAGGCTCCCCAGTGTTCTTCGGTGATGAAGTCCAGGCCAGAGTTTTCCTAATGCAGATAAGGCAGAGACAGATCTATCTACAGGTATGAGGAAGAGAAAAAGGTGGGCAACAGTTTAGCCTGAGGAGAGGGGTGAATAATTACTGGTGTGAGTGGAGTAACAAAGTGAGTGTGTTTATTCTGGTGTGAAAGTTCAAGTGGTGCCTGAAGAGCCAGAGCTTTATGGTGCTGACCACAAAATGACAGGGTCAGGCATGGGAAGGGACCTCCAGAGTCCAATCCCCCTGCCACTGCAGGGTCCTCTGGATCCAGTGGCACAGGAACAGCTCAGGGGGGTTTGAAACAGCTCCAGAGAAGGAGACTCCACAGCCCCCCTGGGCAGCCCCTTCCAGGGCTCTGGCACCCTCCCCGGGAAGAAGGTCCTGCTGAGATGGAGAGGGAACCTCCTCTGCTCCAGCTGGCATCTGGTGCCCCTTGTCCTGGCATTGGGTGCCCCTGAGCAGAGCCTGGCTCCTTCCTCCTGACCCCCACCCTTTCATTCTCGATCAACAGTTGTGGGATCCCCCCTCAGGCTCCTTTGTTCCCAGCTCCCTCAGCCTCTCCTCAGCAGAGAGATGCTCCCCTCCCTCCATCATCCCTGTGGCTCTGTGCTGGACTCTCTCCAGCAGCTCTGTGTCCTTCTGGAACTGAGGGGCCCAGAACTGGATCATCTTGGGATATCCACTTAGTAGAAAAACAAAACCAAGAGATTTTTTTGAGCTAATAGTAAAATTAAATCAGCGAGGTGCGGCTGCTGAAGTAGCAGACTCCTGACTTTCCAGGTCAGGGTTGGGTTTGGTTGTTTTTTACAAGCAAAGCATTCTCCTGGGTGGCGTGGGAGTAGCTGACATACAGAAAATGATCCCCAGGAAACATAAAACTAGAGCAGGATGCCTCGTCTTCCGAAGCTCTGACCACGGTGTTCAGGGACAGCTGTTGGTTCCGAACCCCCCTCAACCTTCCCGCTGCTGGAATTGTAGTTGTGAATTCAGGAAATAGTGGAAAATTAAATAAAAGAAAGATAAAAGAGGAAAAGAAAAGCTGTTCCTAGCCAAAGTTTGGTTTGTATAGTTGTGCTCTACAAGTTTTCCACTGTAACGGTGTGTGGAAGCAGCGATAAATCAGACAGCAGGGTTTATAGAGCGAGGAAAATAAGATCGTTCCATTTGAAATGGACTTGAGGTCGTAAAGGTCTTTTCCAAGCTAAATTATATTTTAGCTTGTAAAATAGAAATGGAATGAGTACTTTCATCTATTAATGTGTTTTTGAAGGAACCTTTGAAGACTTTTTGGTTTCCAGAGAACTGAGGGGTTCCATGCCCGTGCTCTGTGCACATACTATGAACCAATAGACCCAGTAGAGAAGGGCAGATTGAACTGGGCTGTAAGGAAGAAGGTTTGTAGCAAGAGGAGGGTTGAACACTGGTTGCCCAGATGGCTGAGGCCCCTTCCCTGGGGATACTCAAGGGGAGGCTGGACAGGGCTCTGGGCAGCCTGATGTGGCTGAGGCTCGTCCTGCTCTCTGCAGGGGGGTTGGACTGGATGCCCTCTGGAGGTCCCTTCCAACCTGGGCCAGGCTATGATTCTGTGATTTCAGTAGCAATTGAGAAAGAAGCTCAGAGATCACTAAGTCCCGACACACTCTATACAAACAAAGGGATGAACAGAAAAGAGAGTCTCATATTGGCCTCACTCCAGCGCGCGCTCGGTGCTCGCCCTCCAATTTTCCCTGAGAACATGGGACCCAGGCTGACAATCTGAATGTGAAGAATGGAGGGGAGTCTGTGAGAAGAGGTTAACACACGAATAAACTGACTGCTTCACTGAAACCCTGAGAAACGTTGAGGTTTAACGTTCGTTTTGCTGATGACATGAACCTGCTTGTAGGCCTTGGGTCACTAACCCTGTTTCTTACTTCTGTTTCTAGGTTGTGGCATACAGCCTGCCTCGGGAAGGAGGGAGAAGTGATGGTGTTCGGTGGGAGCAAAGACGACATGTATTTCATGGACACAGTCAGTAAAGACAACAACAAGCTCCTATCACTGTGACAGCTAGAATCATAGAATCCCTGTGGCTAGAGGACCTCGAGGATCACCCAGCCCAGCCCTCATCCCAACAGCTCCCCAACCCCCAGACCATGGCCTCAAGTGCTCTAGCTAGGTGGTTTCTAAACCCCTCCAGGGATGGGGACCCCACCACCTCCCTGGGCAGCCTGGTCCAGTGCCCAACCACTCTATTAGAAAACAAGTTCTTCCTAAGATCCAACCGAAACCCCCTGTGACGCAGCGTGAGATGTGAAATAAGTGGAGATGCTCTCAGGTGCATTCGTACGTGATGCTGGGAGGTGTGACCGTGGGTATTCCTGGAGGGTACTTCAGGAGGGGTTTTTCCTGCCTGTTTTAGGCTCATAAAAAAGAATTGGTTATTCTGGTTCTTGATCTAGAATTATTTAGGGAAGCTGCCCAGCAGAAAAGGGCCTGGAACTGTTGGGAAACAGCTGGCTTCAGAGGAGCCAGCAGGTTGCCCATGTGGCCTGGATGCCCAACAGTATCCTGGCCTGGATAAGGAAGAGTGCGGTCAGGAGAAGGGAAGTTCTGGTGCCCTTGGACTCAGCCCTTGGGAGGCCTCCTCTTGAGTACTGTGTTCAGATGTGAGCCTCTCATTGTAGGAAAGACAGGGAGATGCTGGAATGGGTCCAGAGCAGAGCTACCAAGCTTGGAGGGGTTGAGAGAACCAGTCGTGTGAGGAGAGGCTGAGGGAGCTGGGCAGGGTGAGTTTGGAGAAGGGGAGGCTGAGGGGGGGGGACCACACTACCCTCTGCAACTCTCTGGAGGGAGGTTGTGGAGGGGTGGCTGTTGGCCTCTTCTCCTTGGTGCCTGCTGACAGCAGCAGGGGCACTGCTCTGCAGTTGAGGCAGGGGAGGGTCAGACTGGCTCTGAGGCAGAGATTCTCTGCAGCCAGAGTGGTTGGGCACTGGCAGGGCCTTCCCAGGGAGGTGGTGGAGTCCCCCTGCCTGGAGGTGTTGAAGAACCCTGTAGCCATGGTGCTTCAACCCTGCTCGAGTGGCAGCAGGGAGGGGGTCAGGCTGTGTCTGTCAGTCTCTCAGGGACTGGGGGTTTTTTCTTAGAGTGGGGATGGTTGGACTGGGGGAGATGGGAGCTCCTTTCCAACCTGGATTATCCCGCAATTCTGTGCTGATACATGTTAAATTCATCTAGAAAATATCAAGAGTGCCTGGATAAGGTGTCATTTAACAGTGCTTTTCTCTTTCTGTCTGTCAGGGTCACTTCAGTGACTTGTTGATATTCCAAACTCAACCTTACTCACTCCTCAGGTGAGTCGCAGCTAGTGGCACAGAGTGCTGAGTCTCAGTCATGACCTGGATGGTTTTACACAGCAGTGTTAACCACCAGCTCCTGCAGGAAATCACCTCCTTGGTGAATATTTGAGATGTGTGATGGGTGTGAATCCAGATTCGATTCTGTTTTATACAAAAAAAGTACATGATACAGGTGTATTTACACCGTTTTATAGGCTGGAGGGGTAAAACAGTGTGAACACACACTGTACGGCTGTATACATGATCACTGGAGGGGTAAGACGGTGTGAGCACACACTGTACGGCTGTGTACATGATCACTGGAGGGGTAAGACGGTGTGAGCACACACTGTACGGCTGTATACATGATCACTGGAGGGGTAAGACGGTGTGAACACACTGTACGGCTGTGTACATGATCACTGGAGGGGTAAGACGGTGTGAACACACACTGTACGGCTGTATACATGATCACTGGAGGTGTCAAGCTCTCTCCAAGCTCAGTGCCTGTCACGAGTATCTCCAGTTGTATTCATCATCACCTGTCTTGTCTTCAGGCTGTAGAATCATGACCTGTATTACTACCTCCTCCTCCCTCCCTCAGGTTGTGTCTCGACTGCATCGGGAAGAACGCGACTCTCTTAAAGAATCAGATCCCATGCTTGCCCTCGAAACTGCTGCAGCAGGTGTTGAAAAAGATAACCTTCTGGGCTGCAGCGACCCACCGGCAGGAGAGGAAAGCTGAGACCGAAAGACACAGCCAGCCCAACACCACATGAACAGCGGTGGCGGCAGCGAAGCTGTTGGACGCTCGGGTTTATTCACGGTATCTGGCCAAGTCTTTTTGTTAGTGAACTTTAACCGACGCTACAGAAGCAACCGTATGTTAAGCTGAGTTTCTAAGAGAGGGTTGAGAACACAGAAACCCCCTTTTCATGGAAGCCTCTCTCGTTCACTGCGTTCTAGAAAGCCAACCAAAACGTTGTTAACCTCTGCTGTCAAGGTCTTAACGAGACAGTCCGTGCCGCTTGTTCTTTGTGTGAAGGTGACAGATGACACGGGGTGTTTTCAGTTGGATAAAATACAGCTTAAAATATCTCACTGCAGCCTCAGGGCAGCTGAACCCCGCAACGATGAGAGTCGTTCAGCTCGGTACCCTTGGAAAACGTCACGCTGGTTAGGCTAGAGAGAAGGAGCAAAGAGTGGTGAACATCCCTCAGTCTTCTTGATTCCCCCCGTCTCCATCGCCTCACTGTCCTGCCAAACGGCGGAGCCAGATGTCTTAACGTGCCAAGGAGTGAAAACCAGTAAGCAAACGGAGGAGCTGGGAGCAGTAAGAAGCTGTGGTGAGCGGCGATCCTGTTGGTGTAGGAACGCTTTCACGCGGTTCCGGATGGGGGGGTCACTCTGGTTCTGTGATCACCGGGTCCTTTTTGAAGCAGGTTGTGTAAAGTTTCTATTTAATTCTTGTTTCAAAAAAAATCCCACGGGCAGAAGCTAATGTCTGGGTTGGAAGGAGCCCACGCAGTACCTGCTATTTTTCTGTTCCAACTATTTAGTTAACGGGAGCATAGTCATTAAAAATTTTATAGAGAGTTGAATCAAGATCCCGTCGAGTTCTTAATCCTCTGCAAAACTTAATCAAGGAAACAGACTTATGGGAACCCAAGTTCCTAAGGGAAGTTCTGTTATCTCTTGGTTTATCTGCTTATCTCTTGGCAAGGAAACACCCCACCAGCTCTGCTCCCCAAGTTTGCTTCTGAGTGTCGGGCTCTTCTCCCAAGGAACAAGGGACAGGACAAGAGGAAATGGCTGCACACTGCCCCAGGGGAGGATGAGGTTGGTCCTGAGGATAAACTTCTTCCTGGAAAGAAGTATACTAGTATAGGTTGGAGACTGACCTGCTGGAGAGCGCTGCAGGAGAAAGGGACCTGTGGGTCCTGGTGGCCAGCAGGGTGGCCAGGAGCCAGCAATGGGCCCTGGCGGCCAAGAAGGCAAGTGGCAGCCTGGGGTGGATTAGAAGGGGGTAGTTAGGGGATCAAAAGAGGTTTTCCTCCCCCTCTCCTCTACCCTGCTGAGACCCCATATGGAATCCTGTGTCCAGTTGTGATCCCCTCAGGTCCAGGAGGACACAGAGCTGCTGGAGTCCAGCGCAGAGCCACAGGGATGATGGAGGGAGGGGAGCATCTTCCTGCTGAGGAGAGGCTGAGGGAGCTGGGAAAGAAGGAGCCTGAGGGGGGACCCCATGACTGTTGATCCAGATGGAAAGGGTGGGGGTCAGGAGGAAGGAGCCAGGCTCTGCTCAGGGGCACCCAATGCCAGGACAAGGGGCACCGGGTGTCAGCTGGAACAGAGGAGGTTCCCCATCCAGAGGAGAAGCAGCTTCTTCCCGGGAAGGGTGCCAGAGGCCTGGCAGGGGCTGCCCAGGGGGGCTGTGGAGTCTCCTTCTCTGGAGCCGTTTCCAACCCTCCTGGGCTGTTCCTGTGCCCCTGGGTCTAGGGGCTCCTGCTGTGGCAG
>VZRI01000760.1:5796-27999 GCA_013397515.1 Upupa epops | reverse complement strand
AGGCCTTGGCACAGACTGCCCGGGGAGGAGGGGGTTGAATCGCCATCCCAGGTGGTCAAGAATGCCATCGGTTCTTGTGTCAGCACTGCTGTGGCCAGCAGAACCCTGTCCTGGCCACTGCGGAGGCCGCACCTCGACTCCCGGGGAACCCAGCAGGGCCCTGAGCGGCCGCAGCGGCTCCAGAGAAGGGCAGCGGAGCTGGGGGAGGCCCCGAAGCGCAGGATGAAAGCTCCTGGGGCTGTGCTGACCCAAGGATTCAACAGCTGGGCTNGACGGCGCTGGGGGAGCTGTGGGGAGGCCTCTTCGGGGGCTCTGAGGGACGGGACGGGGGAGGTTGGGGGGATCAGAAAGCGGGACGAGCCCTGAGGGTGCGGAGAGCGGGTTGGGAGTCCCTGAGGGCCGGGGTGGGGGGGGCTCTGAGGGTCGTCGGGCTACTGAGGGCTGGTGGAGGTGGCTCTGAGTGCTTGTGGGGGGTGTCCCTCAGGGCCGTGGGGGTGCTGAGGGCAGATCAGGGTGTCTCTGAGTGTTAGGGGGGTTCCTGAGGGCCGTGGAGGTGCTGAGGGCAGGTAAGGGTGTCCCTGAGGTCTGTGAGGATCGCTGAGGCCTGCGGGAGGGGGGCCCTGAGAGCAGGTCAGGGTCTCTCTGAGGGCTGGGAGGGTCCCTGGGAGGTCCTTGAGAGCTGTGAGGGTTGGGAATGGTGGTGAAATATTTCCCTGAGGCCCTGCTGAAGGGACAGGAGTTGTGCCCTGGGTTGTTCAATTAAAATTACCGATAACTGTTTGTACAAAAGTGCATGACCAGGAGCAGGCCGGTCTCACCAAGGTCTGGGTGAGGTTTATCTGAGCTAGAGCCTAATTAAAGCTCCAGAATTAACCACCCAAGTTCACTGGAGCGATTCAGCACGGTGAAGGTGTCAAGGGTTTTCTGCCAGCGCACGGGTTTGCTCATCCTGTGACGGCTCTTTCCCACATCTCCTGCTTCGCCTGGTTGCACAAAACCACTGCCTGGCCCGTTCTCACCCCTGAGCTGCTCGGGAGCCGCAGGCTCTTGGCTTTCCAGGATGCTCTGGGGTTTGGTTTTAACCATCCCAGTGTGGTTTGGAGCAGGGAGCTTTGCTTTGTGGGGTGTTTCTAGCGCAGATAACACAGGGAGGTTTGTAGAGGAAGGACTGGCTTTGCCATCAAAAGAACTTGGCCTGAAAAGCTGCAGGGATTTTTTCTTTCACAGGCAAAGCTTTCAAGTTTGTTTATTCCACCATGGGTAGCGTAGAGGGTGACCTTGTTGTCTATCAATATAGGGAAGTGTGTTTGTAAAATCCAGGGAGCTTGGCTCACGCAGGCAGCTGCAATGATTAGCAGTTATGTACAAGTGAGGAGTCCCCACCTGAAAGGCTGATGGAATAATTTCCTCCACCAAAGCATTGCTGTAAAAGCAACCACAGCGTGTAGTTTCTCTTCTGGTGGCTCCCCTGATGGTTTTCAAAGCTCTCTGTGTGAACTCTGTTGGTGCAGCACTGTACTGAAATGGCTGATGATAACGAAGACCTGCAGGCAGACGAAGAGCTCCCGGCTCCGGCCGAGGATGGCTTCGAGCAGTTGGAGAACGACAGCCCTGCTGAGCGCAGTGGGCACGTGGCCGTCACCGATGGGCGCTGCATGTATGTCTGGGGAGGCTATAAGGTAGGTGGCTCTGCTCGTTCTGTGCCACCCATGGTGCTGGTAATTACGTCCCATTACTTTGGGAGTGACTCATGGAAATTATCCCTCCCTCAGAAAGGCAAAGCTCCAGTTTCCAACTTAGAATCTGGCCCTGAAGAGTTTTGAACTTAAATAGAATCCTGGCTGGAAAGGAGCTCCAGGATCATCAAGTCCAGCCTTCATCCCAACAGCTTCACAACCCCCAGACCGTAGCCTCAAGTGCTCTAGCTACTCTGTTTTTAAACCCCTCCTGGCATGGGGACTCCACCACCTCCCTGGGCAGCCTGTGGTCCAGTGCTCTCTCTCCAGAAACATGATTTTCCTAAGATCCCATCTAAACCTCCCGTGGTTGAGCTTGAGGCCACGATAAGGTGTTAAAGTGGGGATCTTGGCAATCAGATCCTGCTTGTGGTGTTTGGCAGCTCACATGGCTGCTGGAAAAGAAGGAGATTCTGATTTCCCAAGCACAGCAGGCAAAACAGCCCTTTCAGTCACAGTGTTATCAGCACTGGCTGTGTAGTGCGCGTTAACGATCGTGGGGTGGATGTTTATCACCCTGGGGAGTGCGTGTTCTGCCAGCAGAACCGAGTCACCTGACAGCTTTTGACAGATACTGAGATGAACTCCGTCAATAAACTCGGTAAATCAGTTGGTAGCTCAAGACAGAGCTTTGTTGTGGTGCTCTGGTGGTGGCTTGCTGGGGGTGAGGGCATTAAGAAGGAGGTTTGGGCTGTTTCTCTACACCCTGATGACCCCGCCTGGGCTGCAGAGAGGAGGTAAACTGCTATTTACCACAGTGTCTGTGCTGGGAGCATCTCTGGTCCCCAGCAGATGCTAAACTAGGCTCACGGCTGCTCTCCAAGGGCTGCTGTGCAAGTTAGAGGTACAGGAGCACAGCAGGAACCACTCCTGCTTGGTGAGACCTCTGAGGGGGGTGTAAACCCTCACAAGGAGTCTGCAATTCACCTCCTCATGATGCCCTTTCTTTTCTGTCCTGCAGAATGCCCAGGTTAGGGGGTTTTACGACTTCTACCTGCCTCGAGATGAGATCTGGATCTACAACATGGAGACTGGACGATGGTACCGTAAAGAATGAACTTAATTGTTATGAATTTGGTGTTGATGCAGCCAGAGGAGCTGCTGCTGTGTCATCTTAGATCCTTGGATGTTGTGTGAAACAAGGAAAAGGAATCCACTGCCCCAGTTCTGTAGCAGCCCAGGTCCTTGTGCTGCACAGCCAGGCCCCCTCAGCGCTGTTTCCATTTCACCAGCGCCTCTGGTCCTCGTGGTGGTTAGGGGAGAGCCTCACGCATGAGCTGGAAGCTCATCTTTGTGGTTAGAATGTCTGCAAATGCTTAACAAACCCCTTTAGTTTAGAGAGAGAAGCCTCCTCTTAGCCCAAGGATCTTCCTGGGGGTTTTGAAGGTGGAAGGTTGTACCAACCCCCTAAACCAGGCAGGCGAGATTCTTCCCCCACTGAACAGTCACCAAAGCACTCAGAGCCCAGCGGTCTGCAGTGACCTCCTGCTGCTGACACCAGTGGTCGGGAATTCCTCCCCCAGATGAAATGGTGGTGATTTTTATCAGATCAAGTATTTTTCATTGTTCTCCCAGGAAGAAGAGTAAAACAGAGGGGGACATTCCCCCATCCATGTCGGGAAGCTGTGCCGTGTGTGTGGACAGAGTCGTGTACCTCTTCGGGGGACATCACGCGCGCGGCAATACAAACAAGGTCAGCAGCGTAGGGACAAAGCCTTCCTCGCCGTGGTTTTTCCTCATCAGCTTTTGTTCCCCGTGTTTACAAAGCAGAGGGGATGTTTTACCATCCAAAGCAAAACCGTGCATCGGTGAATCATCAGTTCTTCCAATGAATGATCGGGCAGGTCGGACTTCATTGCAGAGCTGAAACGTTAATAACAGGGGATGCCGTGCCCAGTCATCGCGTCCTCTCTGGTTTCATGTTTTCATTTAATTCTTGGAAGTAGCTCTTTCATCCCCCCAGCAGCTTCCCCACGTGTGAACTAAGCGAAGCCGTTCCCTTTCCGTGGTGACCCGTGAGGTTTTGGCTTCAGAGTGCACAGTGCTCGCTGCTGGGGGTTATTTTTTCCAGTCAGGGCCGTGAGCTGGCTGATTCTTACTGGTTCAGTGCAGTAATCCCTCTGCAGCTGCTCAGATAAGATGGTGTTTGTGAAACAGCTCGGCCTTCAGCTCCGCATCACTTCACGTGGTGATTGCGGCGCCTGGTAGCTTCTCATCACCGAAGAGACGCCGTGACCCAGGAGGTGGTTGGGTTGTGGTTGTTCTTTTGCAAGCGGCTCCCGAGTTCTTCACTTGGCTGCTTCTGAAAGGTGGAAATTTCCAGAGCTCACTGGAGCGATACCAGGAGGGAATTTGTCAGCTGCTTGAGATGTGTTTTCATTTCTTCTCTGGAGCCTCTGATAATGCTGTGGGGGTGGAGTTTGAATGAAATAGTCTTGACCTCCCTCTTAAATACAAACATAAAGTCCTTGCTGCAACCCTGGCAGAGAGTCTGAGACAAACTGCCTTCGGAGTGCGAGCTGTTTCCTTCCTGCTGCCGTGGTTTTACCTTTCACTTGGTTTACGTGTTGGTGTCAGCAGTTTCTCTGGGTGTTGGGTGATGTAAGGCACAGAGAGGGGTTGATACTGTAAGAAACCCGTGGTTTTTAGCCAAAATTGCCTAATTCTCAGCGTTGCTACTCTGTAGATGCCTCCACCTTATCCCCTGTCAGCTGTAGGGCCCTGAAGCTCAGTGTCCTGTTACTTTATAGAGACAGTTTGGGGCCTGAGTTTGCAACGAGAAGGATCCTTTGCCCTGTGTTTTATTCCAGGCATTGTCAGTGCTGGGAAAGAGCTTTCAGTGTGCTTCAGTGCCAGTGTCAATTGTGTGGGAGTGCTGATCTGCTCGAGGGCAGGAAGGCTCTGCAGAGGGACTGGGACAGGTTGGATTGAGGGCCCAAGGCCAAGTGCTGGGTCCTGCATCTCTGTCACAGCAGCCCCAGGCACTGTTAACAGGCTGGGGGATGAGAGGCTGAGAGCTGCCCAGCAGAACAGGACCTGGGGGTGCTGGCAGACAGCCGGCTTCAGAGGAGCCAGCAGGGTGCCCAGGGGGCCAAGAAGGCCAACAGCATCCTGGCCTGGAGCAGGAAGAGCGTGGGCAGCAGGAGTTCCATGCGCTTGTGAGGCCTCCTCTCGAGTCCTGGGTTCAGTTCTGGGCCCCTCACTCTAGGAAAGACGGGGAGATGCTGGAACGGGTCCAGAGCAGAGCTACCAAGCTTGGGAGGGGTTGAGAGAACCAGTCGTCTGAGGAGAGGCTTTGGGAGCTGGGTAGGGTGCGTTTGGAGAAGAGGAAGCTTGGGGGGACCTTGTTGCCCTCTGCAACTCCCTGAAGGGAGGCTGTGGAGGGGTGGCTGTTGGCCTCTTCTCCATGGTGCCTGCTGACAGCAGCAGGGGCACTGCTCTGCAGTTGAGGCAGGGGAGGGTCAGACTGGATCTGAGGCAGAGATTCTCTGCAGCCAGAGTGGTTGGGCACTGGCAGGGCCTTCCCAGGGAGGTGGGGGAGTCCCCCTGCCTGGAGGTGTTGAAGAACCCTGTAGCCATGGTGCTTCAACCCTGCTCGAGTGGCAGCAGGGAGGGGGTCAGGCTGTGTCTGTCAGTCTCTCAGGGACTGAGGGGTTGTGTTGGGCTGGGGATGGTTGGACTGGGGATCTGGGAGCTCCTTTCCAATCAGGATTATCTTGGGATTCTCTAACATAAGAACTGTCTTTCTCTTTCTGCAGTTCTACATGTTAAACTCCAGATCCACGGACAAAGTGCTGCAGTGGGTCAGAGTGGAGTGTCAGGGGGTTCCTCCTTCGTCAAAGGACAAGCTCGGCGTTTGGGTCTACAAAAACAAGTAAGGCTCTGGCAGTGCAGTCAGCACTGCTGTCCAGGTATGGCTTTGCTTTCCATCGCTCTCTCACTGTTGCATCTCTTTGAGCAAGAGCTGCAGAAAGATTTCTTGCCTGGGTTGCCTGGGTAGAAGCTAGATTTGATTCTCCAGCCAGCCTTTTCAAACTGCTTCATCACGGGATTGTAGAGAAGGAGAAGGTCCCCCCTGAGTGTCCTCTTCTCCAGACGCAACACCCCCAGCTCCCTCAGCCTCTCCTCATAAATCTTTCCCTCTAGTCCCATTTTTGACCCTTGATAAAACTGAAAACAGCCCCTGAATCCTCAGTCCCTGACCTCACTGTGGTGCAGAGTGTCTGAGTCACAAAGCAGACCTGTAGGATCATCACCTGTAGGTTCAGTAACCTACTCCTCACAGAATAAATCTTCACGGAGTTACCAGGGCACTGAGAATAGTTTGGGTTGGAAAAGACCTTTTAAGATCCTCAAGCCTTAACCCAGCTGTCCCAAGGCCACTGCTGAACTCTGTCCCTGAGCTCCAGATCTCCTTGACTTTGTTCTGATGCATCTCCACCTTTTCCAGGCTAATATTTTTCGGAGGCTACGGTTACTTTCCTGAAGGGAAGCAACGAGGAACGTTTGAATTTGATGAAACCTCCTTTTGGGTAGGTGAACCCTTCATTTAAAACTGGACTCTGTGGTTAGAGCTTACTAAAACTCGTTGCTGATTTCATTCCAATCCCTGATTATTCTTTGATTCTATGTCTTCAAAGAATTCAGGTCTGCCGAGAGGGTGGAACGACCACGTGCACGTGCTGGACACTGACACTTTTACTTGGAGCCAGCCTATAACTACGGTGAGTCTCAGCTCATCTGTTTTAAGGTGCAGCTCTGAAGAAGCGTGTGCTCTGTCTGCGTGACCTTACACAGCGTTCAGTGCATAGAATCCAGAGTGACTGAGGCTGGCACAGACCTCTGAGCTCAGCCAGCCCAGCACCCAACAGCACCCCAGCGGCCACCCCAGGGCACTCAGGGCCACAGCCAGGAAGTCCTTCAACACCTCCAGACACGGAGACTCCCCCACTGCCCTGGGCAGTCCAGTCCAGGCTCTGAGCACCCTTTCCAGGAGGAAGGGCTTCCTGACAGCCAACCTAACTCTCTCCTGGCAGCTCCAAGCCCTGCCCTCTCATCCTGGCGCTGGGTGCCTGGGAGAAGAGCCTGACCCCCAGCTGACTGCACCCTCCCTTCAGGGAGCTGGAGAGAGGGAGAAGGTCCCCCCCGAGTCTCTTCTTCTCCAGTCTCAACCCCCCCAGCTCCCTCAGCCTCTCCCCAGCAGCCTCTCCCTCCAGTCCCTTCCCCAGCCTCATTGCTCCTCTGCACCCGCTCCAGCCCCTCCAGCTCTCTCTTGCAGTGAGGGGCCCAGCGCTGCCCCCAGGACTGGAGGGGAGGCCTCCCCAGTGCCCAGACCAAGGGGAGACTGATGTCCCTAGTCCTGCTGGCCACACTAGTGCTGATCCCAGCCAGGGTGCCATTGGCTTTTTGGGCTGCCTGGGCACCCTGCTGGCTCCTCTCCAGCCGGCTGTCACCCAGTGCTGCCAGGTCCCTCTGTGCAGGCCACTCTGCAGCCGCTCAGCCCCCCAGTCTGGAGCTGCAGGGGGTTCTTGTGGCCAAAGTGTAGGACCTTCCCCTTGATTTCTTAGGTCAGAGAAGCCCTCCAACCTCACCAAGTCCAACCCTAAACCCCTCTGTCCCAAGGCCACTGCTCAGCCCTGTCTCTGAGCTCCAGACCTGCATAGCTTTGAAATCCTTGGGCAGACACCTTGTAAGCTCCGAGCAGACCCCAGCCTCTATCCCACCATTTCCACTCTGTCCCAGGGGCCGCTCCAGCCCGGCTCTTCCCAGTCGATCTGCAGCAGCTTTGCTTAAGGCACGCACTCAGCATCCTTTCACATTCTCTTTTGCCAGGGTAAAACTCCGTCACCACGAGCGGCTCACGCCTGCGCCACCGTCGGCAACAGAGGCTACGTGTTCGGTGGCCGATACAGAGTAAGCCCTGACCGCGGGGTTAACGGTGCCTTGCTCAACCCTAAAGGGAGCCTCTCAACCAGGGTCTGCTTTGTTGCAGGAGTCCAGGATGAACGACCTTTACTATCTGAACCTGGACACGTGGGAGTGGAATGAAATGTAGGTGCTAAAGAGTTGCTTTGTTTCTAACAGATGGTTGACTTGCAGTGAGTAAACTTGGGTAGAACTGATGCTGCTGCTGAGTTGCTGCCCCTTGCTGTCGGGATCTCTCAAGTGTTGATAGAAGCCAAACCCTTCTGGTGTGTTTTGATGGCTTTGCACTTCCTGTTGGGTTGTGACCTGTGCACAGCAGGAAGCTGCGTCCTTCAGATGCCTTTAAGAAACACCCAGAGCAGTGAGGAGCAGCAGGACTTCCTCAGCGCTCATGTAAAGTTGGAGGGCAGTGCCCATCTGCTGGAGGGGAGGAAGATGCTGCAGAGAGAGCTGGACAGGCTGGGGCACTGGGCAGAGGGCAACGGGATGAGGGGGAACAGGGCCAAGGGCAGGGGCCTGCACTGTGGCCACAAGAACCCCCTGCAGCTCCAGACTGGGGGAGGAGGGGCTGGGGAGCAGCCTGGAGAGAGGGACCTGGCAGCACTGGGTGACAGCCAGCTGGACAGGAGCCAGCAGGGTGCCCAGGCTGATGAGAGAATGCTGAGGAAGCTGGGGGTGTTGAGCCTAAAGAAGAGACTCAGGGTGACCTTCTTCCTCTTCTTCCTCTCTCCAGCTCCCTGAAGGGAGGTTGTAGTCAGAGGGGGGTCAGACTCTTCTTGCAGGCAGCCAGCACTAGGATGAGAGGGCAGGGCCTGAAGCTGCCAGGGGAGGGTTAGGTTGGCTGTCAGGAAGCCCTTCCTCCTGGAAAGGGTGCTCAGAGCCTGGACTGGACTGCCCAGGGCAGTGGGGGAGTCCCTGTGTCTGGAGCTGTTGAAGGACAGCCTGGTGTGGCCATTAGATGCTGGGCTGGGCTGGCTGAGCTCCGAGGGCTTTGCCAGCCTCATTCAGCCTGGGATTCTGTAACACCTGATCCTTTTCTTGTCATACAGACTCACCCAAGGCATTTGCCCTGTTGGCCGATCGTGGCACTCTCTCACTCCCATCTCCTCAGACCACCTCTTTCTCTTTGGCGGGTTCACCACGGACAAGCAGCCCCTGAGTAAGCCCTTCCTGAAGGAAGTTGTGTTGTGTTGGCTTTGAAGGCTCCGAAACCTTTCGTTACTGCCTCGTCACCTTCAATTCCCGCTGAGTTCCTTCGGTGCCCTCGTGATCCCATTTCTTTCTGCTCACCAAGCAGTTCAGAGAGCAGGAGGCGCTCGGTGCCCCGAGATGCTTTTGTTTATAGAAATGACTCTGCCTACAAAATAGAGCCGAAGCAAACTGCAGGCAGTTAGAGCCCTGCAGGTCATGGTCCCCCTTCCAGCGTCACCCCTGCTAAACAGCTGGTTCCAAACAGCCCCAGGGTTTTGCCTGAAACACTTGATTTAGGAGCCAGACCAGGCTGTGCTGGCTGCAAGGTGGTCGCGGAGAGCCGACAGAGCCTGGTTTGTGTTGGTTTTCAGGTGACGCCTGGATTTACTGCATCAGCAAGAACGAGTGGGTGCAGTTTGAGCACAACTACTCTGAAAAGCCGAGGTACAGTAGCTGCTGTCCTGGAATTTAAGAGTGGGGAGACACGGAACCTCTTCCCGCTGAGTAAACTGGAGACAGTGACCCGCACTGGCACCTCACCAGGCAGGGGAAGGGTTGTGGAGGTCGCCTGTTCTTTAAGGCCTCTGACACAGTTCCCCCAACATTGTACTCTCTAGACCAGAGAGTGATGGTTTAGCCTAAAGGAGATTCAGACCAGATAGAAGGGAGGAGTTGTTGCTGCTGAGGGTGGGGAGAGCCTGGCCCAGGTTGCCCAGAGAGCTGGGAGAAGCCCCATCCCAGGGCAGGTTGGCCCTTGGGGGCTCTGAGCACCCTGCTCTGATTGGGGATGGCCCTGCTCAGGGCAGGGGACTGGACTGGAGGAGCTTTAAGGCCCCTTCAACCCAACCCACTCTGTGACTCGATGACTTTAAAAGCATCAGAACTACAGTGACCTGCAGAGACAGACTGAAAACACTTGGAGTTCCCGTGACCCAGGGGAGGGGGTCAGATGCTGTCGTGGAAGCCGAGCTGACCACCCGCCACGCTTTGTGTTTGCAGGCTGTGGCACACGGCTTGTGCCAGCGAAGAGGGAGAGGTGATCGTCTTCGGGGGCTGCGCCAACAACTTGCTTGCCCATTCGAAAGCTGTAAGTTGGTTTCGAGCTCTCCCTTCCCCAAATCCTTCCTTCACTGTGAGGCAAACGGGGCCCTTCAGCCTCAGTGGGGGGGCATCCTAAAGGCTGTGGAAACAGCAGCTGGCTGGAAAAGGAGACTGGGATGTGGTGTGAGAACCAGCGTGTGCCAGCTGGAACGGGCGAGCGGCAAAGGAGGGTGGTGCCACAGCTCTTGGTGCACTGGGAGCCCAGCTCTGCCAGTGATGGATGCTTGCAGCCAGGTTAAATACCCCAAGTCCCTTAGGTCTTGTACCTGTTCCCCTCTGTTCACAGCAGGTTTGTGGTGTTAATTCACCTGTAGCTCCCCGAGTGCCTCTGACTTCCCCTGTTGGAGGATTTAGTGAGGATTTCTGTACTCAGATGATTTCTGTAGGGCTCAGAGCCCTCTCTGGGGCCACCTGTGTGACCTGTGGGCTGGTTTGACTCCTGCTGTAAGAACACGAATTCACGTAACCAAGCTGCTTCTCTCTGCCCACCCAGGCTCACAGTAATGAAATCCTCGTGTTCTCTCTACAGCCGCGATCTCTCGTCAGGTAAGAAAGCAAAACCCCGACACTTAAAGGTCACTTCCAGCCCAGAACATCCTGTGATTGCACTGGCCTGTCCCCAGCTAAGGGAGAGCAGGGCCTGTGCTCCTTAAATCCTGGAATGAGTGAGGCAGGAGAAGCCCTCTGAGCTCAGCCAGCCCAGGGCCTGACATCACCCCAGGGCACTCAGGGCCACAGCCAGGCTGTCCTTCAACACCTCCAGACACGGGGACTCCCCCACTGCCCTGGGCAGTCCAGTCCAGGCTCTGAGCACCCTTTCCAGGAGGAAGGGCTTCCTGACAGCCAACCTCACCCTCCCCTGGCAGCTTCAGGCCCTGCCCTCTCATCCTGGCACTGGGTGCCTGGGAGAAGAGCCTGGCCCCCAGCTGACTGCACCCTCCCTCCAGGGAGTTGGGGAGAAGGTGGAGGTCTCCTCCAGGCTAAACCCCCCCCAGCTTCCTCAGCCTCTCCTCCCAGCCTTTCCCTATCAAGAACGCTGAGAAGACAGCAGCGTTGAGAGGACAGAGCCAGATAACTTCTAGAAGGACGGATTTGTCCCCGAGGCCGTAAGAACCGAGCGTCCTTTGTGTCCCTGCTGACAGCAGCCCTGTGTTCCCTCTCCCCCAGGCTGTGCCTCGAAGCCGTCATCTGCTTTAAGGAGATGCTGGCCAGTTCCTGGAACTGCCTGCCCAAACACCTGCTGCACAGCGTCAACCAGCGCTTCGGGAGCAACAACACATCGGGCTCCTGAGCCCTGCTCCCGGCAGACGCCGTCCAGTGCCGCTGTCAGCCTCGTAGCCAGCGTGGCAAGCGTGAAACCTGTATAGGTTAACTATCCCCGTCGCCCTAGGTAGTTGCTTCTTGCCTTTCCGTTGCATGTGAATGGCCTAGAGCCCCCGTCCCTGTGTCACCGTGTCTGCAGTTACGTGTATTTAAGGCGAGTGGAGACAGAGCCTCTGCTTAAGCTAAAACTAAGGCTGGGTTTATCCTCCGGCCCCGAGCAGGAAGGTTCTGCGCACGGCCCTGCGTGTCGCGCGTCCCTGGCTGTAGCCGTGGGTGGTTGCGCTGTGACTGTTGCTTCGGTGGAGACTGAAGGGTGCCGCCGCGAGGAGGGGGAGCGCGGCCCTGCCTTAGTCCCAGCTTAACAAAGAAAAGGAGGCACTGGGAATTGTCCGTTGTCCGAGTGGATTAACTGTCGTGATGCTGGCGTTGTAAGAGTGCTGCTGCTCCCTGCTTGGCTCTCGTTCGGTCCGGTCGGGGTGTTTTGGTCGGTGGTTTTGGTGGGGGAATGTTTTATGCGACTCTTTTTATGTTGTGGAGCTTCAGTCGGGAACCTCGGGGGGCAGCAGCCATCCCGCCCCGCCACCTGTGACTCCCAAGGGCTCGAGCCTGGTGGTACCGGCTGTGGCAGTGACCAGTGGAGCTCAGCTCCCAGCTGGAACAGCGTGGCACTGGATTCACTGGGCCACCACTGGGATCCACTTGTCAGCGGCCACAGCAGGTAACACAGGGGGACAAGGACCAGGCTGTGCTGACGGGGGGGAAGGGGTGGAATTGCTGTCCTAAAGAACCCATAGTCATTAAACCTCTGACTCCTAGAACAACCCCACTCCTGTACTGTAGTTCGTGCGCTGCTCTGTGAAAGCTGGAGCGACGGGCAGAGCTGAGCTGGGGCTTCACCTCTCTGTCCTTCAAGCCTCGGCTCTCCTCCCCTTGCTGTTCCTCGTGCCTGTAGGGCCGTAACTGCACAGCTAGCCTGGCTCTGCCTGGTAGGAGCAGATGCTCTTGGAGAGCTGGAGCAGGGAGGAGTGAAAATCTACCCTCTCTCAAGGGTTTTTCACGGAGTCCCAGACCGGTTGGGGTGGGAGGGAGCTCAGAGCTCCCCCGGTGCCAACCCCCTGCCGTGGGCAGCGACACCTCTCACCAGACCAGGGTGCCCAGAGCCCCATCCAACCTGACCTTGGACACTGCCAGGGATGGAGGATGTCCAACTGCTGCTAGAAACCGAGTTCAGAGACGCTGCTGCCCAGCACCAAGGAGACCCAGCCCTCAGAGCATGAGAGAAGGAACCGAGCGGCACCGCTGCGCGGCCGCCAGCCGTTTACTTGCAGGTTTAATCAGGTTGGTTGGAGTCCGTTTACACCAGGCTGCAGAGACTCTGCTCCCCTCCGCCCGGGAGCCTGAAGTCAGTCAACTTCACAGCAGCCCGGGCAGGGTCTGCAGGATCACAGCAGGGTGGTGGTGGCTGTGAGGAGACCCCACTACAAGGTCACTTCTTCTTCCTGTTGAGGAGATGAGGTGCAGACACCTTCACTTTGCCGGGGATGTTTCTCGACAGATCGGTGTCCTGCAGAACAGGAGACAGCCAGCTGAACTCGGCAGGAAGGGGTCTGACTGCATCGTCCACCCCCTCCCTCAAAAGACCCCAGGCTGCTCCCAGGCCTGTGCTCTGGCTCCGTGGAAGATTTAACAGCTCTCTGTGCAGGCTCCACTTGCTCTGGGCCAGCAGCTCCCTGGGCACTGCCAGCTGGCCTGAGGGTCATAACCATGGCTACTTGTGTTCTGCTAGCAGGGAGCCACGAAAGCTCGACGTTGAGTCAGCGGCCAGGGAGCGTAAGAGAGAGCAGCAGGCTGCCCAGCCATGAGGACTCCACCTCCTGAGGAGTGGGAGTCACAGCAGAGGCAGGGACTGTGGTGCAAGCAGCTGGTGGAACCAGAGGAGAGGAGCTCCGGCAAGGAACTGGTCCTCACCACGACAGGTACCGGAGTGCTGTGAAGAGGAAGTGGCAGCAAAGAGGGGAAGACTGCTCGTGGTGGGCTCAGACCTGCTGGAGAGACACTTGAGTGCTGCCTTCAGCCCACGCACAGGTACCTGTCCCTTCCACAGCACCCTGCCAGCAGGAGCGGGAATTTCTCCCCCCACAACTAGAGAGCCTCATGGAAAACATCAGCTACAGCATCGGGGATCCAAGTGACGCCGAGCCAAGCCCTCAGGGCCCGGGGCTCCCCTTCCAGGGACACTCTCCATCCCCCTCTTTCCCTGCTGAAGAGGAGAGAAAGCAGCAGTCACCTTCACGCTGCGGAACAGGTCCTTCTCCCTGGCGCTCGCTTCTTTGGACTGCATGAAATTGTGCAGGGCGATCTTTGCAGCTGTAAAGCAGGGGCAGGAGTCAAACTGTGCTGCTTCCACCAGGCAGAGCAGCACAACAGCGTTGAGGGTGGTTCACACGGTACCTTTCCCCTTCTTCTGGGTGCCTGGAGTCAGCTTCACTTTGTACCTTGCAACACAAAAGGTCTCCGTAAGCAGCAGCGGGCGGCCGCTGCCAAACCCTTCCTCCCACCCCGGGCTCTGCCTCGTACTTGTAGTTGCTCATGGCCGTGTAGGGAGCACAGATGGGAACAGCGAAGAGCAGGATGTCCTCGGGGTGCGGCTGGCCCGTCAGCGAGTCCAGAAACGCTTCGCCGTCCTGAGCGGGCAGAGGAGCTTCGCTGGGGCACCCCAACCCCTCCCTAGCCCTGGTTTTGCTGGAAGGGTCTCCCCACCCAAGTGACCCCCCCACCCCGAGTTGTGTGTGAGAGCTCACTGAGCGCTGGGGTTTGGTGTTGAGTCACCCAGCGCTGCCTCCTTCCTGCCCTGCTCTCGTTACTGAAATCACATCGCTGCCACCAGGCCGGGCTCAGGTTTAAGTGACCCAGGCCGGACCCCCTCCCGTCTTCACGGGGTCGCTTCCCCCTCCCCGGGGAACTGACTTCAGTGTGAAGGTACCAGCTTCTTCCATCCCAGCCTCCAAGTCCAGCCAGCTCTGACGCAGTTTCCCACCACCCTAAAAGCCAGGAAGCTTCTCCTCAGCGCTCGGCAGAGCTTCAGGGCTGAGTACTCACCTCAGCGGCGGGCTGATCCTGGTCCTGCTCGTCCTGCACACACAAACAGAGGACAAACCGGAGCTGAAAGGGACCCGCGACTGCTTTATCTTCCGCCAGCCCCGCGGAGAACGCAGACTCTATCACCGGCGCTCAACGCCCCGTCCTCAGCACCAAGAGAACCTAATGCCCCTCACTTTGTCATCCTGCTGCTCCTCCAGCGCCGGGTCCTGTGGCTCATGCAGCAGGACTCCTGCTGGCAGCGTCTCCTTGCCCCCTGCTGCACCGCGACGCAAGGCCTTGGCCGCCTGCGGGTGCTTCCTCGCCGGCTCTTCTTTCGTCTTCCCCTTCCTCCCTTTCTTCTCCCTGTTTGACCCTGCAGACTGCGGTTACCAACAGAGGAGGTCAGAGCCCGTGACCCAAGCGACTGTGCTGCGGGGGGAGGCACAGATCCTTCTTGCTCACCCCTAGGAGCTTCATGATGAGCTCCCGGTCCTCTTCGTCCTGGTCCTTGTACTTCTCCTTCATCTTCTTCATCTTACTCTGCACGAGAGAACACCGACAGCTCCAGGAGCCAGCAGCAGGGGTGCTGCAGCCACGAGCCCCCCCCTGCTGCCCCCCCAGGCACCGCACTTCCCAGTCCCGGGGGCTCACTGCTAGCAGAGTGCTTTCAGGAAGGAGAGCAGGGCGTGTGCAGCGCCGCCAGGCCAGCACCCCCATCCCCTGGCCCCCGAGAGCACCCGGGACCGGGGGGCAGCCGCAATCCCCGGGCCACGTCTCGCTGCGGTGAAGGCTCTCACTGCGGTGAAGGCGGTACCTTCTGGCCGCGCTTGACGAGCTGAGGGGCCAGCCCCCCCTTAGTGGTGCTGGGAGCAGGGGGAGGCTGCGTTTCCGTCTCTCTCTGCCTCTCTTCAGGCGGCTCCGCGTTCTCAGGGTCGTTCTGCTGCTTCTTCTTCTTCATTTCCCTGCGGGAAGCGATGGGCAGAGTCATTGGGAGGAGAGAGGCTGCTGCTCTCCCTGCGCCAGGGGAACCCTCCACCGTGAAACCTCTGCTCCCATCCTCACGGACAAGGAGTGGCTGTCACCCCAGAGGCAGGAAGGACCCTGGACAGGAGGGGAAACCCATTCCCCTCTGGAAGGGCAGGATGGACAGCAGCAGCCCAGATGGGGGGGTCAAGCCAAGCCCTGCGCCCTGCTGGGAGGAGGGGTTCACCTCACTGCTGACAGAGAGGTCCTCACCTCCTCTCCTTGGCGGACAGGTGCCTTCGCCCCTGGGCCTTGCTGTCGCTCTGGAAGGGAAGGGCAGTTAGAGCTCCCTGTGGCCAGCAGCAGTCACGCTGCTCTTTGCCAAGGAGGGGCCTTACCAGACTGGGGTCGTCCTCTCTGGGGGTGATGTTCTGCAGAGACCTGGGGGGAGATGAAGACAGAGCTCCTCAGCTACAGCCCAGAGCCTGTGGCTCTGTGCTGGACTCTCTCCAGCAGCTCTGGGTCCCTCTGGAGCTGAGGGGCCCACAACTGGACACAGGATTCCAGATGGGGTCTCAGCAGGGCAGAGCAGAGGGGGAGGAGACCCTCTCTGGATCTCCTAACCACCCCCCTTCTAATCCACCCCAGGCTGCCACTGGCCTTCTTAGCCACCAGGGCCCCCAGGCCCCTTTCTCCTCCCCTGCCCCTCAGCAGGTCAGCGTCCAACTCTACCCTGATCCCTGGGCTTATTCTCAGGTAGCCACAGCCCAGTCCCCTCGGCTAGTAGCCAGCCCTCTAGATAACGGGGTCGCACTGCTTCGGCTTCACGGGTCTTGAAAGCCCCCAGCGAGTGGATGAACAGAGAAGGGCAGCAACAGCAGGTCCAGAGCCCCTGCAGCTCTCTGCCAGCCTGTCTCACGCACACAGACGAGCAACAGGCACCACAGGAACCCCCGGTTGGCCTCCCCTGCCTCGAATTCCCTGCAGAGCCACTTCCCCCCCCTCATTCCCCTCTTCTCCCACCCTCTAACAAGTGCTGCTTCCAGGGACAGGACGAGCTCACCCTGCAGCCGAGCAGAGACGCCGGTGAGCCCGGCTCTGTCTGGAGACAGCGGTGCCCGCGCTGCTGCCAAACGCAGCCGCTGCCTCGCTCACCTCTGGGACTGGAGATGCGAGAGGTCGATTGTTGTGTCTGGGTAATTTATCTCCTCCTCCTCCTCCTTCGCTTCGCTCTTTGATTCCGGATGTTCTGCTTCGTCGTCAGATTCATCCTCCTCCTCCTCCTCTTCAGAGTCGCCCTCCGGGGCAAGAGGGGCGTTCGCTCTGCCCTGGTCGAGGGCAGCATCACGACTGCCCTCTGACACAGCCTCCGCGTCCTCAGGCTCTTCCAGACCCTCTGCTTTATCCTCTTCATTGCTGCTCTCTCCTCCTTCTGGGCCGCAGAGAGAAGAGGACTCAGCCCGCACCACACACACCCAACCCCAAGCAGCCCGGCCTGGCGGCAGAGCAGCGGGCACCCCATGCCACCCCCCTACCTAAGAGCTCCACCTCTTCGGACGCCAGTTCGCAGGCGCTGCTGGAGATGGTTTCCAGGTCCTCGTCCTGGACTTTGACCTTCCTCTCCTCTCGGTGCCTCCAGACGCTGCTGTCATCCACCTGCCAAGAGAGGCCCTCGCCTTGTGCCAGCCCTGTGCCCGCCCTGTGCCAGCCAGCGCCTCGCTCGGCCTTCTTCTTCCCCGCAAACGCTGTCCTTGCTGTTTAAAAGGCGACAGAACCGAACCAGAGCGCTTTTACACCCCCTCACCCTGCTGACAAACAAGGGGCACCAGAGGCCAGTGGCATCCTGGCCTGGACCAGCAGTGGCCACCAGCGCTAAGACCGGCATCGTCCTCCTGGCGCCACCGTGCGAGTGAGCGGCGGTACTGCAACCGCTGGCAGGTGGGCGCCCTCTCGTGGCGAACGGCTGCAATAGCAGCTCCCAGCGAGAGCGTTCGTTACCCCGCAGCGCCCCCGTGTGGGTGAGCAGCAGCACTGCAACTCCTGGGCCGCCTTCCCCTAGCGTTTCCTTCCCCGGTGCTCCAGCTTCTCCGGTCACCCGTGACTGGGCCGTCCTTAGACCGGGCACCGGGGAGGCCTCCCGTCCAGTCCTGGGGGCAGCGCTGGGCCCGTCCCTGCGATTCCTCCCGTCCAGGGCTGGAGTGGGTGCAGAGGAGCAACGAGGCTGGGGAAGGGACTGGAGGGAGAGGCTGCTGGGGAGAGGCTGAGGGAGCTGGGGGGGTTGAGCCTGGAGAAGAGAGGGGCTCAGGGGGGACCTTCAGCCTCTCTCCAGCCCCCTGAAGGGAGGGTGCAGTCAGGTGGGGGTCAGGCTCTTCTCCCAGGCACCCAGTGCCAGGATGAGAGGGCAGGGCCTGAAGCTGCCAGGGGAGGGTGAGGTTGGCTGTCAGGAAGCCCTTCCTCCTGGAAAGGGTGCTCAGAGCCTGGACTGGACTGCCCAGGGCACTGGGGGAGTCCCCGTGTCTGGAGGTGTTGAAGGACAGCCTGGCTGTGGCCCTGAGTGCCCTGGGGTGATGTCAGGCCCTGGGCTGGCTGAGCTCAGGGGGCTTCCCCAGCCCCAGTCATTCTGGGATTCCACCGCACAGCGAGCCATCAGGCAGACACCCCTGCACCACCAGCAGCTCCCTGAACACAGAGATCCTTCCAACAGAGCTGCTCTCAAAATCCAGCAGAGGCAGCTGAGCGCCTGTTTTACGGGAGGAGGGGTCAGACTGGCGAAAAGCAGCAGCAAGAGCAGTCGTTTGCAGCGAGGGGAAGGAGTTCCTCGGGATAACCAACCCTCCTCCAGCTCCTACCAACGGAGCTGCGAGAGAAAACAGTACCTTGAACAAGAAGCTGAAGCCCATCATCAGGTACGAGGGCGGCAGGAAGTTCTTCTTCCCTGAAAAACAAGGACAGCTTCTCCTGAGGAGGTTGAACAGGGAGCTGCACTCTTACTGGGGGCTTTGGGCTCCCAAATAACCACAGCGGGGCTCGCTCTGCCTCTGGGATGGTAACGAGGAGAAGCGGTGTGGCTGATGGCTCAGCTGCTGCTGTGCCAGACAGTCAGGGGGGATCTGGAGGAGAAGGGTCGGCTGCCACCCCTGCCAGGGGGACAGGCGCCGCATCCTCAGGCAGATTCCTAAGGTCTAGGTCCCGCTGCTCCTACAGCGCTCACCTCGGATCATGAAGCTCCCGGTAGTGAGGTACTCTCCCGTGGGTGCAGTCTTAGAAACCTAAGGGAGAGCAATAACAGCCCCTGCTGCACCCCAGCAGGACCAGCGCCGCCCGACGCCGGCGCCAACGCCAGGAGCGCCCAACCGAGCTGCCCCTTCCACTCCAGGGAGCAGGGCTTTGAGCCTGAAAGGCTCCTGCTGGCGCCTCTGGGCTGCTTCCCCCCAGAGGTTTCAATCCCAGGCCCCTCAGCTCCCGTCCTCACCTGGTTGTGGGAGACCCACCAAGCGCTGGTGACCACGCGAGCGTCCCAGGCGGCGCTGTAGCACAGGGCCATGGTGCCTGCCTCCGTCAGCGTTCGCGGAGGGATGGGCTCACCTAGGAAAGACCCCCGGGAGCGCTGCTCAGGGCCACGCAGGGGCTTCCCGGGGAGGGGAGGGGTGGTCTGGGCAGGGACAACACCGATGGGCTGCCAGGAGCCCCCGCGGCAGCCCCACAGGAGGTACCAGAGGGGTTCTTGACGACGCAGCTCGTGGCTCCGTGGAGATCGGCGTGGACGTAGATGTCCCCTGGAACAGAAGCGACTCCAGTCAGCCACCCGGGAGCTGACGGCATGGGACATCGAGCTCCGGGGAAGGCCTCCCAGCAGCTACTTAGGATGCAAAGAGCAGGGAGAGGATGCAGAAGCCTTTGTAGTCCATCGCAGTTGGAACATCAGCTCTGATCCTCCAGTGCTGGAGGGTCCAGCTTCCCGCAGCAGAGCCATCACCACTCCGTGGGTATCACACACGGAGCCTCTAGGACTCCCCCAAAGTGCCCTAAAATCCCTGAGGAGAGCAGAGAGACCTCCGTGTGTGGTCCCTGCACCTTTGCAAAGCGGGAAGAGAGAACCTGAGGGGCTGAGGGAGCTGGGGTTGTTCAGCCTAGAGAAGAGAAGGCTCTGCAGTAACCTCAGAGCAGCCTTCCTTCCAGGGAGACTACGGGATGGCTGGAGAGGGACTCTGCACCAGAGTGTCCAGGGATGGGACAAGGGCTTTAAACTGCAGGAGAGGAGGTTCAGTTTGGAACTGAGGGAGAACTTCTTCAGCTTGAGGATGCTGAGACTCTGGAAGAGGTTACCCAGAGAGGTGGTGGCTGCCCCTCCCTGGAGATGCTCAAGGCCAGGTTGGATGAGGCCTTGAGCCACCTGCTCTGGTCAAGGGGCACCCCTGCTCAGAGCAGGGAGGTTGGATTGGTGATCTGTGAGGTCCCTTCCAACCCCTCTGACTCCGCTCTGTTTAACCAGACTCACCCGGTTTCAGGTAGCGCTTGACGATCAGCTCGTTCTGCTGTTGGTCTCTCCCAGCAATGATCAGGTAATTCTCGGAACTGATGAACCACAGGAACTTCTCAAACCTGCCAAACAGCAGCACCCACGGTGTGAAAATCACCTGGGGCCACCAGAACCCTAGAGAGGTAAAACCACCCCCTGGAGGGGTCAAACCACCCCCTAGAGGGGTCAAACCACCCCCTGGAGGGGTAAAACCACCCCCTGGAGGGGTAAAACCACCCCCCTGGAGGGGTCAAACCACCCCCCTGGAGGGGTCAAACCACCCCNCGTAAAACCACCCCCTGGAGGGGTAAACCCGCCCCCCTGGAGGGGTCAAACCCCCCCCCTGGAGGGGTCAAACCCCCCCCTGGAGGGGTCAAACCATCCCCTGGAGAGGTCAAACCACCCCCTGGAGAGGTCAAACCATCCCCTGGAGGAGGGGTAAAACCACCCCCTGGAGAGGTCAAACCACCCCGTAGAGGGGTAAAACCACTCCCTAGACAATCCATCGCCACCTCCACAACACAATGCAAACAAGCAGTGTCCTCCAGGAGAGGGTGAGGATGGCCCTGAGGATCAATCTCTGCTCCACTAGGGTTCCCCAGGGCAGTGGGGGAGTCCCCGTTCCTAGAGGGGTTGCAAAGCCTTGGAGCTGTGGGGTGAGGGACAGGGGTTAGGGGGACCCTGGCAGCGCTGGGGGTGGAGGGATGGGACTTGCGGATCTCCAAGGGTCTCTTCCACCCAAAGGGATCCTGTTAGACTCTCAAAAGCTTTGGGGTTTGGGGTTCTGACTGGGGTTTTCATCCCCTGTTCCTACTGAGCTGCCCGGGAGTGAGAGCGACGACGGTCCCCCCTCTCACTGAGCTCCTTCACTGCACGGAACTGCCCTGGGGCAGAGGCACCGAGGAGAAGAACAGGCTGGCACCTTCCCCAAGCAGCCGTGAGGAGGCTCGCAGGCACAGACCACAGTCAGCTCAGCTCCGCTTGCGAGCCAGCAGTCTCCAGTCGTGCTTGCTCCCCAGCAGTGGGCTAACGACAAGGGAGCAGTACTTGCCAATAGACCTTTCTGGCCTTCTGGATGGTGCTGACCGTCTGAACCTCCCTCAGCGTCTGCTTCGTCTTCTTCTCGGCCGACCTGAACGCCTGCCCAGACAGAGAGCAGCATCCCCGTGGGCCAGGCACCACACAGCGACCACAGACCCCACCCCAGCAAAGCCAGCGGCACCTCCGAGCTGCTTCTGACTGCATCTCCCCAGCTCCCCAAGCAGTGGTCTCTCGGGACCCCCACAGAGCTGCCGATCATCCAGCAGGGATCATCACCCCCACCAGGTTGTTCTCCCCTCTCCTGTCTCCCTCTCTCCAGCTCCCTGAAGGGAGGGTGCAGTCAGCTGGGGGTCAGGCTCTTCTCCCAGGCACCCAGTGCCAGGATGAGAGGGCAGGGCCTGAAGCTGCCAGGGGAGGGTTAGGTTGGCTGTCAGGAAGCCCTTCCTCCTGGAAAGGGTGCTCAGAGCCTGGACTGGACTGCCCAGGGCAGTGGGGGAGTCCCTGTGTCTGGAGGTGTTGAAGGACAGCCTGGCTGTGGCCCTGAGTGCCCCGGGGTGGCCGCTGGGCTGTGCTGGCTGAGCTCAGAGGGCTCTGCCAGCCTCAGTCCCTCTGGGTAGGGACTTTGCTTTTAAACACCCTCTAAAACCCGAGGTGAAACCCCAACCTTTTCTGCAGCTTCCACCGTCTTCTGCGTCTTCTTAGCCGCGTGTCGCTTGTGATCGTAGTACCTGCAAAACAACGCGGCTCTGACTCCCCCTGACACCGTCCCCACGAGCAGGGTGCTCTGCTGATGCCACTGAACACCCCGTCTGGAGGAGGGTTCCATTTCCAGCCCAGTCTCCACCCCAGAACAGGGGTCAGACAACCCAGGAGTCACTGTGTTCCAGGTCTCTCTAAGCAGAGCAGTGGTCAGAAGCAAAGGAAGCTGAGGGGCAGGGACCCCCTGCTGCCCAACAGGGAGGGCTGGGCTAAGAAAATGCTCATCCGACAGCTCCCATAGGATCCTAGAATCCCTAGGGATGGGAAGGGAGCTGGCAAGATCACCCAGTGCAGTCCCCCTGCCACAGCAGGATCCCCCAGACCCAGTGGCACAGGAACACAGCCAGGCGGGGCTGGAACGTCTGCAGAGAAGGAGCCTCCACAGCCCCCCTGGGCAGCCCCTGCCAGGGCTCCGGGACCCTCCCTGGGAAGAAGGAACTGAGGGGCCCAGCACTGGACACAGTCCTCCACCTGCAGTCTCACCAGTGCAGAGCAGAGCAGGAGAAGAACCTCTCTCCATCCTCTAACCAACCCTTTCTGATCCCCCCAGGATGCTGTTGGCCA
>VZRI01000759.1:32552-57162 GCA_013397515.1 Upupa epops | reverse complement strand
CATTACTGTGATCATTACTGTGGCATTTGTTGTAGATGGGCTGATCCTTTTTAAGGTGACATAATTGTTTGGGATGATGTCACACAAGCAGACACTTTGAAAGAGACGAGGTCCAAAGGAGGCCACAAAGATGATCAGGAGCCTGGAATTCCTCTCCTGAGAGAGTCGGAGTTGTTCAGCCTAGAGAAGATACAGAAGGCTGTGGTGAGACCTCATTGTGTCCTTTCAGTACCTGAAGGGGTCCTACAAGAAAGCTGGGGAGGGATTTAGGACAAGTGCTTGTAGTGGTAGGATGAGGCGTAACAGTTTCAAATAGAAGGTAGTTTTAGATTAGATATTAGGAAGGCATTTTTTACAATGAGGATCGTGAGACACTGGAACAGGTTGCTCAGGGAGGTTGTGGATGCTCACTCCCTGGATTTGCTCAGGGTCGGGCTGAGGGGAGCTTTGAGCAACTTGATCTAGAGGAAGGTGTCTCTCACATGGTTGGAACTAAATCATCTTTGAGGTCCCTTCCAACCTGAGTCCAGTGGATGCTGGGAGGTGGCTGGAGCAATACAGTTAGCAATGCATGGAGAGATGAAAGAGAGCCTAGGTGCAAACTTAGTTGGTGGGACTCCAAGAAACTTGTATTAGTAAGGACTGAAGGTTCATTTGCTGAGCTTATGATGATTTGAGCAAACAAATATATATGCTGGTGTCTAAAGGTGCTACACAGAAAAGAGCAATCCTAGATACTTCTCTTGCCTTCTGAACTGCTCTGAGGTTGCAGAGCTTCTTGCAGAGGCAGTGGGCAGTCTGTCCGCTGAAGAATGCAGGAGTCACCTCTCCATGTGGCTGTCTGCTTGCAGCAGCAAACAAGTGCTGTGTCCTTGTCACTGGCTGGCTAAGGTGGGATGGTCCTGGGACAGACTCTCCTTAATTACTGCAAAGCTTGAGAGCTGAGACAGGGAATGGGAAGGGTTCCTTTACCTACCCATAGTCATCTGCAAAACCAGACTCAACCTGGGGCAAAACAGTCAAAACAAATGTGAACAACAAAACCCCACCACCAGACACCAGAAATACAGGCAGTTCTTAGCTGCATCTTCCCAGGCACAGATCTGCTACCTCCTTCCCCTCAGTGAGAAATCCTCTTACAGTCCTTCCTTATAGCAACACTGGGTCCATCCTGTGGGATACAGTCCTCCATGAACTTCTGTGACTGATATGGGGATCTCCTGTGGGCTGTGGTCCCACCAGTGACAAACTGCTCCAGTGCCGTTCTTCCTCAGAGTCATGATCTCTTTCAGGATCCACCCCTGCTCACGCATGCTCTCATCCTCCACGGTTTCGCAGGCACTGTTCACCTCTGCTGATCTCTGGGGTCTCCATAGGCCACCAGTTCATCATCCCATCATGAACCAGAAGAAAAACTACTGCTTCAGTGTGTCTTTCCTCCTCATTGACCCGAGTGAGCATGACTGTATCTCTCCCTCTAAATGAAAGGGAGCTTCCCAAACAAAACGGTCAGAACAAACAGGAAGCAGGAAGTTGCTCAACAGGTTTTCCATTCTTGAAGGAGTTTATCACAGAGCGCTCATTGCCTCAGCCTTAGCCAGAGGCAGGTCCAATCTGTAGCCACGGGTGCTTTCCTGAAGCTTCGTACACAAGCACAGCAGCCACCTTCCCCAACTACTGAAAACCTGCTGGACTCAAACCACAGCAGCCCCAATCCCCAAAGAGAACACTAGCAGCCCAGCTAGACCTCACGCTACCCCTGCTAGCTCCAGCCACATTCCCCACCGCAGCTGTTGCTCTTCAAGCATGGTTGCTTTGGACAGGTTTATGTAGACCTGCCAAGCATCTTGTCATGTGTGTGGTCCTGCCTCTTGCTGTTCCTCTCCAGGCCTGGTAAAGTGCATGTTCTCAATGCCAAAGCTTTCCCATCATTCACCAGCTCCCCTTAGGCTTCCGCTTATCTCAGCTGCAAAGTTCACACCCAGGACTAACACTGAGGAGGGGGTGAGCTCTTGGACAGTTGTTCCATTTGGTGGCATGAAGGTTTGAGCCCCCTGTCTCTCAGCACTATTCCTGTTGAGAGATGCTCAGTGCCACCTCACCCACTGTGACTGCTGCCCCAGCTGATTCCAAGCCTCCCTGCAGCAGAACTCTGCTGATGCTGGCTAAAAGCTTGGCGTGCTCTCGCTGCTGAAGTGGGTTCCATTTAATACTTGTCTGCATTCAATGTGTAAATATTATGAGGAATCCATAAAAAAATCGGAAAGCCACTTTATGCAGATGTTACTGTGAGCAGATTATTGTCCATTTATGGCCGAGGGAGAGACTTTGGAATTTACAGTGCATTTTATTCCTCTATGATTTCTGTGGCACTGGGAGTAGACAGCAAAAACCTATTAATAACAAAAAAGGACAGAGGCAGGATGTCTGCAGCAGAAGAAAGAAGGATGGTGGAAGGGTGATATAAGATTACCCAAAACACTTGTATCTGTTTGCTCAAAAGCAGCCTGTCTTCTTAAGAAAAAATATTGCCATGTAAACAGGTGATAAATAGTACTTTATAGTGAGACGACCTATGCAGGTGATGTGAATGACTGCTTCATAGAAGCAATGTTGACTCAACTCAATGTTGACATAGAAGCTCTTTTGGCTATAACCCCATTAATAGTCAAGGTCCTATTGGGCTAGACCTTGGATAGGCATTGGAAACTTACCTTTACCCACTCCAAAGGCTGTCTGACCTCCGTCCAGCAGGTTCATCTTGGGGGGTAGCTTTAGTGCAATCAAAGCACCAAAATGGTGCCAACAAGCAAGAGAATTGCAGGAGAAGAAAGCCCAGACATTTTCTGATAACCTTAAAAGCAATGGGGAGTGTAGGGTCACTCCAGGCATTGAACCGAAAGTAGTGCTAGGTCCAAGGGAAACTCTTGACTCAACCTGTGTTGGGTCAGTCAATTTCTATGCTAAATCACGGATGGTAACCCTATGTAAAGTGTGTGTTAACAAACACAGAGCCATAAACCTGAGCCACCTTGTCCGTGGGAAAATTGCAGCTCTTGCAGAAGAGCATCACAAATGCCATCAGTTAGAAGTGTTGAAGGCTGAGCGTGCGGGAGATTGGCTGTAATAAACCTGACATGGGCGAAGACCCTAGGGTTTTATGGATCTCAACTGCTCAGGGCCTTATGAAAGCAAGAACCAGTTGAGTTTGTGTTTTATACTTACTAAAGTCTCATTTTATAAACAGCCCTGGCCCAGGAATGTGTCTGCAACTAAAAATAACTTGAAATGAATATAAGCTGAAGACAGAGCACCTGGTGGTTGCAAACACAGTTATCTCCTGTTCCTTCCTTCCTCCTTGCCTACATCTGCTCACTTTAACCAGACCACAGGTATCTTTCTGTACAGCAGCACTGGAAGGATGAAGCAACTACTTTCTCTTAAACCAGCGGGGGTTTGATCACTCATGCTGGTTTGATCACTTGTGCTGCAGGAGAAAATACCGGCTTGGTTGTTGTCCTGGTCTAGATGACTTTTGTGCCAGTTTGGATTTCTCAGGGTCACTGAATCACGCAGAAAACCCAGGAACAAATGTTATAGTAGAGAGAAAAGTTTTATTAACAGGAAGTAAAGAAAGGGTTTAAAGGCAAACTGTGACCGAGGGCATCTGCTCACTTCTTTTCTGAGCCCCTCCTCTTTCCCTCTCCCAGCACAGATATGTTATGCTAGCTGACACCACTGCCAAGATACTAATCTCCTCAGAGAGAGGTATAGAAGGAAGGAGATAGAATTAACTCCCTTTCACTGGCAGGTTTTTGCTACAATGGCCAACACAAGAAGAAGCCAAGATGGAAACCCAGTGCCCAGGAAAGGAATGTCTTCCACATTCCAGGAATTCTTCTGGGTGAATAGGATTATGAGAAGGGCTATTTGACTGTCTCTTGTCATATGGCACCTGAGTCCTGCAGAATCAGAGGGGTCCCTGTGCCACTTGCGATTACGCAGCACGCTGAGATTCATTAATGGAGAGGGGCAGATCCAAGTGTTGATTTTCCAGTGGTGCTCAATCACTACTCAGTTGCTGGTTAACAAGGTAATTCAGCAGACTGTGTTCTAATTGAAATAGTGATGTAGATACGGCTTTGACGATGACAAGGTTCACACTGGCATACTACAGGGGTACCTTTGCGTAAGCATAAACATAATCACAAAACATACCCACAAACACAAAACCAGTTATTTGGATCCAATAAACTATCTACCCATGCAGACTTCTGGAAAGAGCTGAATGAAAAAGATGCATCCACACTTGAGTGAAAGAGATGGATGGAAAGAGAGGCCTGCCTGTAACTGATGGAGAGCAGTGCAGGAGAAAGGGACCTGAGGGTCCTAGTGGACAGCAGGATGACTATGAGCCAGCAATGTGCTCTTGTTGCCAAGAGGGCCAACAGCATCCTGGGGGGGATCAGAAGGGGGGTGGCTAGCAGATTGGGAGAGGTTCTTCTCCCCCTCTACTCTGCACTGGTGAGACTGCATCTGGATGGGGTAGTGTGCCCAGTACTGGGTCCTTCAGTTCAGGAAGGACACAGATCTGCTGGAGGGTGTTCAGCATAGGGCNGTTCAAGACCTGCCTGGCAGTGTTCCTGTGTGACTTGGTCTAGGTGATCCTGCTCTGATAAGGGGGATTGGACTGGATGATCTTTTGAGGTCCTTTCTGATCCCTAAGGATTCTATAATTCTATGAACTACTCTTTCCTTCCTGAGTCCAGAGCACATACAATACTTCGGCAATCTCAGTGGATGATAGCTGTGTCTGAAGAAGTTTGATTTCATCCTGGCCTTTGGTGTGGTTTGCGCCTGACTCAGGGCTGATTCTGGACCCTGCTGCAATCCAGGAGAGCTCAAAGAGTCTCACTTTAGGATCACTGTTTATAGGGTTTGAGATGATTGCCTTTCATCAGATACATTTCCACTCTGCCCCATCTCAGAAGCTGACATACTCTGGTATTTTCTGCCAGCTGTGCAGGCTGGTAGTTTTTGGTGTTTAGTGTTGGTCCCTGTTGGCCTTGACTCAGGTACAGCTGTGCCACATGATAGTGACCCAAGTGCAGAGGTACCAAACTATCAGGTGGTGACTATCTCCCCAATGATAGTGACGGCAGTTGTACTGTAGGGAAAGTGGGGCCTTGCAAAAGGAGGTGCCTTAGTGTTCTGTTCCTTTGTCTTTTGCAATCTGTGCCTGGCTGGCCCTGTGTTGCTTCATAGTATAGGAAGCTGAGGTGGGACAAAGAAATCACCTCAGGTCTTTCTCCCCTGCACCAAAAGGGGGGAGACAGGAGGACTGTACCACTTGAACTTGTGAATCATACTGGGATGGTGCTAATGCCCTGAGGATACTTCTGAACCTCAGCAGTCTCAGAAGGGGCAAGGGAATGACTGCCCCATGTGAACCTCAAAGGAACAGGCCCTCAAAGTGACTGTAAACAGATCTGGCAGAGGGAAGAAGTAGTACTCGGGTAGAAAGAGGCTTGGGGGTACAGGTGGACAGTAAACTTAGCATGAGTCAGCAATGTGCCCAGGCAGCCAAGAGGGCTAATGGCATCCTGGCCTGTATCAGGAATGGTGTGGCCNAACGGGCTGCCCACGGAGGTGGTTGGGTCACCATCTCTGGAGGTGTTCAAGGTTAGTGAGGATCAAGTGCTGAGTGGCATGATCTAGATGTTAGATGTTAGGTTTACTTGATTTAGTTGGATTTAGGTTGGACTGGATGATCTTTAAGGTCTTTTCCAGCCTCACCATTACTGCGATACTGTGATACTGTGATATTGTAATACACAGGCCATAGCCAGATAGAACCATCAGTACTGTCAGCAGAGGTAGTCGGAAGTCCCATCCTGGGGTCTCCATCTTTCCTGTACTCCTTTTAGCTTCTCTTGGACTCTCAACAGTTACCAGCTGATGCCTGCTTTCCATCATACCTGAGGGGAGAGAAGCAGATGCAGACGCCTGAATGGTTTTATTTAGCTAGATCTTTTTATGTAAAACAGATCTGCTTCATTATTCCTTTAAAAGGACTTCTTCAAAGATAGCAGTTTCTTTAGGCAGAACCATGTTAATCCAAATCTAACTTGAAGGTAAGACAGGGTAGAGCCTGGCCCTTGGATGCCGTTACAAGCTGTGGACATTTCCTAGATGTAGGACTGGGTGCAAGGGAGCACTAAGCTGTTTCTCAGCCTTTCTAGCAATCCCTGTGTGGTCATGATGTCATCTAAACTTTAACCCTGTGCATTTCTAGATATGAAATCAGTAAAAATGGCCACTTTTCTAAATAGCTTTTGGATTTACAAAGGGAAGACACCACCTACAGGACTTCTGATTAGGTAATCAGCACCAGCAGGTAGCCTGCAGGTCAGCTCCTGCTTTTACCTTCACGGTGTTTGTTTTAGCAGTCCTCCAAGGACGTGTTACTGCCCTTGCACATGAACCAGCGCCTGGACCCATGCGCAGTGTGGGTTATGCGGGGGATCCCAAATAGAGGCAGCCCACATTGCTCTGGAGACCAACTCCTGAAAACACTTTCTCTTTGGGTGGAAAATGGAGCTACAGTGTGTTAGCCCTGTTTCAACACAGGTTTTATTTTTATCTCTGCTTGTGGAAGGGGTTCATGCACTGAATGGTAATTTGAAATGTCAAGTGTAACCTTGAATGAAAGGTACCAAATATATTAAGAGAGAAAAATCCATGGCTGATTTGTTGTTTGCTTCCTTTCGATAGACTTTGAGCAAAGGCAGCAAAGGTGTCTCAGCAGCAGCTCCAGTCACTGGCGCGGGTGGAAGGGTCAGAGTGCATCTGCCCTGTGCGTCCTCTCCATGTCCCCGTGGACTTGACTGCTGCTGACCTTCCTGCAAACTCATTTCTCAGCCTGATGCTCTGTGCTGTAGTGCTTCGTCTACATGGAGAACAGCCCAGTCCAACAATAGGCTCCTCACTGATGGCCATGGGTTTAACACTCAGGGACTGCCATCATGTTTCCTGGACATTTGTCCCCAGTCCATGAAAGGAGCAGGGCCCTCTTATTAGGGCTCCTTTTTAACTAGAAAGGATTTGAGAGCAGGCCATGAGGACACCCTTGTGGAGTAGGTGATGTTTGGGATGTAGCTCATGCCAAGCATTTCCATATATCTCTCTCTGCTTGGCTTGCACTTGGTGGGTGGGCTGCTTTCACTGCAAATTTAAAACATATTTGGTTCAGGAAAGGTTTGCATTTGTAATGGATAGAGTAAGGGTCGAAATCAGTTTGGGTTGGTGCCTGCAATTCAAGCACAGCAACCAGCTCTTGCTGAGAATTCAAGAGGCGATGAAGCGACTTCGTTAAAAAGAAAAGAATTTATTGAACCCGTCACCAAGAAGAAAAGGAAAAATCCCCAAGAAGTTAAAGAGGCAAAAAGGTAAAACAGAAACTGTACCACAATGCCTTTACACACACTCTGAGAGAAAAGGGAGACAGCTAACACATTGAGTTTTGTCTTTAGATGAGAGGCCCTGGGGAAAGAGAATGTACACCAACACTAACCAGAGGGGGAATCCAGCCACCCCCTCCATCCCCTCCATCCCCAGAACTCAGTAGGGCTCTTGAGACCCTTTTATGTTGTGATGCTTGTGGAAAATACCTTTTCCGATCCTCTTGCAGATGTCAGCTCCCTCTGATGTTACACAGGCTTGCTTCTGACTCCTCTTGTCTTGGGAGTTTTTCAGAGTGGGACTAGGGCCAGAAGATACTTGCTTATCTTCAGGCTGTAGCAGTGTCTCAGATAGGGATACAACAGATCCCGTCTTTCTGTTTGTCAAAGGTTTAGGAGATCAGTACTTATGATCTCTCTCTTGCTCTCTTATCAGAGGCTTCTCTTAGTCTCTCAGTGGCAGAGTATACAGCATCTTAGCCAGTCTGGTGGAGACAAAGGCAAGATGGTGCAGGTCACATGGGGCCACGCCTGTTGTGGTAGATAGGCCTTCTTCAGGGGTTTCTGCAGAGAGTTCTTCTCTCTTTCTTCTCCCCTGTGGTGAAGGCTTCAAGGGAGGGAGAGGGTTAACAGCTCATTGTGTCTGACATCTTCAAAGGTGATCAGGCTGGAGAAGCAGTGTGGAGGAGCTGCCCCTCTCTTTGGCCTGCTGCCAGGAACCAGGATGAGCTGGTGCTGGCTTACTGTGTTTGAGAGATACAGTTTCACCCCCGCCCTCAGCTGCAGGCATTTGTGTGTGGCAGGGGAAGCTCTCCTGCAGAGCAGCTCTCTGTCTTACAAGACATACAGGAGAAGAAGGGATGAAAACAGGAAGTCCACTCCCTTTTATAGACTGTCCACCAATCACGTGTGGAATCAGGATACTGATGCAGGGGGTCTGCTGGGAAAACCACCTCCAGTTTCAAAATAAAATGCCTTTTTGGCATAAAAGTCCCAAAATTAACACTTGAAAATTTGATAATTTTCCGACTGCAACAGCATTGCCCTTTGGGATGAGGACCATGGCCCTGGATTACCCAGCACAGCAGTGCTTCTGTTTCTGGGAAATGGCTTGGGTACCTACTGCCTTCCTGCAGAGCCCTGACATCACTCATTAGAACTCAGCAGTTGGGCCAAGTGAAGAACCACTCAGGGAAGGTCAGAAATATTGTGAGGTGGCAGGAGAAAGGTGCCAGACTAGTCAAGGCAGCAGAGCAGTAGGGTGTTCAGGGATACCTACAGAGAAAAAAAGGTTGGGCAAGACAAAGGGAAAAAGATCTTCTCCGCTGTGCGGCTGATGGATAGAAGAAACCAGACAGTGAAAAAGGGAAAAGCTGGAACTGAAAGATGTCACTCCTTACAGTTCTTCAGCTGGAATTCCAAACATGTTCATGCCCAGCACATTTTTTTTCAAACAGATATCCAGCCCTCTTGTGAATCCAGATGAATTCTCTCTCTCTTTCATTACTCCCCATGCTCATACTACCATAAAAAATGCAACTGATTTAATGCAGCATGAGGTGCTCTTCAAATTCATGGCTGCCTGCTAAACAGAGAGACTTTTGCTTTGGTAGCTTGTCCGTTGCTTTTCTGCTAAGCATGATTACATTTGCCAAACACAGCAGTCACCACTGTCACTCGTTCTGTCGTTTGAAAGCTTGTATTGATCTTGACTTGCTTTGATTTGATTCTTGATAGCTCAAGAATTCCTCATGACTATGAAAAAGAAATTATTAGCATTTCAGTTACAGGTTCATTAGCAAACTTCAACAGCTCTAGAGGAGGCTAGTCACCGCGCAGGGTTCAAATCTTCCATCCTCACCAGATCGTTTGATCTTTCCCTACCTTTCCTTTATTATTACTTATACAAACTGCTCCTCATCTTGTTAATGCACATAATTTTCTTACTGAGGGCAGATTGGAAAAAAGGGTTTAATTAACTATTTAATGGGATTTTTTTTTGCTTTTTCTTGACTGAGGCTTTCAGCTGGGAACCAAACTCTACCACAGTTAATGTGGTTTACAGTAAATGATGACTCCTGAATAGACAAAGAGAAGGTTGTATAATACATTTAAAAAGGAGGTGTTTTCAAATCTTCTTGGCTTGCAATTCATTTTAGAGTTGTTAGAAGCCAGCAGAAGCAAATGCAGACCCAGTTAGTTACAAGGAGGATGGTGATGTTTCAGAGGACTGGAAAAGATATCCAAACACATTTAATATATTCAGAAAGAAGGAAACACATTTCAAAGAAATATGGATCAATCTGCTGAGTTCAGTTCTCAGAAAAACACTGGGAAAAATAAGTACATAGAAAAAAAAGAGATGAGCAACAGCTAGCATGTATCTGCCAAAGGCATGTAATGTCAGATGCATTTAGTCTATTTCTGAAGAACAGCAAGAGACCTTGTTGATAAGAAAAAAATCAGTTGACTTTGTATTTCTCATTGCGATTGTTCACACTGAGCCGGCGCCACATCTCATGGCTGTAGACTTTTCTAGCCTAAACATGATCAAGCAAGTACACGTCTTGCCTCTGGCCAGTCAGGCCATGACCAATGCAAAATGTGTAGCTTAATCATTACCCATGCACAGTCAGACCCCCTTGCACATCTATATGGAGGGTTTTTTCTGACAGAAATCTTCTTTGATCTACCCTTACACCTTCAGCTTGGATGTCAGCGTGACTTAATTATTAATTAATTTGATTAATTTAATTAATAATAATTAATTCTCCTCCCTTTGGCACGTCTCTTCCTAAAAAAAGGAGAGGCATTTTTATTTAATCTTTGATATTCAGAGCTACTGAGCCTCCAGTCTTCGTGGAGTCCTGGTGCATATGGATGCAGTCTGGTTTTTGAAATGCCTTTTGAAGTTCAGACTCAGTGACCACACCCAGAGCAGGAGCTGTTGAGGCCACTCTGTTTAACATCACCCATAACAACCGAATGCAGTGCTATGGGCTTGGAGAAGAGCGTCTGAAAAGCTGCTTGGCAGAAAGGTACCTGGGAGTAATGGCTGACAACTGGCTAAGTATGAGCCAGCAATGTACTCATGTGGCCAAGAAGGCCAACCTCATCCTGGCTTGTATCAGCAACAGTGTGGCCAGCAGGAGCAGGGAAGTGATTGTCCTGTATTCAGCACTGATGAGGCAGCACTGGAATATTAGGTTCAGTTTGGGCACCTCAATACAAGAAGGACATTGAGTTGCTGAAGCTGCCGAAGAAAGGCAATGAAGTTGATGAAGTGTCTGGAGTACAAGCCTGATGATAAGAGGCTCTGTTAACTGGGGTTGTTTAGCCTGAAGAAAGAGAGATTGAGGGGGAGACCTTATCACTCTCTACAACTCTCTAAAAGGAGGTTGTAGAGAGGTGGGTGTCAGTGTTTTTTCCCAACTAACATGTGATAGGACAAGAGGAAATGGCCTCAAGCTGTGCCAGTGGAGGCTGAGGTTGGACATTAGGGAAACTTTCTTAATTGAAAAGGTCATCAGGCATTGGAACATGACGGAAATAGCTTAAATGTGATTCCTGGAGGTGTTTAAAAGCTGTGTAGATATGGAGCTTAAGGACATAGAGCTTGGTAAAGTTAGGTTAATGATTGGACTTGATGATCTTGAAGGTCTTTCCCATCCAAAAAGATTCTGTGATTCTATGACTTATCTGTTTCCTTGGATTTCTACAGAAAATTAATCCTAGCCTTTTAATGAATGATTTTTGGATACTTTTTCCAGGGTATCTGTGAACTACTTTCAACTCTTTGCATCCTCCAATACTCCGAAAGATAAAGGCAGTTGTCATTCTTACCAGCATGACCTTACGGATTCGGTTCTGATACCAGAATGTAAAATGCTGTTAGCGAGAGACTGTCTTCTCTGGGGAGAGAATCCATAATCTGTATCTCAGGAATACCTACATTATTATTCACCTGGATTAGGACACACTGCCACAGCCTGGTAGTTTGGTTAGGTCTTGTTCACCTTGGTAGGAATTGATTTTGCTCATCTGAGGTGAACAGAGAGGACTGAAGAGCACAAGGTTGCCCATTAGTTTGGCTAAAGACAATTCTGGTGATTCAGTGATGCTTTCAGGCATTCATCGAACCTTGTGTCCTCTCAGAGCGCTGAGAAATGACTTTTCCTTGGACAATGGTGTGCAAAGATCCCTGTTCACTTGAAGCAACCTGAAACAAACCTAGGGCACTGTCGGTGGTTACCAAGGAAAGCCTGATAATCAGCAATCTTCTTCAGGATATGTTGATCAGTGCAAAGATTCACTCTCTTTTCTTCTTTTCCACTTCACAGGAAGCATAGAATAATTTAGGTTTGAGAATACCCTTAAGATCAAGTCCAACCATTACCCTAACTCTGCCAAGCCCACCTCCAAACCACATCCTTAAGCTCTGTATCTAGTAATTATCTGTATCAACTCAGACTGAAACAGCCTGTGGGTTTATGAATGCATGCTAGCCTTTATCTTTGCTTGAAGTAGCCCAGCAGTTACTACTAATAGCGATAAAGATTCCAGTCTCAGCGCATACATCCAGAGTTTGCATTTGCATACATTCAACACTCTCAGAAAAACACCAGTGAGTCAGAGAAACACCCTGCCAGTGGCTTCAGCATGGTTTTGGTATTGCACCAAGGAAGTCTCACATGAGCAAGCTAAGAAAATATAGACTGAATAAGCAGTCTATCTACTAGAAAATCTACTAGTCAACCTACTACAAAACTGTGCTCAAAGGGTAGTTATCAGGGGTCCATGATCAGACTTGAAGGCCTTATTGAGCAGATTCCCTGTGGACCAGTCCCATGCAGAAGCAAATGTATCCCCTAATGGTGCTGACACACACCGGTGCTTTAGATGCTCAAAGCTGGGAGAGGAGAGAAATGCAAACCCTTTGGAGGGTAGGATTAGAATTGAAAAGTTTCCAACCCCTAAAATAAATAGCCAATAGCTCTTTAAGAATAAGGGCAATGTGTGTGATGCATGGGTAGTTACACAAATACAACTTAGGTAACTGCCTAAGGAGCAGGATTGTGGAGGTGGAGCTGGTGCTTAAAAATTAATGTGAATCATAGTGCTGCTGTGAAACAAGGCAGATGCCACACGCAGATACAAGGAAGAGTAGTCATAAATACCATGCTGTCAGTATTTCTTTCTCCACTTTATTCATCACTTCAAAACTTCTGAGATTGGGCCTTTTTGAGTATCGTACTTCATAGTTCAACCTGGACATTTTCCAGAGGGAGGCAGGGGAGGGGCTTTTGATCTGGAGGCAAAGAAAGAAATGGTTGGGGAAGAAGAGAAAGAAAATGGTTTGGTTTGTCTACAGAAGACAGAGCTGAAGTGTATGTGTGTGGAGGGGAAAGGTATGCTACCTCTCTTTGGGTTATGGTAAAAGATGGTTACCCAGACAAGGGAGCCAAACTAACTGAGTGTATAACCGAGAGTAGGGCAACAAGTAAAGACAGAAAGTGCAGAAAACATTGGAACAAACTAAAGGACCTGGAACAGATGGAGACCTGAAGTATTTTAGAAACACACTGTATAACAACAGCAAAGAAAATCTTAGATATAATCAGTCCTGTGCTGGTGCTCTAAGGTGGGACAAGATAGCCTCTCTCTTTCCTCATACTCCTATCATAACTAATTAATAGATTCTTTGATTAGTTTTTGATGTATTACCATATCAATATCATTACATGCTCTACCTTATTTGTTAACCTATTCATCTTTACTGCAGCATTTTTTTCTGCTGGTATCATCCCCTTCTTCCCTCTCCTGCTTTCTGATGACCTTATCGCAATGACTGTGCTGTTCTCTTCTTCTCTCTGAAAGGCAACCTCACAGAGAATCACAGAATGTTAGGGGTTGGAAGGGACCTCAAAGTCCAACCACCCCCCAATAGATTTTTCATAGAATCACAGAGCCATTAGGGTTGGATGAAGCCCAAAACTCAACCCAGTGCCACCATGCCCACTAAACCATGTTTCCAAGTGCCTCTTCTACATAGTTTTTGAACACGTCCAGGGTCAGCAGCTCCACAGCACCAATTTTCTTATGATACAATCTTGTAAACAGCAATTTTCTTCAGTTACTTCAATGGAGGTGTTCTTGCCCTCAGTCTTTTAAGCACAAAAAAGCGAATAATTGCTGTTGGTTCCTTCTTATTTACATTCTCACAAGGGCGATGGGTTGTGCCCTCCCAGAGACATCCTTCTTTCTCGCACATATGGGCCAAAATCTCTGCATTAAGGGTTTAATCCATAGTGTGGGCTCCAATCTTAGAAACAAAGAAAAGGGTAAGGAGAAACCCTACTGCAAGCTGAGAGTCTTAGGGATGCCTATTTTCATCCTGTATTAGACATTAAACAAGAGACTTGATCAGCAAGCCTACTGGGCTCTACTCACAGTCAACCAAAAATGATAGAAAGAGAAGCATCACTGGTGGGTGATCCATCCTGACCAGCACCTGATTTACCTGCTCATGCTACCAACAACCAAACTTGAGGGAAATTTGGGTTCTGTCTGGGAGTCTCAGACAGAACTTGGGTACTGTCAAAGTAACTGACTTAACCAGAAATCAAAGAACATGCTTAGCTAAAGGAAGGGGTCAGATAATTGTTCCTTAACAGAGTGGTAACTGCAGTAAGTAACTGCCCTGGGATGGTGAGAAAATAACTGAGTTTCTTCAGCTCTCCACAGGGGTGTAATATGTTCCAGGAACCTAATTTTGAGAACTATGTTAGTTGTCTTTAACTGGGTTGTTCTTTAATTTATGCAGGTTTTAGCCTGTTATAAACTTCATTTAATCTGAGGAAAAGAAAAACCTAGTGAAGCTGTGGGAAAGTCCTGTTTGCTTGTTCATTTGGAAAAGCCAGACAATAGAAGACTAGCTATGCTGTTCTGGAGAGTTGTGCTTTGCCTCATCCCTGCTTCCTGTAAATCCTTATCTCATCTGCTTGGTTTGACCCTTAGCTGTAACCTCTACTCCCAAGTGATCTGGGGTTGGAGTGTTCCTTCCTGCCTGGCTCAGGGGGGCTGGACCATTTCGACTATCTATGAGATACCTAAGGGATTCAGGGCAGGAGTTCTATTGACTCAGTTCTCAACTTCCTATTATGCTCATTTGATGACCCCAAGAATGTGGGGTTCGTTCATCTGGGGAAAGAGCAGCATGACCTGCCTGAAAGGTGAGACCTCTGTGATCAACCCCCAGGAGCAAGGAAATAACTTTCTAGCTCTCTGAGTAATGATTCTAGCACCTTTCCATCGCCCCACTTGTATTCTCTTCTATAAACCTTGTCTCCTCCACTCAGAAGCCCTTTCTTAAAACCAATGCTTCCTGTAATCTCTTGTCTGGCCCACAGTATGGTGATCCTCCACCATCCATTACCCTGTTGCCACATCTTCCAGCAAACATTTTTGAGTATCAGCCTATGGCCAACACTGCTTGGGGTTGCTCCCCAAACCCACCTCCATGCAAGCCATCCTTTGACAACAGTCACATCAGGCATTAGCTGTACAGGACTGCTTGTCCTTGCACCCCTCCATTAGTCAATACTTGCCTGGTGTCTGCAGTGCTATATTTAAACAGTGAACTACTTGGAGCACAGGCTGTCCTTTACTCTTGTGATTGCACACATATAATAGGCTATTGCCTCATGGCTGGTTCTGTTAGGCACAGCCGCAGAGTAAATAAATAATAGTAATGCTAATAAGAGTTTCTTTACTTCCTGCTTTTGTCCTTCATTGCTTTTTTCTTTACTGTTATAGCTATGCTTAGTTCAGTTAAATAAATGAGCCACTCAAACACAGCTTGGTCTTTATCTTCCCAGAGAATATCGACTTCTTAGTCCAAGGTTAAAATTACTTAATACAGAGTCAACTAGCATGGAGTTTGTAAATAATTAGTAGTAAATTAGTAAAACTTTAAGGAAGTAGTAAAATAATTTATCTTGGTTGCTTGTCACTAGGAAAGTAATCAACTTCATTCTCTCCAGCAGCCTCTGCATTCTACTGAAGCTGAGCCTTAATTTATTTGATTTCCTGCTTGCTGTTATCAGCACCTCAAAGAACAGCTCTTTTGTATTAAAAAATACAGAAGTAGCTTACACCTTTCTTTTTGATCACTTTAAGGACTGCTACTGAATAACTAACTTTGTTTCTAGTAAACGTCCCTGCTTCCTCACAGATGCGTCACTAAACACGGCATGCATACAGATGGAGCTGCGTAAATGGCTATTCTTTATTTTTACTCTAAAGCACAAATTTGTCCCCAAATGTTGTGTTAGTTATTCCCAAAATATTTGTACATCTGAGAAAAATGTGCCAAGTAGCTTTGGCTGGATGCTGGATCCTGAAGCCTACAAGCAACACTACATAATGGATCCCAGTGCGAGATACCAGGGCAGTAGAAGACTCCCATATAATCCCTCTTTCTGCATGTGGGACCTGACCCCTGCTTCCCCAGAGAGTGCTGTGAGAAGTAGCCTGACGGGTATTCATGAAAAAGAGCTGACCACAAAGTTCTTCTGAGTCCTACTCAGGATGTGATATTGCAACATCCTCTACTAGTTTTGCTGTTGTTCTGATTAAGGGATAGAAAAGACAGACCTAGACACTATGGTAAGGCAAACATTGTTAATAAAATCAAAATTTTCCCTGCTCTGTTTTTTCCTAGCAATATTACTAAAAGCTTGTACAGGGGTGAACAAAAGAAAAGGTATAAAATCACAGGGTGCCATTAACACATAGGAAATGCCAGCTTCTGGTGTGCTTGGGCAGCAGCCTGATGGAAAAGAAGACAAAAGATGGGACTGGGTGTTTAGTATGAGCAACGTTGTCTCCATTGGTATGTTCATCGCATCCCAGAGAATTAATGGCTCTGTAAATGAGCGACCAAAATGGAAAAAGTTATCTACATATTCCATTTATTTTATAATAGCTGTTAATCTTACACAGCCTGATTTGATAATCTGATCTTGATTTTTGTGTGCTTAATTTAAACTGTAATTAACTGCGCATTATACATGTAAATTGCAATTCATAAGTCTCTAAAAAGTGCATTAGGACAGGGCTACAGTCCAAAAACAAGTGCACAAAGCTATGGCTGAATTCCTGCCCCTGTGCAAGAAGGGGATCAGTTGGTGTTGAACAGAATGACTACTCTATTACAAGGCGACCCATACCAGTGTGTTCCCAGATACACGGCAATAAGGAAAAGAGGGTAATAACAGTCCACATCTGTTAGAGCCTCCTGTGCTGCTTGTCGCTTCTGGGCAAGTCCTGCTGTCATAAATTTGGTCACTTTCTTGGCTCAAAGTGCAGAGAGGGGACCCAAGAAGCTGGAGTGGGGGGATGTAAATGTCAGCCCTTCCTCCTGGGGAGGCTGTGGTGTTGCATGGACTAGCTATCATGTTAGTGAAATAAATAGTCATCTGAAAGGTGAAGTGCAAGTACACACTGCACTCAGGCTGACTACATTTGTCACATTGACCCTCAGTGCAGACCTGTGATTTAACCCTGAAGCTGAGTAGAACTGGACATCTAAATAATGGCTCCTGCATGCTGAAATTCAGTGATAAAGCAGATTTATAATGAACACAGAAAGCTTTAATGATGATGACTCTATTGTCTTAATGTCAACCTACACTTTTCTTCCATGGCCTTGTTAAGCCAGTTCAAATCCTGGTGCAGATCAAGTCCCACTTTCCCTGGCTCCAGGACACACGCAACCTTTCCTCCTTCAGCAATTCCCTTTTGTCAAATTTCTGTGGACAGGCAATAAACTACATCTGGTAACTCATCTGGTTTGAAACAAGCCCTCTGTCCTCCTGAAAAGGATTGTCCCCAAATGCCTGATAGAATGCCACTGAGGTGAGTCATTAACAGCAAAACCTGGGATGAAATGGCTGTTCTCCCTTTCTCTCCTATCTATCAGGGACATTAACTCCTCAAGTCAAATGAAAGAAAAACCCATCCCCAAACATTGCAAGTTTTATATGAAGAATTAAAACGACAATGCAGTCTTAAATTGTGCACTAAGATAGTTAAGTGGCCTTTGTTCTTTGCTTGAGCTCTGCTGTTGTAAAAACCCTTCAGTGAAGGATGCACTTTTGGATTGAAAACAAAAAGAGAAAATTCCCCTTTTCTATTTTCCTGCCACTGTGTGTTCCTTTTCCCTTCCTTTTCTGAAGATAAGTCTTTACGTATGGATTTATGGGATTGTAGAAGAGATTTGAGTGATGTGTTCTCCAATAATTATCTGTGATCTTCAATGTAGCTCTAGGAAACCATACATTAGCTCACAGATGACCTTAGGATGTGAAGGGATAAATACCTCATCATGCACACACCTGTAGCAGGCACTCATTTTTGAAAACAGACAGGTAAGCAGACATGTTGGAACTTGCAAAACTTCCCGGTATAGTTATTACTGCCCTATGGCTGTGTCCCTGTATGATGAAAACTCTTCACAGAGTCCAATGCAAATATTTGATGAGTTAAGGAAACCTCTCTGTTGAAAATGGAATCTACAGGGTTACTTTATAAAGAATACTATACACCAGAGCTGTTTGTGAAGAACTGGAGCACACAAGGAGGAACTGTGTTGGAGAAGTCTGCAAAGCAGTATCTCTCATGGAAGGGATCACATTCATGCAGGGCAATAGTGTGAGGAGGAAGGAGCAGCAGAGACAGTGTGTGATGAACTGACTGCAACCCCCATTCCCCATCCCCCTATGACTCTTAGTGGGCAGGAAGTAGACAAATCAGGAGTGAAGTGAGCCTGATAAGAAGGAAGGAGTGGAAAGAAGGTGTTCTAAGATTTGGTTTTATTTCTCATTATCCTACTCTGATTTGATTGATAATGAATTAGTTTCCTCAAGTCAGCTCTATTTTGCCCATGACAGTAATTGGTAAGTGATCTCCCCATCCTTATCTTGACCCATGAGCCTTCTTATTTTTTCTCCCACCTATCCAGCTGAGAAGGGGAGTGATAAAATTACTTTGGTGGGCACCTGGTGTCCAGCCAAGGTCAACGAACCACACATGTTTGTAATTGAGATGTCCAAAGCAACCATTGCCAGGCTTGTAATAGTAAAGTAGGGAAAGCTGGTCTTGAGCGCAAACTGCAGGCTGCCTACAGCAGACAGCATGACTTTTGCATTGACAGTGTGGGAAGAATATACGCTTGGCTTCTATAAAAAACAGTTCAGCATATGATGGGGCTTTAAACCTCTCAAATGTGCTGGGACATAAGGCAGAGGTTATTTCCTCCTAACTAATCCTATCGTAGAGCAATACATTTAATTTGATCCACCCGCTAATCTGCAAGGTCATTCCTTCAGTCCTTCACATTCTGCAAAGTCATTCCTGAAGTCAACATCTTCTCTTCTGGTCACTAAATTTGTTGTTCAGTATCACCAGGATATTAGTAACGTATTCTACCTGCTTTATCTCTACTGGTAATTGAATGCACCTCAAATTTTCATTATCCTGTATCTCATACTTTTATTATTAATATCTATTGCAGATCTCCAACTGAACACTGGTTAAACATTGCTTGATAAACCTATTGCTCCTGCCAGCTCCACAGTTTAGTGAAGATGTTATGTTAGATTGTATTCTCACCAGAAGTCATTCAAGCTAAACCATTACGCTTGCCCGTCTGAGCTCTGTACCACAGTGTCACAGGGGCTGTGAGATATATTGCCTGGGTAAATAACCATGACAACAGTGCTTGCAGTTGTTCCTTCTAGAACAGCAGTGCCATGTAAGGACATATTTATTTTCATAGCCTTTGTTTTTTTGGACTTGATTATAAGACCTTATTGTTTTGCTGTTCTGACTAAGTTGTTTGTCTTTTGTTGTATTTCATCTGCTGATGAGTAGATATCTCCAGCAAACCAAGAGTGCCAAACACTCCTGGGACTTCAGTGTTTGTGCCAGATATTGGTTGCATGACAGTACAAGACACTTCAGGGGGATGTACCTTTGCCTATGCTGGCAGATACATCCTTAGAAATAATATGCCATGATCCACATCGGCATAACCTGTCTTTCCTTTAGGCTTTCTGTGCCCACAGTGATTCGCTGCTCCTTCCCTCCTTTGGAAAGTGCTGACATATTCACAGCTGTATCTGTGGATGTTCTTCTGATGGGTCTCCAGGTCTAGCCTGCATGACTGGAAAGGGATTCAAAGACATAGAATCACAGAATAATTTTGGTTGGAAAAGAGCTTCGAGATCAAATCCAACCATTTACCTAACTGTACAAAGTCTACCACTAGACCATGTCCCTAGCTCCGTAACTACACGATGTTTAAACATGTCAAGGGTTGTTGATTCAACCCCCTCCTTGGGCAGCATGTTCCAATGCCTCATGACTCTTTCAATAAAGTTNATCACAGAATAATTTTGGTTGGAAAAGAGCTTCGAGATCAAATCCAACCATTTACCTAACTGTACAAAGTCTACCACTAGACCATGTCCCTAGCTCCGTAACTACACGATGTTTAAACATGTCAAGGGTTGTTGATTCAACCCCCTCCTTGGGCAGCATGTTCCAATGCCTCATGACTCTTTCAATAAAGTTTCTCCTAATGTCTAAGCTAAACTCCCCCTGGTGTTACTTGAGGCTGTTTTCTCTTGCACTGTCACTTGTTACTTGTGAGAAGAGACCAACAACCACCTCTCGACAACCTGATTTCAGGGTGTTCCCTTAGTTTACTTCTGACTAAATAGCCCCAGCTCTCTCAGCCAATTCTCCTGTCTTGTTCTCCAGACCCTTCACCAACCTTGTTGCCCTTCTGTGAACTCACTATAGCACCTCAAATGTCCTTTTTTATTGAGGTGCCCCAAACTGAACACAGTACTGAAGGTGTGGCCTCCCTCACCAGTGCCAAATACAGTTGTAGTGCTGGATGCTCTGTTTCTGATACAAGCTGGGGTGCTGTTGGCTTTCTTGGCCACCTGAGCTCACTGCTGGCTCATATTTAGCCAGTTGTCAGTCAATATCCCCAGGTCTCTTTGTGTTGATTAGCTTTCCAGCCACTCTCCCCCAGGCCTGTAATGTTACACTGGGTTGTTGTGACCCATGTGCAGGACTTGGCACTTGGTCTCATCCCATTGATCCAGCCTGTCTAGGTCCCTCTGTAGAGCCTCCTACCCTCAAGTAGTTCAACACTCTCAGCCAAATTAGCACTGTCTGCAAACTTATTGAGGGTTGAGTCAAATCCCCATGTCCAAATCACAAATAGAGATACTAAACAGGAGTGGCAGTCCTGCCAGACACAATACTCATCTAAAGAGGAAGGCACATAGTGCACCATCCCATGATGCTTCCTATGATATGACTGAGCAATTGAATTTGGGTGAGCACTTCTAGGCCAAAAAGCTGATGTGACCATATAATGCAGTTAAGAATGAAGAGCTTCATCTTGCTCTAAATGTAAGGTAACTTCAAATGTGTGAAGTACTGCTATCGTTGCTATTCTAGAGAGCCACACCGTGCACTCTTGATCAAATGTCTTTTTCTCCCTTGTTTCTGTGAGATACCATCAGAAGTACTGATCTGTTTTAGGTGTTAACTTTGATTTCAGGGACTATGCTTAAGCAACATAGTTTATGCACCTTTGTGAATAAAAGGTGGTATTACTGGATGGATGTTTGTCAGTTACCAAGTGTGTGGTTCTCACCCCTGGTGTACCAACTTTAAAACACTACAACTTACCTGAGCGATTTTAGTAGACGTTAAACAACATGAGTTATAAAAACTACTCCTGATGCTGGGGAAAAACAGATGCTTTTGGAGGACTAACCATGCCAAACAATGAAAAAAGCTTGCATAGGCTGGAAAGCAAACTACATACTCGGTCTTTGCCTCATGTCACAGGATAATGATGACTTTCTTCTTTGTGTGATCAGGTCATGGCTTTTTTACTTACAGCCAGAACCATTTTTGTCATCATTTGTCAGCAGCGGGCACTTGATCTTAGTCTGGTATCTGCCCTTTGCTGAAAACCTCAATACAAGGACTAAGAATCTTGTCAGGACACCATCAGGAAAATTACCATACTGATCCCAACTAACGAAGGTCAAAGTTGGCTTGAAAGCCTCTTGGAGAGCATAGTGGAGAGAAGTGCCCTTGTAATATGCTCCTGCTAAACAGTTACCCATGCCACTCAAAGCAAGTGCTTTACAAACAGTCTGTGCATTGTCCTAAACCTTTGAACAGCTACAGAAGTCAGTAAGACCATAGCATGTGTTGACTTTTCAACAGAAAATGGAATGTGGAAACTCATCTGCTTTTTATCTGCTGTGACCCAACAGACCAACAAGCTGCTGCCAGTGAATCCCAATTCTGTGACTGAAGCAGCTGCTCAGGAGCACAGAGGTATGGGTTAATCCTATCATATCCTATCATAGTCAAGCTCATAAACATCTTTGTCAAAATACACCAGTTGGTTAGATATGCCTTGGCTTTAGTACTGAAAATTAACAAAGGGCTCATTGTCACCACATCACAAAAGGTTGCTGGACTTGGGGCTATTTTTTGCTGAGTTCCTTAGGAATTAGAGAATAGCTGGCAATTTCATTTACAAGTATTTGCATTCCTAGTCAGGCAGTGGAAATGTGGAAGGCTGGAAAAGCAACGGCTATTCTGCATCTGGGGAGAAGGCAAATGAGCTTTAAAGCTGTAATCCCTTGTAAGGAAACCTTTCTGATGTACAGGGCTGGAAATGTCTGTTAAAATGTGTGTTCAGGATCTGGCTCTGTGACCTAGCCTGGTCCACCTAGAAACTGGCTACCATGCTGACTGACCTTTATGGGTGCTCTGGGTGTTTGCTGCAGTAAGAGTCCCCGACTTTTTCTAATCATTCCAAAACTTAGCAACAGCAATCTGCATGCGTTGCTTGGCAGCTGGCCCAGTAACACAAGAGAACTTTGTGATGGACTCTAGTTTCTAGGTTTGTGAGACCACTTCTCAGACCTTAAACTAGCAACATTTCATGCTATCTTCACAGTTTATGGTTAAAATCACACTGCAAGGGTAATATTAGGCATAGTCTCTTCAACAGACTAAACAAACCCTTAGAGAAGATCAGGGATTTTGAGCTCTCCTTTAAGACATATGGACACCCTCCCCCAGTGAAGAATGGACTTTGAACCCCTGCTCTCAGACAGATTCCTTTCTCACAAGTGGAATTCCAAGAGCAATGGTAGATTAGAAACTCATGCCAAAGTTGCTGAAGCATTTAATAGAGGCTGAAGAAGTCAGTGTCAGTCTTTGTCCAGAATTACTTTAGCCAAAGTGTGCAGGCTCCTCACATTCTTCGCATGGCTCACGTAAAGTGAAATCTCACCAGTGCATAGTAATCTTGGAGCATTAAATTACATCTATCCTAAATCACTACCAGTTGTTGATTCGCCATGTTATAATTACATTGGCTACAAACAGGATCAAGTCACCAGCACCGAGGAGACGTCAGTGGGGTGACTGTGAAATGACAGGCAACCGCACCAATCCCCGGCCTCTCTGCACAGCTTGTGTCCACTTGCAGCTCCAGGCTGGGAGGGCTCAGGGGAGGAGGGGGCTCTGCACATACATCCAGAAATTGCTGCAGTTTATGGCTTGGCTCGGCTCTCTCTGCTATTTAAAGGTACACGAGCTGCATGTTAAATTGGGCATTAATATTTGCCTGCCTCTCCAACATACAGCTGGTCTGACTGTTCTGTACAGCAATCCTGTTGTGGGACTGAGGAGAAGATGCATGCAGAGCTCAGAAGTCCCAAAATTAGAGAATATCAGGGGCTGACTCCTGCTTTTCCTCTTCAAATGACAGTTTCATTAGGGCAACTCTCTAAACCAGCACAGTGTTAGCAAAGTAAGATCATGGCTTGCCACTGTGCTTTGAGAGGCCAAGAAATGCTTGTTTTCCTCCACAAAGTGCCAGCTCAGGTAAATCTGTGGACTTCCAGGGAAAGATAAGAAGGAGCGTTTACAAACAGAGGATTTACCTTTTCCTCTGACCTAACCATTCAGCTTGGGTGCTCAGCTAGCTCTACAAAAAGTGGCTGTAAAGTCTCAGAGTTAGACCCATTCTCGGAAAGTAATCGGTTCTGCTGTCCATAAACTGCTATCTAAATTATCTGTTGTCTCACAAGCAAACTATTGCCAAGAGGTTCTAAAGCACAAGTGAGTGAGAGAGGACCTAGAGCACCAAGAAACTGAAGTTGTGTCTATACTAGCAAATTAAATGTGCCTGGGGCCATTCTTTGACACTGAGAACAGTTGGCAAGGAGCAGTGTGCATCCAGAGCAGTAAACTATCTAACTCTCTAAAAGAGGGTGGCCACATTGGAAACTGGTGCTGGGAGCAGTCCATGGTCCATGGCGCTCCTGAACCCTACCCACAATCTGCAGGAGAGAACTGTTTGGTACAGAGCAAAATATGCAAAGACCTGTGTAAACATTTTCATGAGACAGAGGATGGGGAGTGCTGAGGGGTGCTCCTGGCGCTGTTATGACTGAGAAGAAAAATCTCAGAAAGAATGGGAACAAGTCCACGCTGATACGCTCCTAGTTGGGAGCATGTAAGATTCACTTTGCCCTGAAAGCCTCACTGGCAGGAGTCTCAGCCGTCCTGCCATGGCGGTACGCACTTCTCCTCTGGACTGTAGCCAGGTATAGTTGCCAAGAAAAATACATTTAATTGATATTTTTTTTAAGACCAGTATTTCTTACTGGTGAGTTTGTAAAGCTTAGTTTTACTGTAATTAAAAACTGCCTTAGTGTTTTGCACTCTGCAGCTGCTCATAGGTGCTCTCAGCTCTCAGCTATTTCTAACAGTTTTCCATCTTTAAATCATAGAATCATTATGGATCAGAAGGGAAATCAAAAGACCATCTAGTCCAATTCCCTTGCCACAGCAGGATCACCTAGACCAAGTCACACAGGAACACTGCCAGGCGTGTCTTGAACATCTCCAGAGAAGGAGACTCCACAGCTCCCCTGGGCAGCCTGTTCCAGTGCTCCGGTACCCTCACTGGGAAGAAGTTCCTTCTGATATTGATAGGGAACCTCCTCTTTTCCAGCTTGCACCCATTG
>VZRI01000759.1:1818-19899 GCA_013397515.1 Upupa epops | reverse complement strand
GGTGATCCTGCTGTGATAGGGAGATTGGACTAGATGATCTTTTGAGGTCCCTTGTGATTCCATGTTTCTATGATATCCAAGATTGAAATCAGCAGCTATTGGGTATAGATTTTAAGGTAGTGCACTGTGAAAGAGTCAGGATTGGCAAAAGAGCCCTAAGAGCCATTTGGTAAAAAAACCATCTAACAGCAAACTCATAACATGGAAATCAAATGAATGAGTTAAAACACAGTCAGTGTGACAGTCTTTCCGATTCCTCAGCCTTCAAGGTAAACCTGAAGGTTTTCTCCTTAGCCAGGAGAAATTTAACTTTTAAAATTAAAGTGGAGGTGCTCCTGTAATTTCTTGACACTTAGTGCATTTATTGATGTGATTTCTTAATTAACTGTGAAGCTGAGTGATTTCCTGGAGATGTCTCAGTAGAAAGTTTTAGAAGTTGTATTCATAAACAAAATGAAAATCTCTTCAGATCTGTAATTATCTATCACAACCAGTGAGCACTGTAAATATCTTCCAAGATCTCATCTACACAGACTTATGCAAAACATTTGACGTTGTCCTGCAGGACACCCTGTTCTCTGAGTTGGAGAAGGACCACTCAGTGGTCAACGGCTCAGCATCCAAGAGGAAACCAGTGACAAGTGCTATTCCACAGGGGTTGGCACTGGGACTGGTGCTGTTTGGCACTTTTGTTTGTGACCTGGACAGTGGGATCTAGTGTATCCTTGTATGCCAAGAACACCAAGTTGTGTGGTGTGGTGTGGTTAACACACAGGAGGGAAGGGATATCATCCAGGACAGGCTTCAGATCAGGGTCTGTGCAAACATCATGAATGTTAACAAGACATTGTCCTAACTACTCTTGGATCTTTTTTTGGCATAAAGATGTGACAAAGGTGTGTGTAACTGTTCCTTGTGTCCTGCTCAGTGCCCCTTGGCAGAGACCCTACTTGTCTGTTGGTTCACGATGGATACATGGAAGATACCTGTCTTTCAGTTCCATCTAGTCATGCCTCTGATACCATAACCACCCACAAATATTCAGACCAATTGGCTTGTGTCCTGATAAGTGACTTTGGTTGGACTTAACAACCTCGGAGGTTTCTCCTAACTTCAGTGATTCTATAATGATTCTAAGTGAGCACAGTTTGCTCTTGCAGCAGAGTTTGCTTATTCCCTTATTCTAAAGTGTGTGAAAATCAGGATGGTCTTCCCAGCGATAGTGGGAAATATTGAGAAGGGTTATGTTGTGGGTCAATCCCTACCCTTGGGTCTGGGATGGCCCCAGGCACAGCTGTGTCCTGAGCATCTACCCTACAGGAATATGGTTTCAAGAGCTTTTACATAGCTCACACTGGTCATATGTCCTTGTGCGGTATGGGAGAGTCCAATCTATCCTTTAAAGATCATTGAAAGGAGACCTTGAAATGTTTTGCTCTGTCTTTAAGAAACCTGATACAAAAGCTTCAGGAAAGGACCTACAGAAACAAACGGCACCTTGTAACAAGGGTATTTCCTACAGATAAATTCCTTGATTAATGCCATTTGCACATGTGGTAATAAAGTGAAAATGTCAGCTTCGTCTGCTTCAACCTCGATCTTAAGATAATAAAATGATGTAAGACGTCAAGAGAGTCCTGCTGCATCCCCCAGCTAATACATGGCCTTGAGTGTGCTGCAGACGCACTACATGTATCTGAATAGACAGAATTACTGCTGGCAGTGCAAGGCGGAGCGCAGTGTCAAGCCAAGCATAGTTTTATCATGCTCTCATGTAGTCTGTTGGAGATAACAAGACTATTCAAACCAGGAATTTTTGCACCTCTGTTGTGTTGAAAAGAATCCTCTCAAAAATTATTCCAAAGGCTGATGGATAGCAAAGACCTCTGCATTCAGGAAATATTTTAATAGCCCATTTTCCAAATTTATTCCTGGCAGACAATACTTACCCTTTTTTTATCCAAGTTTGTTTTGAATCCTGGCAGTATTTATTTTGGGACAAGGAGAACTCTGTGATGCTTCTTCTCCATTCCTGAGCCACACAGTCTGATGAAGCTGATGAAACACTTTAACACTAGAGACACAGTTTGCTCATCCTTTAATTTGTCTCCTGTTGTAGGCTGAGCAGTATAACCTTTCAAGTAGCAACCGACATACAAACTTCCTGATTTCTCAAGTTGAGGCCACAACCCTCCTCAGCTCCTGCTGTAGGAGGGACAGGGTGGCACTCCCAGTGCTGCACATCGTAGAAAGGACACAACGGCAGGAGGAGGAAAAATAAGGTCTTTGCAGTGCTGGGGCAATAATGCGTTTCTTCTGTGAAGCATGTGTGGTTTTGTGGTTCAGGAAACTTTTCAGGACCTGGCTTTCTATTCCCTTGACTTTTTGCTTTGTAAATTAAATAGTTGCACTCTGCATTTCTTGAAGAAAAGGAGCCGAACTCTTCATTTTGGAGTGAAAATGCATTTCCAGATAGGGTTCACACATTCGTACCTAAAGACTGGGATGTATTAATGCACCCACAGTGGTGGCATGAGCTTGTTTTGCAGAGACGACAAGTCAGCCCTTGCAGAAGGCAGAGGTACAGCTCCTACAGGCCTTGAGAGAATCAAGAGTTGCTTCAAGAATGGAGGTAGATGAAGATCTTAGTTGTGTTTCCCATGCAGCATGGCTCCTGCTGGGCTAATCCCAGAGCCAGTGCCACATCTCTTGTACTTGACTGCAGGAAAACTCCTGCCCCTGCCTGTTTCCCCTCTTTTCCATCCCTTGGGAATGAATTTAAGATCATTGCCCAAAATGGGACTGTGGAGGTGTGTGGAGAGGGAGGGGGCAGACAGCAACTTGCAACAGCTCTCTGCCTTTCCTACCAGCAAAGCTGGGGTATATCAACTCACCTCACCCCTCCAGGCAGGTGTGGGAGCAGGGGGGAGCCTCTGCAAACACCCCAATGTCCAGCTGGCAAGGCAGGGGTCTCCCTGCTCCCCAGACTGTCTGGGGCAGGGAAGACAGCAGGATGCCAGGCAATGAATGTCATGGGGCAGAATTTATGTAGGCTATGAAGGTTTGTAATGGATTGCTGGAGGCCAACAGAGTATGTGTGGAGGGGGAAGGACACAAATAAATAACTTAGGCAACCTTGCTTTGGACAGGGGCTGGATGTGCTGCATTGTCAGGCTGCTGGCAAGGGAAAGAGTGAGCCTGTGGCTTTACTTCACCATCAATGCTGAGGTAAGCAGCAGCATGGCCACTGCCACCTTCTTTCCGTTGCTGTCTGCTGCCTTTGCATATTATCATATAATCCTTAGGGATCAAAAGGAACCTCGTAAGATCATCTAGTCCAATCCCCCTGCCACAGCAGGATCACCTAGATCATGTTGCACAGAAACATATCTAGGCAGGTCGTATTCTTCTCATGCTAGAGCCACTGCTCTGTATGTGGTGGTCAGGTGAGAGGACTCCACTCCAGAGGAAATAATCCAGCAAGCTTGTTTTAAAAATATCACGGTGTATTTCTCAGCTGGATGAACCATCTAAGCAAGTTGCTTTAAAGCTGTGCTAATCATGGCACAAGGGCAGGATGAAGGAGAGAGGGCAAGGAACCCAGCGAGCACAGAGGAAACTCCTGCCACAGCCACAGAGCAAAAGCCAGTTCCTCTGGGAAACTCTCACTTCTCTCATGCGTGTGGGAGTGAAGCCGAAAGCTGACCTGCAGACAGAATCTTCGTTTGGTATAATGATTCTTGAACTTTTGAGACAGGCAATGCCTTCCACCCATCGGTTTCCATCATTTTTTCATCTTCTAGTTAAATGACTGTTGTTGCAAGGAGATGGTATTTGCAAAGCTGAGTAAGGAATGAGGAAATCCATGGTAAAACAACCAGGAGTGAATGAAAGGCAGTAGGGACAGGTTGGCAAACCAGATCTGCAGGGCAGATCTTGCCCTGAGGATGGATAAGGACAAGCTGGAGAAGTGGGTCCAAGAAAACCTCATGAGGTTCAGCAAGGCCAAGTGCAGGGTCCTCTGCCTAGGCTGGGGAAATCAGAGGTATCAATACAGACATGCTGGGGAGCAACCCTGTGGAAAAAGGCCCCAGGGATACTAGGGGATGAAAAGAGGAACATGAGCCACCAATGTGCAATTGCAGTCCAGAAGGCCAACCGCATCCTGGGCTGCATCCAAAAAGTGTGGCTGGCCAGCAGATCGACAGAGGCAATTCTACCCCTCTGTCCTGGTGAGTCCCCACTTAGAGTACTCTGGAGTCAAGCTCTGGAGTCCCCCACACAAAAAGGTTGTGGACCTGTTGGAGAGAGTCCAGAGGAGGCCAAGAAAATGATCAGAGGGCTAGAGCACCTCTCTTATGAGGACAGACTGAGAGACTTAGGGTTGTTCAGCCTGAATAAGACAAGACTCTGGGGGACATTATAGCGACCTTCCAGGGTTTGTCAGAAGGCTGGAGAAGAACTGTTCACAAGGGCAGGNTAAGGGAGGTGCTCTACTTCATCATCTTTGTTGCTCTACCCTGGACACCCTCCAGCAGCTGTGTGTCCTTCTGGAACTGAGGGGCCCAGAACTGGACACAATACTCCAGATGCAGTCTCACCAGTGCAGAGTAGAGGGGGTAAAGAACCTCTCACTATCTGCTAAACACCCCCCTTCTGAAAGAGTCATGTTTTAAGCTGAAAAATGGTAGATTTAGGCAGGACTTTAGGATAAAGGTCTTTAATATGTGGGTGGTAGGTCAGAGAAGGGCAATTCTACCCGAGGTGGTGGAGTCCTCATCCATGGAGACATTCAAGGTCAGGCTTGATGGCGCTCTGAGCAATCTCTTCTAGTTACAGATGTCCCTGCGTCTTGTAAGGGGATTGAACTAGATGACCTTTAAAGATCCCTCCCAATCCAATATATTCTATGATTCTATGATCCTCACCAGGACTTTATTGTAGTTAGCAAAATTATTCCAAGCCTTAATTTCACTCTCATATGTGGTGTGTGCTGTCTAGCATACTGCAGCAGGAAACACTCACTGACATGACAGTCCTGTGGGGATTTCCCCCCCTGTCCCCAGGCTTGTCCTGTTAATATTACATGAAGTTTAACATGTAGGGTACAGCTCTTTCTACCTGTTCCTTGTCCTTGCTTGTGTGCCCTCTGCCCACCGCACATGTGGATTCCAGCCCATGCCCCAGATGTGGCATCTACAGCTTTGCTAATTCTCCACAGGTTTCCCCGGTGGGGAAGCAATGTTGACCTACATGCAAGCAATGTCGAACTTTGATACCTGATAGGAAAGTTTCCATTGTCTACTGGTTGTTTTTTTTAATATAGGAGACTTTAAATGTTCCTTTTGTCTGCAGGGAGTGCTGCCCCTGTGGTTTGTGTATGGTATGTACCCTGTGGTATGTACTCTGCATTCTAGGCCTGCTGCTGGCCAGCAGACACTGGAGACAGAAACACTACAGAGGCAGGAGGGCACGACCGCATAGCTGCACTCAGCACATCAACGTAAGGGGTGTCAAACACACACCAAAGCGTGTGCATGGAGCACTTTGGCACAGTGCCCCCTCCCTTCCCGTCTCAAGGCACCTCAGCATCTGTGCACTGCCCTGAGAATTCAGCAATTTGGGGAGCAGAGGGAATGGACAGGGATAAGCCCTGGCATGGGGGGAGGAAGGACATGGGGCAAGGACTGGTGCTGAGTGAAAGACCAGAATGGGAGAGCGTGGCTTGGTGGATGACAGTGGAAGGAGGAGTTTTGGAGAAGGACCAAGGAGTCCAGGGAGACACTGGTGGCTGCAATGTGGGTGTAGGATGAGTGAAAATGTTTGGTGGGTCAATGGCAGTTTGAGGGGTGCAAGGAGCTTCTTGTGCTGTACAAAACAAGGAGATCTGTCACAGAATCACCCAGGTTGGGAAGAAAACTTTCTTGCCTTAGGTCCAACTACAGGGTTCATGGAATCATAGAATGGTTTGAGTTGAAAGGGACCTTGAAGATCACCTAGTTCCATCTCCTCTGCCATGGGCAGGAACAACTCCTATTAGACCAGGTAGCCCAAAGCCCCACCCAACCTGTCCTTGAGCACTTCTAGTAGTGGAGCATGGCTGTTTTCACACATAATGCTGTTTTTTCTTGACTGGGAGTTGTGTCCTTTGAATATTGCACTGGTGTCCTCATGTGCTCAGCAAACAGAAAACCATCTGGCCTGTGCCTAAGCCCAGGACAGAGCAGCACAGGACTGACTCTGTCATCACCTTCTGGAACCAATCTTCCATTGTTGGGTGATTTCTGGACCCACTCCAGTGTTTTGTGTGTTTTGCAGGCATTTGCAAGCTTGCAGGTTCCTCACTCAGATAAGATGATGAGGATGACAGCTATGCTGGAGGGAGGGATTTAACCCACCCTCCCAGTAACTTGCAGTGGTGTGTTAGTCACAAAGGTCACATCTATTAACAGACAGAGCTGCAGTGTGTGACAAACTGGTCACATGTCACCAGCTTCTGTTTCCACTCAGTAATTTGTGCTAAAAGGGAAGTAACCTAGTGTCAGTTTCTCTGAGACCCAGAGGTCTCAAGGCAGCGGGGAATGCTTCCTCCCTCTACTGGTTAGCAGAAATGGGTAGTGCAGAGGTAAAACAATCGGAAGACTTAACCTATATAAGCTATTTAGTTAAATTCCCCAAGGGGCCACTAGAACAAGAAAGCAAGAAGCATTCAGAGAACCGCTTCTCTTAATGCCTTGGGGACAGCACTGGCACCACTTCCCCTGTAACAGCTTTCTAACAACATCTCCTCAGAGGACACACTGGGCATCTATAAGCAAGCCAGAAGTTCCTGACTAGTGGAAATGAAATGAGAAAACCTTGTTCCTGGTATGGAGCACGACCATGGGGCAAATACTCAGGTTGTTGCTTGAGGACAAGTTGGCAGCAGCCAGCACAGCTGTGGGAAGAGGTTATCTTCCTGTGCTGGTACAACTGTTAGTGCTGCTGTGTGGTAAATGAGATCAGAGAACTGAGCTGTCTGGATAATAAGGGTTTTTAATATATTTTTTCCCCTTTCAGCTGGATGAGTTTTGAGCTAAATCAGTTCCCCAGGCCAGTTCATGGTGCATGTTGGCTTGTGAAGACAGTACAAAACCAGACAGAAGGCACAGATGGGAGGGACTTTTTTCAAAGGAAAATGCTCACCCAGCTACACCCTGAATGAGCAAAGCAGCTCCTCCTTCCTCACTGCTAACAAAAGCTCTGTTAGGCAATGTCCTCAGTGATCAGTAGGCTTTGCACTGGGGTAGGACTGACCTTTTCCCAAACATCTGTCTTTGCATTCCTACTTGCCTTCCCCACTGATCATGTGCAAGAGGAGCAGATGTGATAAGACAGACAGGGAGACACACACTGAAAAGCTGTGTGAGACTCACCACTGAAACCTTCTGCTGACGAAACACACCCTTGAATAGTGGGGATGGAGGTGTGGTCCATGCAGAGATACCTGGCTTTGCAAAGGGATATCTGAGCACCATGTGGGGCAGCAAACATGGCTCAAAGGTAAACACAGAGATGTCAAACTGCAGTGTCAGAGCAAAATCATTGCGATATAGTCTTTCCTCTTCTTTATTTCATTATAGAAGAAATAACCAAAGTTGCTGAGGGCTAGTGGTTCTGGGCTAATTCACAGGGTGAGGTGGGCTGAATGGATGTCTGTAAAGCACTCTGTGAGGATGCTGTGTTCCCGTCTGTGCATGCTGCCCTAGATACACTGCAAGAAATCCTAATGAGTTGTGTGAGAAATGACATTACTGTTCTTTGGGGGTCTGAGAGGCTGATTTCTTTCCAAGCAATCCAGGATTATTTTGTGCCCTAAGCTGAAGGACATTTTTAAGCAATCCACTCTTGTGCATTTCCCAGCACACAGCTGACATGACGTGTCACAACCTGGAACAATTTCCAGCCGTGGTGCAGGTCATGTGGCTATGCCATGTCTGCAGAGCAATTTGGCACTTTTCTACTTCAACCCAGTAAATCAGATTAGCTTCTTAAAATGATTTTGTTACCAACACTCTAAGAAAAGCAGTCTGCTTCACCTGAAAGGCTGAATATAAATAAAAAGTCTCAAAATGCTGGCTAGAATGTGAGCATTTATTGAGAAACTGTGTGTGGGAATCATCAACCAAACGACCAACCGTCGGTCCTGCGGACAAACACAACCATAGAGCAGGAACAAGTAATTGAAAGGTCATTACTCAAAATGATTGTTGTCTGTGTGACAGAGAGTTGGGATATTTAGGAATGTCCACTGGAATGTGAAGTGTTTCTCAGTTCTGGGAAGAAACATATGCAACTTGTGGATTGATGCAATAATCAGTGCTCTGAGTCACTAATAAATGGTGGTTCCTTCCATTTTTTTAAGGAACACTCGGAGGTCACTTTTCTTAAACCCACATACCCTTAAGGAAAACTGAACCTATTGACCTGTTTGGGGGCTGTCGATTCCATAACCCAGGACAGGGGCTTTGCACTTTGCTGTGGGGCCATGACTCTGTAACTTCTTGCTACTGGATTAAATTGCATTTCTAGTGAAGTAGAGGCAACTCTACTGATTTCCAAGTGCCTGTTAAAAAGATTGAAAAAACTCCCTGTGCTGTGGGTGATACCTGCAGAGTAGTTATTGTTTAGGATCATGCAGACTCTGCAAAGGAAAATCTTTAAATTCCACATTTACTTGGATTCAGTCAGGAAGGAAACCATTCAGATCTGGCAGATAGATGACAAACACAGATAAATGGTGAATTCTGCCTGTACAGACCCACCTGTGCTGCATCTCTTGGTATTTTGGAGATATTATTTGACCTTGAAACTCCTCACTTGCCTACTTGCATGTATGTCTCTAGGGCTTGATCAGTGGAAGCCTTGTTCCTGATTACAGCAGGGCATGTCTGGGCCCAGCCTGAGCACTGATGGAATTGAAACTGCAGCTTTTCTTCTGCCTCCTTATCTACGACACCTTTGGACTAGAGTTTCACTGTGCCAGTTTCACCCAAACCCCTGACTTCCCCTCCTGCTTTGCTGCATACTGCCACCTTTGCTCCCTTTGGATTTCTGTTTTACCTGAGTTCTGTCTGATATATTTTCACAGTATCACAGTAACAGTATCACGGTAATGATGAGGCCAGAAAAGACCTTAAAGATCATCCAGTCCAACCTAAAACCAACCAAGTAAACCTAAGTATCTGACATCTAGATCATGCCACTCAGCACTTCATCCAGCCTAACCTTAAACACCAATTCTAGGTAAGAACAGTGTGCTTAACAGACCATAGACCATCTAACTCACTCATCTACTCTACATCCAACAGCAGTGGCCATAAGCATGCTCCTAGGAACAATTAAGAACAGATTAATGCATCAATCATTTCTCCCTCAGTACCACCACAGCTTCCAACAGTTTTCAGCTCAGCTGGAGCTGCTGCTGGTATGGGCCCCTCCAAGAACTCAGGACAGCATGCAAACTCCTTGGATTGGAAGTGACCTCCTTGGCAGGTCACAGAGTCATAGAATCACAGAATCATAGAATCATAGAATCATAGAATCATTAGGGCTTGGAAGGGACCTAGAAAAATCTAGTCCAATCCCTCTGCCACAGCAGGATCACCCAGACCAAGTCACACAGGAACAGATCCAGGAGGGTCTTGAATGTCTCCAGAGAAGGAGACTCCACAACCCCCCTGGGCAGCCTTTTCCAATGCTCCATCCACTGCCTGCTGCATGATAAACTTCTCCCATTGATTTTCTTTGAACTTGGCTTCTACCAGCTTTGTTACTTGGTCCCTCATTGTCCTAGAGACACAATCAACCCTCCGTCCCTATCTACTCTTAGTGTTATTCATGGTTTCATTGCTTTCTGTGTACAGTATTCCTTATCTCATCTCTTTTCCACCTTGAGAAGCCCCACACTCCTGCACTGTTCCTTGTACAGATGTCATATCACACCTCTACTCATTTCCTTATTCCTCTCTGAAGCTTTTGCAGATCTCTATCCTTTCTGAGACCCCAGAATTGCATGGAGTTTTCAGGATAGTCTATGTGGCAGCAAAGTCACAAGGCTTATTGATAGACTGGAAGCATTTAAGAATGGTCAGATAGGAATTAAGGCTTCTCCTCCAGAATGATCGTGGGACCATTAGCCCAGCTGAAGGACATCTACAGCACTGCATACTGTATGGGTGACAAACAGGAGGAGCTGGGGACTGTTGTGCAGTGAGAAAACTACTATGTAGTTGCCGTTATGGAAACGTGGTGAGATGACTCACACAACCAGTGATGCAACCAGTGACTGCCATCTTTACAGAAGGGATAGGCAAGGATGGAGAGGTGGTAGGGTGGCCCTCTATGTTAGGGAGAAATATGAACGTTTACAACTTAATAAGGGTGATAATAGAGAGTTAGTGGTGCAAGTTTGCTATAGACTGCCCACCAGGAAGGCATACTTTGGCCTGCTTGGGAGACCGATTGCCAGAGTCCCTTGGGAGACAGTCCTGTAAGTCAAAGGAGTCCAGTAAGGCTGGACACAGTTCAAGAAGGAAATCTCAAGGGTGCAGAGGCGGGCCTTCCCAGTGTCCCAAAAGACTAGCTGGCAGGGAATACTGGCCTGGCTGAACAGGGAGCTTTGGCTGGAACCCAGGGAGAAAAGGAGAGTCTGTGGCTCATGAGGACTACAAAGATGTAGTGAAGCTCTGCAGGGGTAAAGGTAGAAGGGTCAAAGCACAACTAGAATTCAACCTAGCAATCACTGTTAAAGACAACAGAAAGTGTTTCTATAAATATATTAATAATAAAAGGAGGACTAGGGTGAATCTTCGTCCTTCACTGGATGCAGCAGAAACATACTGACAAAGGATGAGGAAAAAGCTGAGGTACTTAGTGACTTGTTTGCCTAAGTCTTCAACAGTAGGAATTAGTTGTTCCATGGGTACCCAGCCTGGGAGATAGGGATGGGGAGCAGAATGAGACCTGCATAATCCAGGAGGAAATGGTTTGTGACCTTCTATACCACTTAGACATAAACAAGTCTATGGGAACAGATGGGTTACACCCCAGAATGCTGAAGGAGCTGGTGGGTATGCTGAGCAAATCACTGTCCATCATCTATCAGCGGTCCTGGAGGATTGAAGATTAGCCAGTGTGATGCCCATCTACGAGAAAGGCCAGAACAGGGATCCAGGAAACTACAGACTCTTGAGCCTAACCTTGATGTCAAAGAAGGCTACAGAAGGAAGTCTCTTCAAACCTGGGTGATTCTATGATTCTGTGATCCTATGATCTTAAGTGCCATTTTGCACCATTTACAGGATAACTGAGTGATCAGGCCCAGTCGACATGGGCTCTTGTAAGGCAGGTCCTGCTTGTGAACCTGATCTCCCTCTGTGACAAAGTAACCCACCTAGTGGATGAGGGAAAGGCTGTGGACATGATCTTTCTGGACTTCAGCAAAGCCTTTGACACAGCATTCTTACGGAAAAACTGTCTGCTCGTGGTTGTGACAGGTGTGTGCTCTGCTGGGCTAAACACTGACTGGATGGTCAGGCACGAATAGTGGTGGTGAATGGACTTAAATCCAGTTGGTGACCAGTCCCAAGTGGTGTTCCCCAGGGCTCCGTGTTGGAACCACTGACATCTTTATCCATGAGCTGAATGAGGAGACTGAGTGCACATCTGCCTAGACTCCATTACATTTGCCATGAGCTGGTCACTCTATCTCTTAAAGTCCTTTCTGAGTTCTTCACAATGTTCCCTCATATTTGTTACTCTGCTTTACCACTAAAGTTTGTGACCTCCCTGTGCACATCCTCTTGAAGCAATCTTCTCTACCTTTCATCTGTTGCAGACCTCTCTGCCCTTTCCTTGCTTTCCCCATTTTGAAGACTCACAGAACCCTTCCAATTCTTTGCTTGGACCCATAACTTTTCACATGCTCTCTTCTGCAGTCTGCACCACCTGGAGAAGCCATACTCTTCCTGCTTTCTGACACTACCAGCACTCTGCTTTGCCAAATGGTTATACTCATGGCAAATGGAGTTGTACCAGACCTTTGATGTCTGGAGGAAGACTGTCCCTGCTGTGAGGCCTGTTGCAAGTGAGAGAACGGACAGGACAGGATGGTCCTGCCAGGCAACTGAAGTAACATTTAGGAGTATTTGAAATTGGTTATGATGTCATTTTTTTTAAGCTTCAGAGAATAAAATTGTGGGTTTTGTTAACAGGAAAAACAGGATTTATTATCCTTTTTTGACCCTAGTGGTTAGCCAAAGTTTGGATTGCTTCAGTTAATTCTTCGGTGTCAGAGTTGTTTCAAAACCTAACTGTTTAATTACAAAGAACTGGCACTGCCTTTTTTGCTTAACATGAGGAAACCCTTTGCTTTCAGCTCCAAGCTCTTTTCCAACTGATGCCTCATGCAGTTTGTACTGCCAGGCAGTACCTGGCAATGTGTTTTGCGGGCATAGCTCAGCTCCATCGGAAGACTTGCATCATGTGGCTGTGTTTTGGATAGTGGCTTCTATTGTTCCTCATTGTCAATTCCATAAAGGACATTAATTGTTCTATTTTGCTCGATGAAAATGAAAAGAGCTGCAATACCTCCCGTTTCCAACAAGCTTTAACACCATCTGTGATAAATGAAACTTCACAAGGAGCCACTGAACTTCTATTCACGTTCATTTTTCAAGAAGCAGCGCACTCAGTGAAGAAAAGTAGAGTTTTCAGACTACTTCCTTTCACCAGTAAAGCACAGCTCAGTCATATAGTGTCTTCATCCCATAGACATCCAAACTTCGTGGAAGCCCTGGCCAAGTCAAGACTTACAATAGTGGTAACGTGGAATTCCATCACTGGAGGCAATTTTAACCGGACTCAAGACTTGTAGAGATTATCCTGCTGGTTAGAGTCTCCAGTTGACAAGTAGAAAGTACATTGTACTATTTCTTGTTTTCAAGGATTTGTAAGTGGGCTGTCTCTAATGAAAAGGTTGTGGAGACAAGGGGTTAATTTGAAATCTAGGGTTGACTTCAACGACATTCAGAAATTGCCACATCCTTTTTACACAACATAGAAAACTTTCAATAGGTCTGTGCAATTCCAAAAAATGCATGTGGCAACCACTCACTTCAGTTCCTGGCTCCAGACCTCTGCTTCTCCTCCATGTGGGAGCAGCTCATGGTCTACTGTGCCCAGCCCTGGGGCTCCCAGTGTAAGAAACACATGGACCTGCTCAGGTGGGGGCCATGAAGGGCTGGAGCTTCTCCCATATGAGGACTAGCTGAGAGAGTAGGGGTTCTTCAGTCTGGAGAAGGAAAGGCTCCAAAGAGTAGAACACCTCCCTTGTGAGGAAAGGCTGAGGGAGCTGGGTCTCTTGAGCTTGGAGAAGAGGAGGCTGAGGGGTGACCTCATTAACATCTTCAATAAACACGTGAGGGGTGATCCTGCAGTGATAAGGGGGATTGGACTGGATGATCTTTCAAGGTCCCTTTCAATCCCGAGTGATTCTATGACTCTATAATGGCCTTCCAGTACTTAAAGGGAACCTACAGGAAAGGGAGGGAGGGACTCCATATCAGGGACAGCAGTGATGGGATAAGGGGCAATGGTTTTAAACTGAAAAAAGATAGATTTAGATTAGATAATAGAAATAAATCCTTTACTGTGAGGGTGGTGAGATGCTAGAACTGATTCTGTTTCTTTTCCAGTAATTTTTCTCATGGGGACGGTGGCTTTTTCCTCCTTCCCTTCAGACTCGTCCATACTACAGACATGAACATGGGTCTGATGATCTGAGGTAAAAGACACAGGTCTGAGAAGACCTCCTGTACCTCAAGTTTTTATGATGCTGCCGGATGTCATTGCTCATAACCATGTCCAATTGCAGCCATGTCTCAGAAATGAGCCAGGCACTATCACCACAATTCTCCACTTGCAGTTCTCTTATCTCCGCATGATATAACACAACTAGTGCTGATGTTAGTCTGCACAGCAGGAGGGGACAGCATTTATCCTGCAGTTTGCTGCAAAACTGATTTTTTATGTGTTGTTTGGGCTTCTTCTCAGTCACACGCTAGCCAGGCATGTTTTTTGCTCTGCTTCAGAGGGGACAGCACAGAGTCATTGTTAACTCCCACCTTCTGTTTCCCATTCTCCATGGTAGAGGATGCAAACGCTTTTTCTCATGCTGATTTTTGTGTTACTAATAGGATCTGGATTGCCTGCAGAAGATGCACTTTTTTTGCAGAAGGTGTTTACAGTTGCTGCCCTTACGGTCTCAGAGAGCACTTGTATAGCAGGAAAATCCTGGTACCTGATCAGTTCTGCCTGGGGAGCTCTGTCAGTGTGATGCAGGGCTATTTGCACTGCATGGTGCTTCCGTACCACAGCCCTGATGGTTTTGCACAAGACAAGTGAGTAGGGATGGAACAGACAGTGTTTTTTGAGAACACACTAACCAAACTCTACAACCGAGCAAGGAAGGAGGCTGTGGTGTTGCCTCCTGCTATTCAGCTCCTCACTGCCAAGAGAAGACAGGTGTCAATGGAAATGAGACATCCTGATCTGGGAACAAATGACTGATTTTATTCAGGCCCATGTGAGATGGCTGTGTGACTGAAAGAGGGACAAGGACTAGTGTTGCAATGACTTCCTTCCACCGGCAATCACCAGCCGTTGCTGCTGTGCTAGTGTTTCTGTACTAAGCTCAGGCATTCAAATATTTAGTAACTAGTCTAAAAACCTTTCTTCTCTGAAATCTGCCTCACAAAACAGGTATGTATTAGAAAAACAATGACACCTTTTTCACGTGAAGAAGCCTGGTGGTTTTCTGTTCTCGTTTTGGGAACTTTTATTCTCATTTTGGGGCCTTGAGCAACCTGGTCTAGTGGGGGTGGGGTGTCCCTGCTCATGGCAGGGGGTTTGGAACTAGATGCTCTTCAAGGTCCCTTCCAATCTGCACCGTTCTGTGAATCTACAAATTCCTTCTGGTTCCTGCAAATGTTTGAGCAATTAAAATCATATTGACAGTTTCTCATGTTTTCCCACTGAAAATGGGAAATCTAATGGACTGAGAGATCTTAACACTTGGTCGTGTCTACGTGTCATACAGAAGAGATCACTGTTAGACCACTGTTATATGTGGTCTAGTTTCTGGTTTCATTCCATGCTGACTCAGCTCCTTTTGAGTATGGCCCTGCAGCAGCAGCTGTTGCAGGCTTACTACCCATAACCTACATCTGTATTTTCACAACAAACTGGAACAAGAGCAGTGGACTCAACATGTCTGACTGGATAAAAGTAGATTTAATGCTCGATTGCCTTTTCCTTGCATGGTAAAAGCACAGTGACCTCTTGATGTATGTCATGCCACTGTATGTCACGTAAACAGCTCTGCAGAATGCAAAGCAGTGGCAAGGAGTGCCTGGTGGCATCATGCAGCTCCAGAGGCTTTTGACTCTGTGATCCAAGAGTCATTCAGGTTCATCTCAGAATCAGGTGGTATTACCTTTTCTTTGAAGTATTGTCTTCATGAAGAGACTCTACATTAAAAAAGAAACAAGAACTATCTTTGACTGACTTGAAGTAATAAAGTCCAATGGGTTAAGATGAAACCATTCTTTTTATTGGATAATTCTCATGATCCTTGTTGCTAGTAAGAAAACGCAGCATGGCTGGCTACGTGTTAAGTTTGTACTCTAAAGTATTTTACTAGAAACTGTTGATCTAACCTCTCAAATGGAGGTACTAGAAATTTCCTATAGCATCTGCGATGCAAGTAATTGCATTTCCCCAAACAATAAATTAATAAAGTCCAATACATTTATTATTTATTCCATTGCTGGTTTGTTTGTCCTCAATCAAAGAATAAACTTTTACTTGTTCAACTCTGAGAAAATCTTCTTGGGGTTGAAAATCTGACAGACTCTATAGGATTTGAGCGTGGGGAAGTAGCTCCGTGTTGGTAGTTCCAAGTTCCACTAATGATTAGCTTTTTGTACACATACCTTAGAGCTTGTCCAAACAGCAGGTTTTGCAAACTTTGGCTTTGCATTTGCAATGCTGTTAAGTCATTTGTGCCACAAAATCCATCATTAGTCCCTCTCAAGCTAAAAATATATATCAATATCTACAGTATTTTCCTTAGGTTTTGTTTCAACCAGATAAATCTGGGGCAGGTTGAGCAGCAGCTCAACCTGAAGTTGAGTTTAGGAACCTCCAGTGGAGGGTGGAAGTGTGAAGGACTGCATCGACCACTGCAGTGAAACAAAATGCTTGTTAATCTTTGCCCTTACCATGCAACAAGTGTGAGGGAACGAGCTTTCATCTGGAAGGGAATTTAGAGAGAAGTAGCAAACATGCTATAAATTAACACCCTTGCTGAGTTAATAGAAATCTTCCTGCCTTAACAATCTGTAAGACAGGGGAGTGATTCATCCTGCTACCCAGCAGTGGTCCCTACCAGAGAGGAAATACGCTGTGATGGATGGGTGGAAATGAGTGCCGTGAGAGCAGCTGTCCTCAAAGGCCTTTCTGCATCCACAGCATTCCCTGCACCACTGGGATTGCTGGGTGCCCTGTGTCCATGTGCGCTGCAGCCATGGCACATCAACCACCAGCAAGTGCACAGCTGAGATTTATTAAGAGGAGCTGTGATGTAAAAAAATGGTAAACAGCCCGAGCAAAGCTTCTCATTACCAGGAACATGACTAGAAAGACACAGCTTCTTTCAGGCAAAGTTCTGCCAAGCTGGGTCACAAGTGCGTTACTGAGAGCATGAGTCTACTCCTGTACCTAACACCAGTTCTTCGTCTGTATCTCTGTGGGAGAATCAGTCCCTCTTCTTCATCCCAAGGAATTCTGTGCAGTGAATTGCTGAACCGTCCAGCACCTCAGCCATCTGGGAGGCTACTGTAAAGGCAATTGCTCTGTCAGCTCTTTCCCAGGCCTGTGTGTGCAATCCCACTGGGCGAGCAGATTGTTTTGTTATAATTAATGACAAGTTCACTAAAAATGAGTGTCAGTTTTAGATATAGTTTTGAGGGATGCTGTCTGAGAGGTTGGGGGTGGGGAACTGGGAAAGCCATATGGTGGGAGCAAATGAGGAGGCATCAGGAGGCTTTGAGTCTCCTACAATACTGGTCTGAATCTGCCCTGGTTAATCCTGACAAAAAGTTTCCAGCAGCTTGGCTTGCAGGAATGAACTGGCAGGATCAGTCCAAAGCTGTTCCTTGCTGTCAGGAAGATAGATTTTATACACAAGTCTTCTGCTGGTGTAAACAATAGAGGAAAGCTATTTCCTTCAGCTGGGGCTAAGCAAGTGGAAAAGGGAGAGGTGGTGATGCTGGCCTTGCATGCCCTACTGTGGGTTGCAAACAGAACCCCATCTCTACATGGGATTTTGTGCTGCAAACACCAATTGTGTGTTTGCTCTTTGTTGAGGAAATGAGCTTTATAAATAGGGAAGTGTAGGGAGCAGTTCCTACTGCACATGGTCTGGGTACTCCTGCTGCCACTCCTGGTAGAGGTTAACTGGATAGTGGAGGCAGAAATGGACTTGTGTGTAGGTAGCTGGTCTCTTGAGGACTGATTTAAAGCATTTTGACAGCATGCTTTCCTGTCTCCCTTGTATCTCTTCTGTCCTTAAGGAGCAGATTTCATCACACACAGCTTTGGGGTTTGGATCCTGTACCTCTATAGCAAGTGAATTTTCTTCCATGGTTTTACAGTCACCTTGGGTTGATAATCTCTGCTGCGTTACTTCCTGGCCTCTTACCTGCATGGTGAGGTTGGTGGGGAGTCAGAGGAAAGGCAGTCCAATGAGTGGCAGCCCTGTTTCCCCAAGACCAACTGTGCAGGGTGGGAGACAACCTTATTTGTCTGTGTGCTTTAGTATAGTTTCCAAGATCATCAAGGAGGCTGGAGAGAGGTGGGGGTAGGTCTCTTCTCTCAAGTCACTATCAACAGGACAAGAGGAAATGGCCTCAAGAGAGGTTTAGATTGGACATTAGGAAAAGTTTCTACAGTGAGAGAGTGGCTAAGTATTGAAACAGC
>VZRI01000758.1:168461-182737 GCA_013397515.1 Upupa epops | reverse complement strand
TCTTGGCCACAAGAGCACATTGCTGGCTCAGAGTCATCCTGTTGTCCACTAGGACCCCCGGATCCCTTTGTCCTCCACTGCTCTCCAACAGGTCAGTCCCCTGCCTGTCCTTCTCCCTGGGGTTGCTCTTGCCCAGATGCCAGACTGTTTATCACTTAAAACATGAGAAACGGGGGAATTCTCACCCTGAATGTCCTAACAGTTACAGCGACTTAGGCATCCCAAGTCTACAAACCCACACCCAGGTCTGGGTGTGCTGGCAGAGAAAACAGCACTACATCAGAAGTAGGGACATGAGGGTTAGTTTTTCAGCTGGAGAAAAAGAGCCTGAGGGGAGGTCTCATTACTCTCTACAGCTCCTTGAGAGGAGGGTAGAGAGAGGTGGAGGCCGGTCTCCCCAGTCACCAGCGATAGGATAAGAGGAAGCGGCCACAAGTGGTACCAGGGGAGGGTTAGGTTGGACATCAGGAGAACACTCTTCCCTGACAGAGTGCTCAGGGGTTGGAACAGGCTGCCCAGGGAGGGGGGAGTCACCATCCCTGGAGGGGTTCATACACTGAGTAGTTGTGACCCTGGGGTTTAGTGGGGTTTAGTGGGCAGGGTGGGGTTGGGATGATGGATGGAGGTATCTCCCAACTGTAATGGCTTTATGATTCTCTCTTATCTTCATTATCTGGGACCTACTTTCGAACAATGGTAGATCTGGGTCTTGAGTGAGAAGGCTGTTGGGTGGAGAGGTGCTGTTGACAACACTGAAGCAGTTCCTAGCTAGGTGATTTATGAGTTTCACACCCATTTCCTCTAACACAGACCTTTGTGTAGAGAGCCAGAAGACTGCTTTGCTGGCTCTCAGCTGCTAGTCTTCCTGACTCACGCTGAAATGTGACTTCTCCCAACATTCCTCAGCAGCAGCATAAGGAACAGAGGCTTATTTTTACTGTTCTTCGTCAGGAGACATATGGAGGCAGGCTTTTCAGTCTCAACTTGCTAGACGTACCCCCAGGCAAATTCCAGGCTTCTCTACTCGAATGCTAAAGCCTTACATTTTGACCTTTGCTGGAAAACACGAGCAGTACGTCCATCTCATGCCTCTACATCCAAAGACAGTGAGCTGTTCCTTGCGAAGAAGGAATGCCTCCAGCTTGAATTGTATCGACTGGGTTTGTGCAAGTACCCCAGCATCCAAAACTGGGCACCGTGGGTCTAAGCGCAGAATTATTTGTCACTCATAAGGAAATAACTGGGTTAGTAATTCAGCTATTGAACAGCAACTCTGACTGGAAGGCAAATCAATAAAAACATAAAAATTACCAAGCCCTGCCAAGGCTGCAGTCTCTCCCACGGCTAGCCCAGCCAACGGAACTCTAGTCTCTACTATGGCTAGCCTGACCAACAGAACTGCAGTCTCTACTGTGGCTGACCCGACCGATGGAGAGCACTGCCTTCTACTGAAGGTCAGTACTCGTATTATCTTCTAAAAACAACTTGATCATAGTATCATAGAATCATTAGGGATCAGAAGGGACCTTGAAAGATCCTCTAGATCCTAGAGAACACTCTTCGGGCTCAAACCTCTGCAGAGCACTAAACAGAGGCTGTATAAAAGCTGTTTCAAATCAGAGCTGAGGAGCAAAGCCTTAGTGACTCTCTTCAGGTCAGACTGACAGATCTAACCAAACCAGAACTGCATTGTTTGCATTTTTAAGATCAATTTAACAGCAGGAAAAGCCCAACCCCTAGCAGGATACTGCATGGAGGTTGCATTTCCAAGCATCATCACTGTTCTCTATCAAGAATGATGCCTTCACAGTTTAAGTTGTTAAGGGGTTGTGTAGTAGAGATAACCCTCGCAGATCCCAAAAGGTGAAACAACATATGCAATTACAGGTGTTTTCTATCCAACCGACAGTGCCTCTACAGCTCAAGTGGTCAGGAGTTACCCTGCATCTCCTCACTAGTTCAAGTCAGTTTGTGAAGCCAAACCAATGCGCAAAGATACCACATCTAATTCATTGATTAGCTCTTTAAAAACTAGAAATAGTTTAAGGACTCTAAAGGGTGTTTTCCCTGTTCAGATTGGGATTGATAATTATGTGCATAAATTTTAGAGGCTGATTTACATCCTCCTATCAATATTTCAGCTCAAAAATGTTGTTTTCATTGATGGGTATTATTTGACACTAAGTGTGAACAGGTGTCATTACTCCTCCTATCCAGAGCAGAGCTACCAAGCTTAGGAGGGTTCTAGAGAACCAGTCTGTGAGCAGAGGCTGAGGGAGCTGGGCAGGGTTAGTTTGAAGAAGAGGAGGCTGAAGGGGGGGACTTCACTGCCCTCTCAAACTCCCTGAAGGAAGACTGTGGAGGGGTGGCTGTTGGCCTCTTCTCCTTGGTGACTGCTGACAGAAGCAGGGGCAATGGTCTGCAGTTGAGGCAGGGGAGGGTTAGACTGGATTTGAGGAAGAAATTCTTTGCAGACATAGCGGTCAGGCACTGGCAGGGGCTTCCCAGGGAGGAGGTGAAGTCCCCATGCCTGGAGGTGTTGAAGAACCGTGTAGCCATGGTGCTTCACGTCCTGCTCAAGTGGCAGCATGTGTCAGGGTTGTGTTTTTCAGTCTCTCAGGGATTGAGGGTTTTTTGCTGGGGTGGGGATGGTCGGACTTGGGGATCTGGGAGCTCCTTTCCAACCAGGATTATTCTGTGATACTGCGAAACAGAATGAGGTGCTCCAGTGCCTTATTCCCTTTGCATTAGTGACAAATACTGACAGAACGGGTACTGGTTTAATTTGGCATAGCAGCCTGCATTACTGGTGGAACATACATGCTTGCAGACACAGTCCAAGCCAAGTTTAACAGCCCAGCAGGATGTTATTTCTTTCCTTATTTAAGCATTCTGTCAGTGAGGAGATGTCTCCTGATGTCTAATCCATTGCTGCTTCACACCTCGGAAAGAAGTTTGTCTTCCCTCTGCCCTGTCTGCCTCTACTTTAGCATCTTGCTAAATAAGGGTTGGATTTTTAACCCAGTCTTTATCAGAGACAGCTCCTCACTCTCTGTAACTGATGTGAGCACCTACTAGAAATATTTTAAGCTCTGGGCCATGACTTTTTAAAATTAGAAGTGTCTGTGGGCATTCTTCTTCCTGGAGAGGAGTATAAGATACTACTCTACTCCCATCTCTCATGTTCAGAGAGCCACAACTCCACAGTGTCAGGAAAACACTAAGAGAAAGCCCTGCTTTGAATAGCTCTGTCAATGCTCATGTTGTAATAGGGTTCCCTTCCATCCTGATAAACAAACATCCAATATGTGCTTAGACACAATGAAATGACAGAGTAAAGGCAGCCTCTCCAAATGAGAGATGTGTTAGAGCTAGAGGCAAAAATGAAGAAAGCCTTAATCAATATAACCACAAGGAATTTGACAGGGGTAATTATAAAGAAGAAAAATGTCAGAGCTCCTCTTTATATTTCTGTTGCTTCAGATCAGCTAGGAAGCAGAATCGCACAGTAAGATCTCAGGAGCTGCTCCTAATACAGTACAGTCACATCATAACAGCAGGCAGTATTGAATTCCTTGTGAGGGTGAGCTCCAAAACACCTCCTGTTTCTCTAACAGCATTTAGATGTTATCATTGCTGGTAACCGAGCATCTGGTGAAGAGTGAAGTGCTTCTGAGACCCATTGGTTAGAATCATAGAATCCTTAGGGATCGGAAGAGACCTTGGAAGATCATCCAGCCCAATCCCTTGGCCACAGCAGGATCACCCAGACCAAGTCACACGGAAACACATCCAGCCAGATCTAGAACGTCTCCAGAGAAGGAGACTCCGCAAGTGCCCTGGGAAGCCTGTTCCGTAACTCCAGTACCCTCCCTGGGAAGAAGTTCCTGCTGATATTGAGGTGGAACCTCCTCTGTTCCAGCTGGCACCCAGTGCCCCTTGTCCTATCACCAGATGACCTTGAGAAGAGCCTGGCTCCATCCTCTGACATCCACCCCTCAGATCTTTATAGACATGATTGAGATCCCCCCTCAGCCTCCTCTTCTCCAAGCTAAATCATCGAGTCCAAGAGCAATACCAGATACCACAGACCAGACTTTGCAAGCCATTGCTTACAACGGTTTACCCCCCCAAAGAGACATGGTTTCAGATGAATCTATGTACTGCACAACAGGCTATACAGAAGCATTTACTGCAAATAATTTAATCAGAGAAGATACCCTTGGTCTACATAGCAAACACTGCCAGTGACTGCAAGGAGAATGTCCTCTGTAATCACTGCCTGGAGCTGGGGGTTTATCCTGGTCACAGAGATGTTCCTTCATATAGTCACAATGTCATTTAGGCTCAAAACACCTTGAAGATCATCGCATGCAGACATTAACCCAGCTGTCCCAAGGCCACTGCTACACCTTGTCCCTCAGCTCCAGATCTACACAACTTTTAAGCACATCCAGGGATGGTGATTCAACCTCTTCCTCTGAGCAGCCTGTGCCAGGGACTCGTGGCCCTTTCAATAAAGATTTTCCAACCTAAATTTACCCTGGTGCAACCTGAGGTCCCTTCCACTTGTGCTATCGCTATAGAAGGAACCTATCCCCCCTCTCCACACCCTCCTTTCAGGTAGTTGTAAAGAGCAAGGTCTCCCTTCAACGTTTTTTTCTCTAGACTGAATAACCCCAGCTCCCTCAGCTGCTCTTCACAGCTTTAACCCAGTCATCTTGAGCCAAGGAAAGTCATCCATCCTCCTCGCTTATAAGCTGCTCTTATTTGTGCCTTGGCACCTGTGAACTGAGGGGTGAAACCACTGTGATTGGGAAACAGTGCCAGGCAGCCATGGTTTGAAATGGTCTGCGGCAACACCGAGCTGTGATGGCCTGCTTTGCTCCACGCCCTTCAGAAACTACCTCCTGAGGGTACTTTAACCATACCTCAGCTTTAAAATGCTGATGCTTTTCTTCCAGCAACTTGCCTTGTATATAACTTCTTGTCAAAGCACAGGCACTTAAGTGGACCTTCTGGCTCTGCTCAGCCAGCTGCTCATGAGCCCCAATGCTCAAGACTCGTAGAACCATAGAATGGTTCAGGCTGGAAGATCATCCAGTCCCCCTACTGTGGGCAGGGATTCCTTTCTCCCACTAGACCAGGTTGTCCAGAGCCGCTTTCCATGTGGAAGTGCTTCCTAACATCTAACCTAACCCTCCCCGGTGCAGCTTCAGGCCATGCCCTCTCATCCTTTCCCTAGTTGCCTGGGAGAAGAGCCTGTCCCCCACCCATCTGTAACTCCCATTCAGCCTGCAGCCATTACTCACCACATGTAATAGGATGTCAACCAAGGCTGCGCTTAGCTTTCTAGGCTCATGTTATATTTGTCATCAACCAGTATCCTCAAGTTCTTCTCCACAGTTGTGATCTCAATCCACACATCCCCCAGCCTTTGTGTTTATCTGTCTATTATTAATCTATCTGTCATCTATCTATTTGTCTATCTATCTGTCATCTATCTATCTATCTATCTGTCATCTATTATCATCTATTTATCATTATTATCTATCTATCATCTATTTATCTCTCTCTAAATAAATAAATAAGTATAACCCCACATATTTCATTTGTCTGTAAAACATATATTCACTTCCTGATACATCCCTGCAATTCACTCCCAGAAGCAGCGCAAATCCCAAGCCACAGCTTTCCCCGATTCCACATTAAATCTAATTTATTACCCAAAACGCCTACAAATGACCACATCGCTGTCTTCCCATCAGTAACCACATGTGCAGGCACACACTGATCTCTCTTTTATGCCGTTAATGTTTTTCCCATCAATCTACACAAGCTGATAGAAATGGAAATGGATGGGACCGTGTTTCATTAAAGAGTTGGGAGCTGCCTGGTGGTCTCTGAAGTCCTCTTTGCAGCTGAGCATTGCTGAGATTTCATGAAGTTAGAAGATGAAAGGCTTCCCTGCCTGTGAAGTCTACGTGTGTGAACAGATTTGTGTACTTTAAGCACTGAGATTCCTCATTTTTGAGGAACTTAACTGCTTCCTTAGAGAAACTGCCAGAAAAGCTGAGTCAAAGGAGAAAAAAGCATCATGTGGCTGAGCTGAAGTAGCTAAGACTACAATGGTAAAAGAACTCTAATGTCTATAAATATGTGAGGGGTGGGTGTCAGAGGATGGAGCCAGGTTCTTCTCAAGGTCATCTGGGGATAGGACAAGGGGCAATGGGTGCCAGCTGGAACAGAGAAGGTTCCCTATCAATATCAGCAGGAACTTCTTCCCAGGGAGGGTACCAGAGCACTGGAACAGGCTGCCCAGGGGGGTTGTGGAGTCTCCTTCTCTGGAGACGTTTGAGACCTGCCTGGGTGTGTTCCTGTGCGACTTGGTCTGGGTGATCCTGCTGTGGCAGGGGGCTTGGGCTGGATGATCTTCCAAGGGCTCTTCCCATCCCTAAGGATTCTAAGATCTGTGATGTCTAAAAAACAGAAGAAATGGCCTTATGATGACAGTCCTTACAGGTACCCGACATCCCTCCGAAAAGGTAGAATGATGCAGCTTTTCACTGAGAGCTGATGTGAACTCAAATTGCTGAATACGTTTTCCTTTTTCAACATTTTAAAAGCTTTTCCAGCTCTGTTACAACTATTCCTGCACATGAGCTACAAGTTTTGTCTGTAGCTTCACAGAATACAAGATTACACCATTAATCCCAGAATGACTGAGGCTGATGAAGCCTTCTGAGCTCCTCCAGCCCAGCCCAGCACCTAACATCACCCCAGTGGCCAGACCAGGGCACTCAGGGCCACAGCCAGACTGTCCTTCAACACTTCCAGACATGGGGACTACACCACTGCTCTGGGCAGTCCAGTCCAGGTTCTGAGCACCCTTTCCCTGAGGAAGGGCTTCCTAACATCCAACCTCACCCTCCCCTGGCAGCTTCAGGCCCAGCCCTCTCGTCCTGGTGCTGGGTGCCTGGGGAGAGCCTGACCCCCACCTGATTGCAACCTTCCTTCAGGGAGTTGGAGAGGAGGAGATGGTCACCCCTTGAGTCTCCTCCAGTCTCAACACCCCCAGTTCCCTCAGCCTCTCCTCATCAGCCTCTCCCTCCAGTCCCTTCCCTAGCCTCATTGCTCCTCTGCACCTGCTCCACTCCCTCCATCTCTTTCTTGAAGGGAGGGTCCCAGCACTGCCCCTAGGACTCGAGCAGAGGCCTCCCCAGTGCCCAGTGCAGTAGGACAATTCCGTTCCTGCAACATCCACAGCTTATTACGATTTTCATGACTCATTTGAAGCAGAGTGCTTCTCTTGCAGTGCAGGGAGCTAAATTGTGCAGATCCATCCTCTCAAACATCCGAAATTCTGCAGACAATTACTCTCTCAACCCAATTATCATTCCTGATATGAATTCACCAGTGGATGGCTGTTTCAGCATCAGATTGAAAGGCTACTGATAATACGAATGAGTAGTTCTAGAGAACAGAACATGTAAGCACAATATGATTAAAAATATGGTTTATGGTCTTTATCAAACAGTCCTTTCCATCTGCATCTCCCAAACATCTCAGGACAGACACTTTACACATCAGAGCCTGCCTCAGTACTCACCAGTTAATAACATGCTCAGCAAAGTGATTTCCCTGCATAACCTGTGCTTTACATTTGCCCTTCGCTGTCTCCAAAGTGACTCTCACCTTAATCTCAACCTAAAGGTGACTTGGAGCCTGGAGTGCATCCAGTATAGTGCAACAAAGATGATGAAGGAAGTAGAGTACCTCCATTCTGAGGAACGGCTATGGGAGCTGGGTTTCTTGAGCTTGAAGAAGAGGAGGCTGAGGGGGGACCTCATTCATGTCCCTAAATATGTGAGGGGTGGGTGTCAGGAGGACAGAGCCAGGCTCTTCTCAAGGTCATCTGGTGCTAGGACAAGGGGCAATGGGTGCCAGCTGAAACAGAGGAGGTCCCATATCAATATCAGCAGGAACTTCTTCCCATGGAGGGTACGGGAGCACTGGAACAGGCTGCCCAGGGGGGTTGTGGAGCCTCCTCTGCAGACGTTCCAGACCTGCCTGGATGTGTTCCTGTGCTACTTGGTCTAGGTGATCCTGCTGTGGCAGGGGTATTAGACTGGATGATCTTTCAAGGTCCCTTCCAATCCGTAAGGATTCTATTTCTGCCTTCAGTGGCATTCCGTGACTGTCCTTCTCATGCTTGTGATTCAAATCCCAGAGAGCATTCTCTGAACCTTTTTTCCTGTGCCATGGAATAGGTTTATTCCTTGAACAACCACAGGAATCACATGTTCAGGACAATAAAAACTCAGAAATACCTTCATGGAGGTCATCTGGCATCACAAACCCCTGCAAAGTACTGCCATAATAACTTGGTTAAGGCCATACAAAATCCAGAGTTTGACTCTTCTAGTTTCCAGGCACTGCCCTTGGCAGAGAGCAGTTCTCTCTGTGAATTCTAGTTTAGTTTTTCTTTTATTACTGCTCATCTGAACAGTCGAATGGGCACGATAGTACTGTAAATACTAATGACACACAGCGTAGTGCTATGCATGGAAAGGGCTGTTAACTGAGGATCAGCCGTGCGTTGCATGTGGATTGCTTACTGGATTCATTTCCAATGGATGAAGGATGTTTCATGGAGCTGTTTTATGTTCACTGGTGCTCTGGGGAGTCTGGTGAATGTTTACAGCAGATTTAAAGGGAATTTGGAGGATGAGAGAGAGAACAGGATGAACCGATGCTGCATGGAGTTTCAAAAATACATTGACATCAAGTGTGAGTCTCATGTTAGCAGCAGCAGAGCTTTTCTTGACTGCTTAACAGGCAGTACAGACAATTTAATAGGCTGATAGACTTCAGAAATGATTCGTACCAAGTATTTCTTGGGGGTCACCCCTGCGTGCACATTTTGTCAGTCTCCTTGGACACTCACCCTTCCAACAAGTGGTTTTTGTGTTGCTCTTGCAGAAGAGGGAGAGAGCTGTGTAAAACACTTTCTTTATTGTTTCAGTGTGGTTTCAGCTTTGTTAAATCTCAACCAACGATGGAGTAAGGTCTGCCGTCTCTCTGCATCCAGTTGCAATTGAGCTGTAAGCAAAACTGTTTTCTCACAGTTGTTCTAAACGCCAGACTGTGTCCTGCCGCTCATCCATCAGAGAGAACACCACAAACCATTATGTTGGGTAGTGTAAAGCTGCTAAACCAGTTGAGCATCTTCGGGTCATCTGCTAGGGCTGCTTGTGATCATTTTCATTTTACTACTTTAAAGCTCATTAAGCAATAACAATTAGAAATTACCTAAGGTAAAGCTGTTAGGATTCATTGACTTGACTTGCAGAGGAGCATGTAGCTGGCTCTAATCTTCAAGGAGGGTGAAGAATGAGCTATGGAACATAAACATCGGGAGAAATCACATTAGAGGGCAGATTGAAATGGGCTGTTGGCAAGAAGTTCTTGAGCAGGAGGGGGGTTGAATGCTGGAACAGGTTGCCCCAGGGAGGATGTTGAGGCTTCATCCTTGGAGACGTTCAAAAGGAAGCTGGATGAGGCTCTGGGCAACCTGATCGAGTTGAGGATGTCCCTGCTCACTGAGGGGGATTGGATTGGATGCCCTTGAGAGATCCCTTCCAACCCAGGCTTTTCTATGAGTCTATGATCTGGGAGGTCCTTGCAAAATGTTTTGGAAAGAGGAACAGGAAAATTAAGCAAAGACCAGAGATTTGTAGACAGCACAAGCTCCAATGGCCTCAGAGTTACTCTCCTCTAGCACAAGCTCAGATGGTCACAGTTGCTCTCCTCAACCACAAGTTCCAGTGGTCTCAGAGTTGCTCTCCTCTCCAGGTAGAGGTCACTTGACATCCCACACCCACCATCGTGAAGGCGCATGGGATGTGACCATCAGGAACTCCCCCAAACAGCACAGGGAGATGAGAAGAAAATTGTGATGCAAAAAGGACTTTAGGCTTCAGCTTGGACTTTGGCATTGTAGCCCAAGCTGTAACAGGGTGGGATATCAAGGGTCCTTTGGTGTCAGCACAGCAAATATAGGTTTCCAAGGTTACTGCTGATACTGCTGTCCTAGAGGAGAGGATGTAGATCCCAAGTGGCAGCTGAAATGAAGCCAAATGAGTGGAGACGTGACTGTGAGAGAGCAAAGAAGTTGCTGGAGGTGCCAATGAGTCAGTCAGTAGAAACAAATGTTCTCCCTGAGGTTACTACTCTTTGCCAGCAACAGAAGCACTCAACGTGAGCACACACGGGAAGGCAGGAAACACGTTCAGAATGATCTTCAGAACACATGTGCACGTGCCTCTACACACTCACTCGATAAACTCTGCCTCTGTCTTTTGTTTTGACCCCTCAAGTTTCTGTTGCCAAGAGGCAGCCGTCAGGGCCAGAAAAGTGCTGCTGATAGAGAGGCTCTATTGCCAGCTGTAGCCCAAAACTTCATCAGGGGGTTCACTCAGATGGTTCCCAGTTTTTATTCCCGTGTCACTACCAAAGAATTTTTCTCCTAACAGAATCCCTGCTGGAAAGGGATGAGCAGAAAGATGATTCCCTTGGCAGCAGTGACCTCATTACCAGAAAATCATAGAATCCTTACGGATTGAAAGGGAGCTCGAAATATCATCCAGTCCAATCCCCCTGCTACAGCAAGATCACCTAGACCAAGTTGCACAAGAACATATCCAGGCGGGTCTGGAACATCTCCAGAGAAGGAGACTCCACAACCCCCCTGGGCAGCCTGTTCCAGTGCTCCAGTACCCTCCCTGGGAAGAAGTTCCTGCTGATATTGAGGTGGAACCTCCTCTGTTCCAGCTGGTACCCATTGTCCCTTGTCCTACCCCCAGATGCCCTTGAGAAGAGCCTGGCTCCATCCTCCCGACACCCACCCCTCACAGATTTATAGACATGAATGAGATCACGAATTGAAGTCATCACAAAGTTATTTGGAGAGTGCTATAATGCATGTATCACACCTGTGAAATAGAGAGAGAAGTGGATTCGTCCTTCCAACCCCTGAAAGGAGCTGTCAGAGGGCTGAGGAAGGTTGTTCCCAAGGGCAGGGAACGACAGAATGAGGGGTCCTTGTTTGAAGCTGGAAAAGGGCAGAGTGAGGTTGAAGAGATTCAGTTAAAATCTCTTCCCATAATGAAACACATCCAGCTGAGTGCACCGGGGTGATGTTGATATGAAATAGGGATCAGCTGGTCTGTACAGAACTTGTTTTTCATCCATAGCTGCCTGCAGACTGGGAAGGCTGTTTCCTTGCAGGTGACAGAAGAGAAGGGAGCTGGGGCTGCTCATCCTAGAGAGAAGGAGGCTGAGGCGAGACCCCAGTGCTCTCTGCAACTACCTGAAGGGAGGGTGCAGTGAGGAGGTGGTTGGCCTCTTCTCCCTAGGGACCAGCGACAAGAGCAGAGGATATGGTATCAGGTTGTGACCAGGAGAAGGTCAGGTTGGATCTGAGGACAAACTTCTTCCCAAAGGGAGTTGAGAGGCCTTGGCACAGGCTGCCCAGGGAGGGGGTGGAGGCACCGTCCCTGGAGGGGTTCAACAACCGGGCAGCCAGGGTGTATGAGGAGCTGGGATAGTGGTTGGGGGCTGTAGGGTGGGCAGTTGGACTGGATGATCTTGAAGACCTTCTCCAACCCTGATGAGTCTGTGATTCTGTGGGTGCCAGGTTGGCATCAAGGCACCCAGAGAGATCTTGAAAAGCCACTTACAGGGGTTGGAGATACTGGAAGAGTCAGGCTAATGGAAAAAAGGGGGAAGGTTGCCAAAGGAGAAGAGCAAACCGAGCAAGAGTCTGGGTGTCAAAACCCTCTGTTATTGATGGCTCACTTTTAGAGTCTTTATTATCCTGGCTTTGTGCCTAACCCCATTGAGATTCTACCCTCCCCATCAACCGCAGGAGTCAGGGAGTCAGGCACTGTAAAGGCTGCTTCATGAATTAAACTCAGGTTCCTTATAAATAAACTCCCATGCTTCCCCCCCAACCCCCTTCTCCTCATGCATTATTGATTCCCCAGCTCCTTCTGCTGCTGCAGAGACATGGAAAGCAGAGGAGGAGGACAGAGAGGAAGAGAATGGCAATGAGATGTTTCAGAGGTGATGGCAAGTGTGTACTTGGTTTCTTGAAAAGGGTGAAAAACCTCAGTCCTGACAGGAGGTAACTGATTAGCAAATGGTCACTGCTGAAACCTGTGCAATATCGTGCCTTTACTTCCTTTCGGTGTCATCGGGAGGCATGAACTGTGGCTCTCTGTGAGTTTCCAGATTCACTGGCTGGCACTGGGGAGTGTTTTATTCTTTGATATTTGCTCCTGCTGCTTTTCATTACTATAATGCTGGTGTTGTGATCACAGAGCCACTGAATCATAGACTCGTAGAATCCTTAAGGAAGGGAAGGAACCTTGAAAGACCATCCAGTCCAATCCCCCTGCACAGCAGGATCTCCTAGACCAAGTCACACAGGAACACATTCAGGTGGGTCTGGAACGTCTCCAGAGGAGACTCCACAGCCTCCCTGGGCAGCCTGTTCCAGTGCTCCGCTACTCTCCCTGGGAAGAAGTTCCTGCTGATATTTATATGGATGACTGAGGCTGGCAAAGCCCTCTGAGCTCCTCCAGCCCAGCACCTAACATCACCCTAGCAACCAGACCAGGGCACTCAGGTCCACAGCCAGGCTGTCCTTCAACACCTCCAGACTGCCCTGGGCAGTCCAGTCTAGGCCCTGTGCACCCTTTCCAGGAGGAAGGGCTTCCTAACACCCAACCTAACCCTCCCCTTTCAGCTTCAGGCTGTATTCTCTTATCCTGGTGCTGGGTGCCTGGGAGAAGAGCCCAATCCCCTCTTGACTGCAACCTCACTTCAGGGAGTTGGAGAGAGGAAGAAGGTCCCCCCTGAGTCTCCTCTTCTCCAGGCTAAATACCCCCAGCTCCCTCAGTCTCACCTCCTCAGCCTCTCCCTCCAGTCCCTTCCCCAGCCTGGTTGCTCCTCTGCACACACACCACCCCTTCCATCTCTTTCTTGAAGTGAGGGGCCCAGCACTGCCCCCAGGACTCGAAGAGAGGCCTCTCCAGTGCCCACCTGGGGGCTGAAAGAAAACAGCTCTCCAGACACACATGAGCTCTGAAGTCTAGCAAGTGAGACCAGAGAAGACTTTGCATTTTGCCATTCATTTCACTCAGCCGATAGCTCCACACAGGGCTCCATCGTCATGGCGAGTAAGTTGTATCTAAGCACTAATGACCATATTCATCTCCTGATAAGACGGATCTATTGCCAGTGAGCATTGCCCCACATCTCTGACAGTTTCACTTACAGATCAGTAACTATTCCATCTCTATTTATGGGTTGGGAAGGCTGCAGTGATATCTATCGGCGTGCTTCCAAACTAGGCTGCTGCTCTGGGCTTTTATGTTTCTCTCTTTATCCTTCTTTTTTCTCCTTAGCTGTGATAAAAAGCTATTTAAAGAACAAGTAAGGGCTTTCTTTCACCATAGAACCATAGAATCACTCATATTGGAAGAAACCTCCAAACTCATGCAATTCAACCTTCACCCCAACCCCACCCTGCCCACTAAACCCTGTTCCCTAGGGCCACAGCTACTCAGTGTTTGAATGCCTCCAGGGACAGTGACTCCTTCTCTCCCTGTGCAGCCTGTTCCAACCACTGAGCACGCTGTCAGGAAATAGAGTTCTCCTTATGGCCAACCTAACCCTCCCCTGGCACCACATGAGGCTGTTTCCTCTTGTCCTATGGCTGATGACTGGGGAGAAGAGACCGACCCCCACCTACTCCATCCTCCTGTCAGGCAGCTGTAATAAGCAGTAGGGTCTCCCCTCAGGTGAACATACCCAGCTCCCTCAGCCTCCCTTGTGTTAAAATCACAGATGGGCAGTGTAAGGTAGAAGAGAAAGGAAAGAGAAGACTTAACTACCCCACTCTGATGGATAAATGAGCCCTAGCACCCTTCACCCTTTACAAATAGAAAAACACTGAAGCAAATTTCAATACTGACCTGTGCTCTATGCAGTTCCTTGGGAACAGCTAAAGCAGAATCACAGAATCACAGAATACTTAAGGATTGGAAGGGACCTCAAAAACATCATCCAGTCCAATTCCCCTGCCACAGCGGATCACCTAGACCAAGTCACACAGGAACACGTCCAGGTGGGTCTGGAACGTCTCCAGAGAAGGAGACTCCACAGCCCCCTTTGGGCAGCCTGTTCCAGTGCTCCGGTACCCTCCCTGG
>VZRI01000758.1:128359-165964 GCA_013397515.1 Upupa epops | reverse complement strand
TACCTCACTTTTCATATTGAATCTTAAACAGAAAGTAATTGCAATAATGACTTTGAGTCACCTCGGCTTAATTAAGGAATTATGATTGACTGACTCTGCAATTCCTACAAGGCAATCATGTAATAGATAACATTAGCTACTGCCTTCTAACATCACTGGAGGAACATGATGTAGTGCTGCATGCTGGCAAGCAGGCATTCAATTCTGCAAGCCAAGCTGTAGTGAAACTTCTGGCAGAACCTTCAATAGTCTCAGAATCACAGGAACACTCAGGCTGAAAAATCCCTCTGGGCTCCTCTAGCCCAGCTCAGCACTTGTGACTCCAGCAGCCACACCAGGGTACTCAGGGCCACAGCCAGGCTGTCCTTCAACACCTCCAGACACAAGGACTCCCCCACTGCCCTGAGCAGTCCAGTCCAGGCTCTGAGCACCCTTTCCATGAGGAAGGGCTTCCTAACATCCAATAACATCCAATCTAACCCTCCCCTGGTAACTTCAGGCCCTGCCCTCTCATCCTGGCACTGGTTGCCTGGAAGAAGAGCCTGACCCCCAGCTAACTGCAGCCTCCCTTCATGGAGTTGGAGAGAGGGAGAAGGTCCCCCTTGTGTCTCCTCCAGGCTCAACACCCCTAGCTCCCTCAGCCTCTCCTCATCAGCCTTTCCCTCCAGTCCCTTCCCTTCCCCAGCCTCGTTACTCCTCTGCACCCGCTCCAGCCCCTCAATGCTCGTGAAATAAATGCTCCCTCAGCCTTTGTACAGCAGCAGCAAGAAAAGGTGAAGAGGTGATAAGGGTTTTGTGTTCCTTCTACTCTCACTTATCCTTTTGGGTTCTGATCCTGCAGTTAAGAAGGTGAACAACCTCCCTCTGCTTTACCCTGAGATGCTCTAAGCTGATGATTCTTTTTTCAGGTCTGCTCTTTCTTTAAGATTTCCTATTTGAAATTATTTATTTAGACCTAAAATCTGTGTTGCTCTGACCCCTCACCAGTTTGATGAGGGGCAGGCCTCCACTTTCCCATCCGACCTTTCCTTGGGGCTACTGGTCTCAGTAACAAGGATCACTGATTGTCTTCAGAACTGTCCTCAAAGAGATGTTGGTGGATGCCTAAAGCAACAGAGGGGCTGGGGGGTTCCCATGCTTCTGACAGGAAAAGTGAGGGGAAGTGAAGAGATTTGGGGTGAAAATGGGGTAAAAAGTGTGAAAATGAGGGCAATGGGGGAAAACAGGGGGGAACTGCAGGGGAAATTGGGACAGAAATGGGGAAATGGGGGGAAACTGGTGCACTGGAAGTCAAAAGAAGTGGAATTGGGGAGCATGGGTGATAAAGAGGGAAAATGGGAAAAAGGGAGATAATGGAGTGAAATGGGGGAAAGTAGAGTAAAACTGGGTGAAATGGTTGGACTTGATGATCTTGAAAGTCTTTTCCAAGCTAAATGACTCAATGAGTCTATGAAATGCACCTCGGGTCTCATCACACTCCCCATGAAGAACACGTTTCCTTGTGCCTTGGCACTTCCTATACAAGCGACCATGAAACAGTCGCTACAGGCAACAGCAGGTCCTCCATGGGTCAAACAAGGGGGGCTGGCACTCCTACCTTAGGTGCTCCCTGTCTTGCTGGACTGGAGAAATCTCTTACACAGAACCACAGAATCATCAGGGTTAAAAAAGACCTTCAAGATCACCAGGTCCAACCGTCTGCACTACAACCCCCAACCATTACCCCATCTCCTGAGCCACCAGCCCCACAGGCAGCCAGGCTCATCCCCATCACCTTCTGCTGATTTCCCTCGTACTGTTGAGGTCATGGTTAACATTACTGTTCTGTGAGACCCTTGTGGAGAGGGTATCACCCCACCCAGAAGCCTCACAGCTCCACAGATGAGAATGAACACAGTAAAGGAGGACTGGATAAATATTTCATGCTTGCTGCAATGCGAGTTTTAAGCAAACAGACTTTCATAAAAGCAAGAGAAGGATGAGTCAGCAGCTGGTTTTATAATCAGTTTGGGAGTTGTTTTGAAGGATTCTGGTATTAGCGTAAGGGTAGGAGCATTTCTGAGTCTCCTGCCCAGCATAGAAAGGTGATAGCTGAGCATCCAGTCCCTGCATGCTTTAGAAAGATCAGGGACAGGCAGGAAGACTCCAAAACACCCAGAACAAGCAGGAAAGAGTCACAGAAACTAAGAGCACATGGAGTAAAAAAAGAGAATAGTATCATACATAAATATAGAATAATAAATGAATGCAATACAATAAAGAAGAATAATACAATAAAATATGAAATCATACAGTAAAATAGGAATGAATGGAATAAAATAGGAAAGAATACAATAAAATCATAGAATTCTTAGGGATCAGAAGATCATCCAGTCCAATCCCCCTGCTACAGCAGGTTCTCCTAGACCAAGTCACACAGAAACACGTCCAGATGTGTCTGGAAAGTCTCCAGAGAATGACATTCCACAACCCCCCTGAGCAGCCTGTTCCAATACTCTGGTATCCTCCCTGGGAAGAAGTTCCTGCTGATATTGATAGGGAACCTCCTCTGTTCCAGCTGGCACCCATTGCCCCTTGTCCTATCACCAGATGCCCTTGAGATGAGCCTGGCTCCATCCTCCTGACACCCATCCCTCACAGATTTATAGACATGAATAGGAAAGGATACAGTAAAATAGGAAAGAATACAATAAAGCAGGAATGAATCAGTAAAATAGGAACAAATACAATAAAATAGGAAAAAACAAAACAGAATAGGAATAAATGGAATAAAATAGGAAAGAATACCATAAAATAGGGAAGAATACAATAACATAGGAATGAATACAATAACATACAGCCAAACTAATGCCTATAGTTTTCCAGGCTGAAGCAACAATGATGACCCAGAGCACAGTCCTAACCCAATTCCTCACGGACAGCAGGATGGGATCTCTCATCCTCACTACCCTTTCTCAACCCTTCTGATTTTAACTTGGCTGCTGAACAGCAGAGCAGAGTATAACTCTTTAAGGGAGGTGGTCACCTGAAATCACTCTGAACCAGGCAGGGAGTCTCAGAATAGATGCAGCTGTACAGCAGCAAAGGTACTCCAAGTAGGAGAAACAGGCACGAGTGAAAGAGAAAGAGGAATTAGACCAAGGAGTTTGCTTCTTGCAAGAAGAATGTAAGAAGAAAGTAACTTCTAATTGTAACCAGGATGGTGCCTGCCTGGTTTGGGGTAGGAGAGTTGTTTCTTAAAGTGTGAACATCTGTACTTGAACCTGAATTTGCAGGCTATAAGGAAATGACAACAAGTTCCCTTTACTCAGCCTATGCAACTGTAAAACGCTGCTGACAAAAGCGGGTGGGAAATGATGTACCTCGGTTATTTCCCTTGCTAAAGGAAGAAGGGGTTTTGTCTTGCTTACTGATCATCTGCCAACGAGTCGTTTGCGTCAGTGACTTGACAGTCACTGAGATGTCAGCACTGGGACCTCCATGAGCAACCTCAGGAGAAATTCAAGATGATCTCTGCGAGACGGAGCTGGGAGCACGAACACACTATGACTCCTAAGGTTATGCTGTGGCTCGATTTTAAATAGAACTGAAACTACCCACACGCTGCTTAAAATAAGGGAACCTTCATCTCTGGTCCTTCCCACCATCTCTTGTGGAGGTTGTGGAGCCCTGATAAACAGTTGCAAATAATAACAGCTCATGTGTTGAGCTGCAAACACAACAAGTGATGTAAGGACTGGAACTAGTGGGATCCCCCAAGGATCGGTATTGGGACCAGTCCTCTTCAATCTCTTCATCAATGACTTGGATGAGGGATGAGGATGCACTGCCAGCAATTTTTCTAATGACACCAAGCTGGGTGGTGTTGCTGCCCCCCCACCAGACTGTGCTGCCATTCAGTTAGACCTGGACAGGCTAGAGAGCTGGGCAGAGAGAAACTGAATAAGGGACAGCAAGGGTCAGCGTAGAGTCTGGCGTCAGGACAAGAGCAGACGCCAGGAACCAGGATAGGGTGGGGAGCGACCTGTTGGAGAGCAGTGGAGGAGAAAGGGACCTGGGGGTCCTTGTGGCCAGCAGGATGACTCTGAGCCAGCAATGTTCTCTTGTGGCCAAGAGGGCCAACAGCATCCTGGGGGGGATCAGAAGGGGGGTGGTTAGCAGATAAAGAGAGGTTCTTCTCCCCCTCTACTCTGCACTGGTGAGACTGCACCTGGAGTATTGTGTCCAGTTCTGGGCCCCTCAGTTGCAGAAGGACACAGAGCTGCTGGAGGGTGTCCAGCATAGAGCAATAAAGATGAAGGAAGGAGAACAGCTTCCTTGTGAAGAAAGGCTGAGGGAGCTGGGTCTCTTGAGCTTGCAGAAAAGGAGGCTGAGGGGTGACCTCATTCCTGTTTCTAAATCTGTGAGGGGTGGGTGTCAGGAGGATGGAGCCAGGCTCTTCTCAAGGGCATCTGGTGATAGGACAAGGGGCAATGGGTGCCAGCTGGAACAGAGGAGGGTCCATATCAATATCAGCAGGAACTTCTTCCCAGGGAGGGTACTGGAGCATTGGAACACACTGCCCAGAGGGGTTGTGGAGTTTTGTTCTCTGGAAAAATTCCAGACCCGCCTGGATGTGTTCCTGTGCAACTTGGTCTAGGTGATCTTCTGTGGGAGGGGAATTGGACTGGATGATCTTTTGAGGTCCCTTCCCATCTCTAATGGTTCTATGCTTCTAAGAACAAATCTCTTGGTTTCATGGAAACCAGTGACATCAATTGTAACACAGAAACGTAACACAGAAAAGTCGTCTTTCACATTTTAGAAAGGAGAAGAAAACAATGTAGAGAAAAAGAAAAATTGTGTTATTAAAAGCAGAGAAAAAATTGCTTACATCCTTTTAACTGTTTTTCCTCTGTTTTTTATGGTTTCACATATTAGGAGCGTTCAGATGGCACTAGAGCATACGCTGCAACTGAATCTGATGAATTGCACCTCTTGTGCGGTATCTCAACTCTAACCTAGATACACAGTGGTGCCTAAGGACAAGTAACAAACCAGCCAGCCTATTACAAGATGATGCTTTGCAAGCATGAAACCATTTGATTCCGCTGCTCAGGGCTCAATCTTTCTCAACAGCCAAACTTCATTCCTCAAATCATGGTACCAAAACAATTAGAGAAGTCATTCCTGTAGGATGGAGAGTTCCCAGCGATGAATACAGCTGCTCATCAACCCCCTGTCGTGCCTTCGAAACTCTGTCTCCACTCTGTATGGAGCAGGTACCGTTCAGAGCTGTGCACGTACCTTCTACACAGGTCTCAGCAACAGCTTTTTTTCCTGTTGTTGAGGTGGAGAATTACTGAATGCAAACATCAGCCAACTTCTTCATGCAACTTAGTCTCAACGTCACAGGAATCTCCTTTCCCAGAGTCTTGATTCATTATAACCCAGAGCAGATGGGTGCTGTACTTTGAATTTCAGGTCTTGTACTGAACGGGAGCAAGAGGCTGCCTCAAATGCTCTTGGTACCAACAGCAGTAGAGTCACTGTGCTCAGAGCACTTAAGCTGGAGTTCGTCACTACAGATTACTCCTGCTGTTGTCCTGATACCCAGAGAGGTTTGTGTGGAGAGTGTCTGCATGGTCTCTCCTACTGCCTCCTTATAGAATCACTGAGTCACCAAGGCTGGAAAAGACCTTCAAGACCATCAAGGCCAACCACTCACCCTACAACCCCCAACGACTACCCCATCTCCTCAAACACCCTGGCTGCCTGCTTGTTCAACCCCCCCAGGGACAGCGCTTCCACCCCATCCCTGGGCAGCCTGTGCCAAGGCCTCCCTGCTCCTTCTGGGAAGAGGTTTTTCCTCAGATCCAACCTGACTCTTCCCTGGCACAGCCTGACCCCAGCTCCTCTGCTCTTGTTGCCTGTCCCTACAGAGAAGAGGCCAATCCCCACCTCATTCCACCCTGCCTTCAGGTAGTTGTAGAGAGGAACAGCCTCCTCTCAGCCTCCACTTCTTCAGGCTGAACAGCCCCAGCTCCCTCAGCCTCTCCCAATCAGCCCTGTTCTCCAGACCCCTAACCAGCCGTTGCCCTTCTCTGCCCCCTTTCCACCACCTCCCTGTCCTTCCTATCCTGCAGTGCCAACATGCCCCCAGTACTCAACATGCAGCCTCACCAGGGTCGAGTACAGTGGCAGGATCCTCTCCTTCATCCCGCTGGCCACATGAGTACTGCTGCAGGCCAGGCCTTCTTGGCACACTGTTGGCTCATGTCCAGCCGCTGTCATTCCCTACAGTATTCCTGCAGGGAAGTCTGGCTTCAAGGAAAAGATGTGCTCTATGGCCATGCTGTAAAGGGTTAAGATATTGCAGCACTGCACACGGCTTCTGTAGGTTTCTTAGCTCCCTACACCAGCCAGCATCGCTTTACCAAACACAACTCCCAAGCAGTTGGCACCCCCCTACAGCACCTGAGCCCCCTCCTCGATGGGAACTGACCCTCTGCATGTTGACCCAGCTGGCAGCTGGGTGATCACAGCACTGGGTGATCGTAGCTCCCCTCTCCTTCCCCCAGCAACAGCTCTCTATTTTTACAAAGCACCAGGGACTGGTGTAAAGAATCAATTAGTGGGGAACTTCTGAATGCAGAGAGTAACTTGTTGCCTAGCAGCAGCCCAGCAAGCTGGGCCTGACTTGGTTTCACTTAACCCCAGCCTAACCAGGGACAGGGGAGTTCCCCTCACCACTCTCCCATACTGTTGCAGTCATTCTGGAGGAATCAAATGCCTGAAACATTTTTCAGGCAGGTTCTTGCCTGCAGATCATGGGACCTGTAAGGATGATGGGGAAGGGCTGTAGTGATAGGGTGAGGAGAAATGGCTTTAAGGTAGAAGAGAGGAGATGGAGATGAGATCTGAGGAAGAAATTCCTCCCAGTGTAGCTGCTGAAGCCCTGGAACAGGTTTCCCAGACAGGTTGTGGCTGCTCCATCCCTGGCAGTGTCCAAGGCCAGGTTGAATGGGGCTGTGGGCACCCTGGTCTGGTGAGAGGTGTAACTGCCCATGGCAGGGGGTTGGGACTGGGTAATCTTTAAGTTCCCTTCCAACCCAGACTGTTCAGTGACTCTATGGTATGGTTTACCACAATGTGAACCAGATAGGATTTGCAGTGTCTCCCCACAGGAGACATTCCAGGACACCACACGTCTGACTAGGAAATAAGGGAAGAGCCAGGCTCTTCCAGGCTTGAGAAGTATAGGAACTGTGGTCATCTGCAAGAGGATAAGCAGATTCTCACTGAGGATCAGGAAACACCGAGTTACAACACTGCTCAAAATTCAGGCTTCAGTTTCTGTTCCTCTTCCTTAATAATTAATTTAACAGAGAGGAAAAGGCTCTTCATCTGCATAACTAAAGGTTTCAGTCAAAGCCATCATCCTATTAATAGAAACCCACTCATTTGCCTTTCAGCTTACATAACCCATTCCATGGTCCTACAAGATGTGGTCCTACAAGACAAGACATGGTCCTACAAGATGTGATCCTACAAGACGTGGTCCTGTAAGTCTGACCTCCCTTCGGAAGGTCAGTAACCCAGGAACAATGGATACAGAGGCAGAGAAACTCCTTGCTGTTCTAGTTCAGAATAGACAACAGCAGACTCCAGCAGTCTATACAGTCTGTGCTTTGCTTTTCAGCACTGCTTGAGAGTTCCTGGACACAAGGTGAGTGTTCATGGTAACAAATGGAGGGGAGATGGCTGTTTGTTGTGGCTGTATGTGAAACCAGTGCTGTTTAATCAAACACAACACAAGAAGGTCAAGGAGCTGTTGGAGCAGGTCCAGAGGAAGCCATGGAAATGTGCAGAGGGCTGGAGCCCCTCTGCTCTGGGGACAGGCTGAGAGAGCTGGGAGTGTTCAGCCTGGAGGGGAAAAGGATCCAGGGGGACCTTATAGTGACCTTTTAGTCCCTGAGAGGGACAAGATTCTGTTGTTCAAGGCGACAGGCATCAGTAAAAGCAGCTAGATACCTGAAGGAAGAGAAGCCAAAGACCTAGAGCTGAGATTTGAAAGGTGTGGGGAACACAGCCCCACCTCCAGGGGTTGTTCCAGGGGAACTGAACACAATGCACAAGTGACTGATGCAAACGACTTCTGAGCACGGCCTGAAGGCTTCCAACGTGAATTTCAATTAATAAAGTCTGAGCAGCCTTCCCATAAACAGCTTAATGAGACGACTGCCACTGTTTCTTTGGAAAAGCAAGATCAAATCACTGCTCCATGGGCTGAAGTCACGCAGAGGTAACAGAACGATGAGAAGCCCAAGGAAGCAGGCAAAATGTTTGGTCCAGGCATCGGAGGACTTATTCAGATGCTTGGGCATTAGTGGCCTGGTAAAACCTGTATGATCACAGGGGTCGGTCCAGCTTCCCCCCCCCATAACTTCCAGCAAGAAGCCAGGGGTCACTGGTGCTGTTTGTGTTCTGCTAAGGAGGAATGGAACTTTGCAGCCAGAGCATCACTCATCTCCATCCCAGTTAGCCTGACAAAACTAAACGGGTTAATAGGTTAGAACTCTGCCTGCCCTTTCTTTCAGAGGACAACTACCTTAATGATGAATCATGAAACTCTGAACAACCAAGTACCACTGGGACTCAAGCAGACACCATTCTGGGTTCTCCGGGGTGGTTCTGAATACCAGCAGTGATTAAATAGGAGAATTTCATGGACAGCTGAAGACCCAGCTGGACAGGCTGCTGGGACATCTCATTTAGACTGCATTGTTAAATTGAGAGCTTGGACTAGATAATCCATGAGGTCCCTTCCAACCTGCTCTTCTGTAAATGTATGAATAACCCTTCTAGGTTTTCTTCCCCAGAGACAAAATGAGAAGAGGAGCTGGTATCAGTTTCACAAGAGGGTTGTTGGCATCAGCAACAGTGAAGCTTTCAGATGTTAACGTAGTGCAACTATAGCTAAGAGAAATCTACTTCCGTTAAGGCTTTTTCAACAACAGCTTTCAGAGATGAATTTAAAGAGTGAAGTTAACTTCAGTCTAGCTGTTAACACGTGGGAATGAATCCTTCCTGGTGTTTGCGCACACAGCAGTCACACAGGAGACCACATAGGAGGACTAAACTCATTCTAACTTTGCCACAGAGTCAGGACACATCCGTTTTCACATCCTTGTTTCCCTGCCCCATAAAACTCGACTAACACTATGTATGAGAATATGATTAATGTGATAGAACCATTAAGGTTGGAAGAGACCTCCAAGCTCATCCAGTCCAACCATCACCCCAACCCCACCCTGCCCACTAAACCCTGTCCCCCAGGGTCATGGCTACTCGGTGTTTGAGCTGCTCCAGGGATGGTGACTCCCCCCCACCCTGGGCGGCCTGTTCCACTTCCTGAGCACTCTGTCAGGGAAGAGAGTTTTCCTGATGGCCAACCTAACCCTCCCCTGGCACCACTTGAGGCTGTTTCCTCTTGTTCTATCGCTGGTGACTGGGGAGAAGAGACTGACCCCCACCTCTCTCCAACCACCTGTCAGGGAGCTGTAAGAGTGTAATGAGGTCTCCTCTCAACCATCTGTTCTCCAGACTCAACAGCCCCATCTCTCTCAGCTCCATCAGGCCCTTCCCCAGCTTCATTGCCCTTCTCTCCCCCCCCACCCCCTGCAGCCCCTCAATGTCTTTCTTATACTGAGGTGCCCAAAACTGACCTTGGTACTTGAGATGACGCTTCAGCAGTGCTGAGAACAATGAGCACTGGTTCTGAGGCTTTACTCACCAATATCTCCACATAATTTGAGAGCCTGGAAGCATTACACAACATGAAAAGCCCTACTCAGTCTCAACTCATTCTTCCTGAATTCCAGCAGCAACATGTGAAGAATTCTCCATTCCTCAGTGCACCCCTAGAGTTAATGAAGAAGCCACACAAATCTTTTCCCCACCCCAACAGTACCTCTCATCCCCATCCATCCATTTCCCTGGATTTCTTCTCCATTATTTTCTTCACAAAAACAGTGCTCAGTGCCTGGACTGGATTGCCCAGGGCAGTGGGGTGTCCCTATGTCTGGAGGTGTTGAAGGACAGCCTGCCTGTGGCCCTGAGTGCCCTGGTGTGGCTGATGGAGTGATGTTAGGTGCTGGGCTGGGCTGGAGGAGCTCAGAGGGCTTTGCCAGCCTAGGATTGTTTTTAAATGGGCATAATAAGCCAGTTCAGTTGCCAGGAAGGGTAAGCTCATCAGCACAGCTCAGGTGTCACTATTCATTTGCATGTTCTTGCCAAATCTTTCCTACAAATCTGTACCGACAGCACGGTTCTGCTTCATCAATACATTTTTCATCTGAATGTGTGGAATTCCACCCACTCCTCCTGAGTCATCGTTAAGCAGTATTAATTTCAGCTAGATGAGGAGGATGTGCACTTCCTAATGAACTCCAAACGCTGGCAGTAAGGAATAAGTTAGCCAGAAACGTCATTCATCCCCCAAACTCTGGGTTCCTGGTAGGCACTTCCTGCGCAGCCACTGACAAAGTCCTCAATTAGTGCTGGAGGCCACTGGGAAAGAAAATAGAGAGCTACTGTGCATGGAGATGCAAATGCTTTGAGTGTTAAGGGAAGGATTTCTTGCCAGACTGCACCGCCACCAAGCTCTTCGCTTCAACTTCCTCGCTGCTAGAGATCCCCACTCAGAGCGTTGATGGTACAGGCAGCAGTGGGGTTGCAGGATTTACTGTCACTCATGCATCATACAGTGGCCCTTAGTAGGAAAAAGGTGGTTTGCAGTTGCATGTCACAGCTGGCTGGAAAGGAGCTCCCAGATCATGGAATCATAGAATCACTAGGGATTGGAAGGGACCTTGAAAGATCATACAGTCCAACCCCCTACCACAGCAGGAGCCCCTAGATCCAGTCATAGAATCACTAGGGATCAGAAGGGACCTGGAAAGACCATCCAGTCCAATCCCCCTGCCACAGCAGGATCACCCAGACAAAGTCGAGGTGGGTTTCAAATGTCTCCAGAGAAGGAAACTCCACAAACCCCCCAGCAGCCCCCTCCAGTGCCCTGACACCCTCACTGGGAAGAAGTTACAGAATCAGTCAGGGTTGGAAGGGACCACAGGATCATCCAGTTCCAACCCCTCTGCCATGGGCAGAGACACGACACCCTAGATCAGGCTGGCCAGAGCCTCATCCAGCCTGGCCTTAAACACCTCCAGGGACGAGGCCTCAGTCACCTCCCTGGGCAACCCATTCCAGGCTCTCATCCCGAGTCCAACCATCCCCACTCCAACAAAAAACCTCAATCCCTGAGAGACTAAGAAACACAAACAGAGCCCCTCCATGCTGCCACTCAAGCAGGGCATGAAGCACCATGGCTACATAGTTATTTAACACCTCCAGGGATGGGGACTCCACCACCTCTCTGGGCAGCCTGTGCCAGTGCCCAGCCACTCTCTCAGCAAAGAACCGTCGCCTGACACAGCTTGAGGCTATTACCCCTCGTCCTAGCATTAGGAATTGGGGAGAAGTGAGCAGCAGCAGCCTCACTACAACCTCCTTTCGAGTAGCTGTAGAGAGCAGCAAGGTCTCCTCTCAGCCTCCTCTTCGTCAGGCTAAAAAACCCCAGTCCCCTCAGCCACTCCTCACAGGCCCTGTTCTCCAGCCCTCTCCCCAGCCTCATTGCCCTTCCCTGGCCCTGCTCCAGCCCCTCAATATCGCAGTGATTCTGTAAAACAACTCCATTTGCTCCTCAGATCTCCTGGTAGTAGGTTACGGAGTGTGCAAGTGGGAAGCGAGTTACTCATTAGGGCACTAATGAATCACTGCTGTTAATGCAGAACAGTGCTGAAGCAGTGACAACGTTTGCCAACCACTCACAGATTTCTACTTTGTGTCACAACACTTTCCAGACTAAATGTGGGTTGACTACCATGGGGCAGAAGAGTATGAGAAAGATACCCAGGGTGAGGAGTGGGTGTCAGGAGGATGGAGCCAGGCTCTTCTCAAGGTCATCTGGTGATAGCACAAGGGGCACTGGGTGCCAGCTGGAACAGAGGAGGATCCCTATCAATATCAGCAGGAACTTCTTCCCAGGGAGGGTACCTGAACACTGGAACAGGCTGCCCAGGGGATTGTGGAGTCTCCTTGTCTGGAGATGTTCCAGACCTGCCTGGATGTGTTTCTGTGCAACTTGGTCTGGGTGATCCTGCTGTGGGAGGGGGATTGGACTGGATGATCTTCCGGGCTCCCTTCCAATCTCTAAGGATTCTATATCAGGCAGTCAAACGAACTCAGGGCTCTCACTCCTTCTGGCCCTATTTGCTTGCACCACAAGATGAAAGGATAAGCTGATTTTAACCACTATCCTGCCAGTAACCACCCCATCTCCCCCCCCCCCTACAAAAAAGTCCTTGAATTTGAGGGTGGGGGATATCTGGCCCAGGCTGCCCAGAGAGGGGGTGGAGGCCCCATCCCTGGAGCCATTCAGGGTCAGGCTGGTTGGGGCTCTGGGCAACCTGGGCTGGGGAGTGCTGGCCCTCCTGGGTACAGGGGTGTTGGACCAGATCACAGTCCCTTGACTTTTCCATAAGACTTCTTGTCAGCCACAGTTTAGGTACTGGTACATGGTGCTAAGGTGCCCTCTTAATCCTCTTCTCACTTAGTGTGGGAGGAGGCACTAGAAGGTCCTTGCTGGGAGAGGTCTCACAAACCTGATGGTCTGTGGGAAAGGAATCAAGCTGTTACCATCTGCGGTTGGAGGAGTATAGGGATAGAATCAATTAGATAATCAGATCAGCTGCATGAACAGATGCCAAAGGGGCCTCTAAGGGGCTATCCCTCAGCAAGGACCACTTCATCTTCACTAAAGCATCCTTGCTGAGCAAACTGAGTGGAAAGAACTTCCCCTAACAGAGCAGCTTTCCTAAAACGCCAGTCAAAGAGGCAGGGGAGAGAAAAACTCCCCAAACACTGCATTTTGCTGATGTTCCTGTGAGGTACCTGGGATCTCTCTGCTCATTGATTACTTAGTGGGGAAAAAATGTCTTTGGATAATAATGAAGGCAGAAGGATCCCCACATGCGTTACTGACTCTCAAAGCTGATCTCCTGACACCTCTGGTCTATGCAGCTTTTGGTTTCCCTGGTCTTTTTCCCTTTTTTAAATCACAGAATCCTCCTGGCTGGACAGGACATCCAGGATCATCAAGCCCAGCCCTCATCCCAACAGCTCCCCAATATCCAGACCACCACCTCAAGTGCTCTAGCTACTTGGTACCTTGTCTGGGTGATCCTGCTGTGACAGGGGGATTGGGCTGGATGATCCTTTGAGGTCCCTTCTGATCCCTTGGGATTCTGTGATTGAAGTGGGCAGTCCCGACAGTGGTTGTTGACAGAACCAGTTGCACACAGTGCAAGCTCTACAGAACTCAACACTTTCAGTCAAGGCTCAGTTATTGTTTCAGCAAATCTGAATTAAATAGGAAGGGAAAATGAAATAGTTCTTCTCTTTGATGTTGTCCTAGGTTTAAAATAAGGTCTCAACTGCTCCTTGTGTTGGTGCCTGCAACCATAACGGTTGTGCTTTGAAGAATTTAACTTTCACCATGATCTTTCCCTTTCCATGTGCTGGTTGACACCTGTGGGTTTATTTGACCATTTAAAGAGGTTTTTCCACACTTTCATGATAGGACAAGGGGCAATAGGTGCCAGGTAGAACAGAGGATGTTCCATACCAGTATCAGCAGGAACTTCCCAAGGAGGGTACCAGAGCACAGGAACAGGCTTCCCAGGGCGGTTGTGGAGTCTCCTTTTCTGGAGATGTTCCAGACCCACCTGGATGTGTTCCTGTGCAACTTGGTCTGGGTGATCCTGCTGTGGCAGGGGGATTGGACTGGATGATCTTTCGAGGTCCCTTCCAATCCCTAAGGACTCTATGATCATCCATGAAAAGAGGCTGTGAGTACTTCATCCTCTGACAGATTATGGCTGGATTTATTAATCTTAAAGTCTTTTCTAACTTTTTCTATGTTAAGACCTCCCTTCACGGCTCCTGGGGTTTCCTTTGCTATTGGAAGTCCATTTGATCATATGAACTTGTCTAACATGAATCACAGCATCCCAGAGTGCCAGGGATTAGAAGGAACCTCAGAAGATCATCCAGTCCAATATCCCTGCCACAGCAGGATCCCCTAGATCCAGCAGCACAGGAACAGGCCAAGTGTGTTTGAAANCAGGTGGGTTTGAAATAACTCCAGAGAAGGAGACTCCACAACCCCCCTGGGCAGCCCCTCCCAGGGCTCTGGCACACTTACCAGGAAGAAGTTGCTTCTCCTCTTGATGTGGTACCACCTCTGTTCCAGCTGACACCTGGTGCCCCTTGTCCTAGCATTGGGTGCCTCTGAGCAGAGCCTGGCTCCTTCCGCCTGACCCCCACCCTTTCCATCTTGATCAACAGTCATGTGATCCCCCGTCAGACTCCTTTTTTCCCAGCTCAAGAGTCCCAGCTTCCTCAGCCTTTCCTCATCAGGGAGATGCTCCCCTCCATCATCCCTGTGGTTCTGCTCTGGATTCTATCAAGCAACTCTCTGTCCTTCTGGAACTGAGGGGCCTAGAACTGGACACAAGATTCCAGATGGGGTCTCCTCAGGGCAGAGTAGAGGGGGAAAAGAACCTCTTCCAATTTCCTAAGCACCCCCCTTTTAATCCACCCTAGGATGCCAGTGGTCTTCTTGGCCACGATCCTCAGACACATCCATGTCACTGATCTAGGGGATGAAAGAGATGCAGAAAGCACTGAGAGAGGACAGGGATGCTAAGAACAGCATCACTATTCCATGATATTAAGATTTAATAGCTTAAACTCCTCTTTGGGAAAACAGCATCCCATCGCGGGGAGGGGGTGGGGAAGATTAAAACAGCAGACAACTGAGAACAGATCTGTATGAAAAGCTTGACATGAAGCAGAACAGCTCTCTGAGGACTAAAGATGTGGGTGTAGTGTAGGAATAGATCACTTTTATTTTTAAGTTGGCACTAGTGAATTAGGAGGGCTGGGAAGAATTTTTTTCAGACAAGCTCTTAAATTTCATCAGGGCTTTAAAAAATCTTGCCTCATCTGGTAAACTGGTAACTGTCTCTTGTAAGCGTGAGCAGCAGTGGGAACATGCTCTGTCTTATTTTACTGTGTTGAGGGTCTCCTTTAGATCATTTAGTAGTCTGGGGTTACAGGGTGGATGGTTGGGCTTGATGATTTTAAAGGTCTCTTCCAACCTCAGTGATCCTAGGGTTTTATAGAATCATAGACTCATTAGGGATCATAAGGGACTTTGAAGGATCATCNCCTTGAGCAGAGCCTGGCTCCATCCTCCTGACACCCACCCCTCACAGAATGAGAGACAGGAATGAGGTCCCCCTTCAGCCGCCTCTTCTTCAAGCTCAAGAGACCCAGCTCCCTCAGCCTTTCCTCGTAGGGGAGGAACTGTACTTCTTTTGTCATCTTCATTGCTCTATGCTGGACACCCTCCAGCAGCTCTGTGTCCTTCTGGAATTGAGTGGCCCAGAACTGGACACAGTACTCCAGATGCAGTCTTGCTAATGCAGAGTAGAGGGGGAAAATAATTTCTCCCTTGATCTGCTAACCACCCCTCTTCTGATCCCCCCAGGATGCTGTTGGGTGCTACTTTCTGATACAGCCACCATTTCAAGTCTCATCCAGGAGCCTAAAATGATTCTACTGAAATCAAATCCAAGCACAAATTCTGTTTTTTCCAAACACAAGGCCACTAGAACCATCCCAGCTCCAGCTGAAGTTGCAATTTAAAGAAGCGTGTCTTGATTTCAAGGAAGTTTCTGCTGTCAGTGTCATGTAAACAACATAACTCAAAAGGACTGGTGTGTTATAGGCAGCGTAATGAGGAAAGACTGTGATTTACAGGACACAAATAATGAATGGCTCTGTTGCTTTGCCAGAGATATCTGTGGAATGAAGAGCATACAAGAAACACAAGAAAACCAACTTGAATTATGTCCAGAGTGCAGCCTTCAAGGAGTTTTTTTCTGCGTACACAGGTGGAACGCATTGGTTTAAGCAGCACATTATGCTGAAGACAGAGGTCATAGAAGACTTGAACAGAATATCATTGATATGGGGAATTCATTGAAAACTTCTTGAGTCATAAAGAAATACAGCAGTACTTCATTTCCCCTGAAATATCTCTGTTTTGTACCTCAACTTTAATTTTTTTCACTGTTTGGAGGATACCAGAATATAGAATCAACCAACCAACCATAGAATGCTTAGAGATCGGAAGTGACCTCAAAAGATCATCCAGTCCAATCCCCCTGCCACAGCAGGATCACCCAGACCAAGTCGCATGGGAACACATCCAGGCAGGTATGGAACGTCTCCAGAGGAGACTCCACAACCCCCCTGGGGCAGCCTGTTCCAGTGGTCCCATACCCTCCCTGGGAAGAAGTTCCTGCTGATATTGATATGGAACCTCTTCTGTTCCATGATATGATTATCATTGCATATAATGATTTAAGCTGGAAGAGGTAGCTTCGGACCCCTGCCACCAGCAGCAACACCTCTTCCATTAGACCGGCTTGCTTAAAGCCCCATCCAACCTGGCCTTGAACCCATCCAAGGATTGAGCAGCTACAACCTCCCAGGGCAACCTGTTCCAGGGCCTCAGCACCCTCCCGGTGAAGAGCAGCTTCCTAATCACCCTTTATATAGTCACTGGTTGAAAAGATATGTAACACTAATAGCAAACATAGTATTTTAAATCCAGCTACAGTAGTATGTACATAGTCCTGGTCACGCAGAGGAAGCAAGTTCCTACACATAATATCCGTGACTGTTTTAGTCCAAATAATGTGGAGTGAGGGTTCAAACTTTTCTGAAGATTCTCAGCCAAATTATTGGGTTTATATCCATGTGTGAGCTCCAAGTCAATTCTCTGAACCAAGACCAGGCAAGACTGGTCATTCAGGTTGGAAGAGCCCTCCAAGCTCATCCAGGCCACCCATCACCCCAACCCCACCCTGCTCTCTAAACCCTGTTCCCCAGGGCCACATCTCCTCTGTGTTTGAACCCCTCCAGGGATGGCAACTCTACCCCCTCCCTTGTTTCCCCAACAATAAGCAGGAAGCTCCAAACTAGTCACACTGGTTTGCAGAGGCACTTATTCAGCTTGGAATTCCAAGCTGTGGTATCACAAGTTGCCACAGTAACTCCCCAGCCCCTCAGGCTAAGACCCAAGGAAGTCAGACCCCAACACTGAGTTACGCAATGGCCTGGGGGAAGGTTTTTGCTGGCAGTAGAGCACACAGCTGGGAAGGCCATTCATTAACACTATTTCTTTCAGGATCCCCCTGAACTCAGGATGTCTCTTCTCTTCGAAGTGGTGCAAAAACAAATGCGCTATTATTACCGTTGTTGACACTGTCTTTCACGGCCATGAATAGAGATTATTTGGAGAGCAGCAGTAAATGATGGGCAGTAAATCAATCAGGCCAAATTGGCAGAGATGAGGAACTCAGGAAACAACAGTGGTTTTCATCTGAAAATAAATGCCCACAATGTGGTAGCTATTGTTGCTGCCAGAGTGGTTTTTATCCACAAACAGGAACGGGGGAACATTTAACCGCAGGATGTCTTCTACAGAAAACACATTTTCAAACAACAATCGTTTGTCCTAGAGAAACAAATGATGGATTCGGTAACTCTTCTTCGATGCAGTAAAAAGGAACCCGTTTTTTTTTCTGCTACAAACCTGGCATCTAATGAATATGCCAGCTCCTACACTTCAGATTATGACACTCCTTAGCTAAACACCCAGAATCCCATAGTTTGGGATTTAATATATTGATTTCAGAAGGGACTTCTTCACAGGGATGGTACCAGAGCACTGGAACAGGCTGCCCAGGGAGTTGTGGAGCCTCCTCCTCTGGAGACATTCCAGACGCGCCTGGATGTGTTCCTGTGCAACTTGGTCTGAGTGATCCCGCTGTGGCAGGGCAATTGTACTGGATCATCTTTCAAGGTCCCTTCTGATCCCTAATAATCTTATGATTCTATGATCGAGTCCAACCATCAACCCTACCCGGCAAAGTTCAGCTGTAAGTAGATGAGCAATAAAAAATCCAATTACTTCTGAAACCAAAATCCCAATCATCATCATCTTCCTGTCATAGGAGGAATAGGAGGCACGGGATAACATCACAAATCCAACATTACAGAGAACTTCTCCTCTTTCAAGTTCCTTATTAATCAAGGAGGAACCCAGGAAAAAACCCACTAAAAAAACCCACTCTGCCTCAGTCAAAGATCTCAAACCTAAAAACATCACAGATAACAAAAATCACTCTGAACCAAACCCCACTACAAACAGCATCCTCATTCCATCTTGAGTGCTCCACACTACGGAATTAAGACACTCTCCTCCTAAGCTAAACTGATCTGAGCAAGCTTGACATCACCACAACCACAAGGTTCTCCTGTTGTCTATTCCCCCCCTCCACTTTAGACAACATCAGTGATTTTTATATTTATTTATATTTATTCCCTCTCCCGTCCTCTTGAAATATCAGTTTCAGCCGTTAGTTACAGGGTCAGTGTTGGGGTGTTGTGTACAGTCTGCATTTAGTATCTCACTGGTTTTGCTGGGGGATCCTTCATCATCATTTTTGACTCAAAAAGCAGCCTTGGAGTCACTTGTCACTGCTCTGCATTCTAAGGTCAGGATACTCACATGAGGAACTTCCACTTTTTACCTTCTAGAGGAAGACAAATTCATAGGTGCAGTGCATTGCTGAGTAAGTAGTTTAATTAATCAATGATAATGTACACCTAAGCGTCTCTGTTGTAAACTCTCCTGAGGCTAATTCTAGCAAACGACCACTGCCAAACAAACCGAATGCAGCTCCTGCTGTGATGCTACACAGCCAACTCAGTATTTGCCTACAGTGTTTTAGAATGCTGTGATGTTATTCTTACCTCTGTTGCCTTTCCTCCTCCTTTGTCACAGGGGTTCTGTTAAGTCTCTTCTGAATTGGGTGCTGCTATCCCGTGTTCTCTCATCTGCCAAGGAGTAAGAAAACATAGTTGTTACTCCACTTCCCTGAGATTGTGCTATTGCAGATGGTTGGACTTGATCTTGAAAGTCTTGTTCAGCCTGGATGATTCTGTGATTCACTTTCTGATTACCCTTCCTAGAGATTGAAATCCTTGAATCACAGATATTTAGGGGTTGGAAGGGACCTCTAAGGATCATAGAATTTTTAGGGATCAGAAGGGACTTCAAAAGGTCACCCAGTCCAATCCTCCTGCCACAGCAGGATCCCATAGACCAAGTAGCACAGGAACACACCCAGATGGGTCAGAAACTTCTCCAGAGGAGACTCCATAATCCCCCTGGGCAGACTGTTCCAGTGCTCCAGTACCCTCCCTGGGAAGAAATTCCTGCTGATATTGATAAGGAACCTCCTCTTTTCCAGCTGGCACCCATTGCCCCCTGTCCTATCACCTTGGGTGTCTTTAGGGTATTGGAGCAACACAGGAATAAACCAACAGTTACTTGAGAAAAATGTGAATTCCATTCTTTAGATTAGGTGCAGGGACAGGGGGAGAAGAACCTAGGGGCAGGAAGGGGTTGAGGAAAAGGTTAAGAAAAAAAGCAAGGAGAACAAGCAAAGACTCAAAGAGCCACAGACTGCATCAGCTTGACTTCCAAAGGGCATCTAGTCCAGCTCCCCTCCAACAAGCAGGGACATCTCCAACTAGAACAGATTGCCCAGAACCCCATCAAATCAAGCAAGCTTATACCATCGTAAGGGATGCTGTTCAGGGAATCGAAGTTCCCTTGAAGGACAGGAACAGCTAGAATGAGCTACTTGCTATTTACCTGGGAGCATTCAAAATGCTCTGCAGAGAGAAGGGATTTTTGACCAGCTAACTTGAACAACATTAGAACAGCTAGCACAGAGTTTAGTTGGGAACCTTGCCAATCTAGAGCCCACGTTTGTAACACAAATGAGAAATTAGAAAGAGGAGAGAACTTCCACAGGGATATTTTGTATCCTCAGCTCGTAAAACCCCAAATCAAAAGCTGCCAATTGAGAAGACAAGAGGCAACCTAAGATGAAGAGGAGTAAAGCCAAGGAAATGCACAGCCTCCATAAGAACAGAGGACACAGAGACTTCCTGAGGAGCTTTAAATTCTGATGATAGGTGCTTGGTGCAAAGGAGAGCCCTGGGAGCCTTGTGATGGAAAACAAGCAGCAGCTGGAACTGGAGGATTGAATGGGAACCAGCTGCCTTTGCCCTGCAAGGAATCCCTGCTGAAGAATGCATGTGCTCAGCAGTAAATGAAGCTTTGCAGAAGGAAAAGAATTAAAGGGAACCGGGTGAAAAAGCATGTTTCAGACTAGTAAAATCAGAATAAAAAGCCCCAATTCCATCCAAATGAATCAGTATCTACTCCAGTGTCCTTTCTACAGATCTCCACTTTATCAATAAATGATTACAGTAGAATAATAGAATCCTTAGGAATGGGAAGAGACCTTGAAAGATCATCCAGCTCAATCCCCCTGCCACAGTAGGATCACCCAGACCAAGTCACACAGGAACACATCCATGCGGGTCTGGAACATCTCCAGAGAAGGAGACTCCACAACACCCTAGGCAGCATGTTCCAGTGATCCAGTACCCTCCCTGGGAAGAAGTTCCTGCTGATATTGATATGGAACTTCCTCTGTTCCAGCTGGCATCCACTTCCCCTTCTCCTATCACCAGAAAACCTTGAGAAGAGCCTGGCTCCATCCTTCTGACACCCAGCCCTCACAGATTTAAAGACAGGAATAAGGTTCCTCCTCAGCCTCCTTTTCTCCAGGTTTAAGAGACCCAGCTTCCTCAGCCCTTCCTCATCAGGGAACTTCATTCATCATCGTTGCTCTACGCTGGACACCCTCCAGCAGCTTTGTGTCCTTCTGGAACTGAGGGACCTAGAACTGGACACAGTACTCCAGCTGCAGTCTCACTAGTGCAGAGTAGAGGGGGAGAAGAACCTCTCTTGATCTGCTAACCCTCCCCCTTCTGATCCCCCCAGGATGCTGTTGGCCCTCTTGGCCACAAGAGCACATTGCTGGCTCAGAGTCATCCTGCTGGCCACTAGGACCCCCAGGTCCCTTTCTCTTCAACTGCTCTTCTACAGGTCAGTCCCCACCCTATCCTTGTCCCTGGGGTTGTTCTTGCCCAGATGCCAGACTCTACACTGATCCTAGCCTGAGATACTCAGTGTCTGAATGATTTTGCAGTCTGCAGGATCAAAGGTGGTTTCATCCTTTTATTATTTACAGTCTAGGGGTAGAGCAGATGTTGGGATAAAGGCTGGACTTGATGATTCTGGTGGTCTTTTCCAGCCGGCTCTCTTCTGTTCGGGGTATTCTCTAATCACATTGCTGGGAGAACAGTTTCCTCCTCCACACATAACCATGTGGATGCATTAGAAGAAGCACTTGTGCCTTTGGCTGCAGGGAAGATCTAGATCACATCCAACAATTAACTCTGTGTGAAACTACCTGCCTGACTCAGTCATCAATAATCTGCAATAATCAGTAAGCCATCAACAAATTCTCTGGCAGAGGAAACAAGCTACACGTAGATGTTATTGTGTGGCTCTCGCCGCAAAATAAATAGGAAGAACAAAGAGATCCACAAAACGACTTACATTCAGGGTACATAAAAAACATACAAAGGCCACGGGTGGCTGCCCCTCAGCTCCCTGGAAGTGTTCAAGGCCAGACTGGATGGCATCTTGAGCACCCTGGTCTAGTGGGTGGTATCCTTTCTCATGGCAGGGGGGTTGGAACTGAGTGATCTTGAAGGTCCCTTCCAACCTGAATCTATGAATCTATGAATCAATCAATCTATGAATCTATCAATCTATCAATCTATCAATCTATCAATCTATCAATCTATCAATCTATCAATCTATCAATCAGTCTATGACTCTATATGTTCAATGTGTTAATCTGGTCTTTAGGTTAATAAATCCAATGCCAGAAAGATGCTGGGATGAGGACTCTGAAAACTTTGTGGAAAAACAGGGGTAATTCTTGCACCAGTTGGGTTTTATCACGAAAACTGCAAGCACTTCACCTTCTCCTATAAAATGATCTTAACATCCAATAAACGACTCTCTGTGCTCATATTTGCTCCCAGTGCAGTCAACCAGTTTAATTTTACAATGTGTGGGTTTGGCTCTGTGGGTACCAGGGGTTTGGAAGATTCAAGCAGCCAGCACCCAGTTTTCTAATAATAAAACTCCAAGATGTTGAAAGACAGGCAAAATCTATTCAAATATAGAGTTCCTCTATATTTTCCTCATCATTTTTTGTCTCCAAAGCTGTTTCAAATAGCAAAATTTATCATAATGATGGAATTTTCACCTTCTCTTATAAAATCATAGAATCCTTAGGGATCGGAAGGGACCTCAAAAGATCATCCTTGTTCCAAATAAAGGACTTGCTGAGCTCTGTTGTCTTACTGTTCCTACAGCATTTTCAATGGTAAAAGGATACTGCTGGCTCTGTGTGTTGTGGGGGGTTTGAAGATTCAAGCAGCCAGCACCCAGGGGTTTGCACTCTATCATCTCCAGAAGTCCCTTCCAATCCCTCAGAGGTTCTCTCCAATCCCGAACATTCTGTGATTCCATCAAATTCAAGATGCAGAGTGGTAAGGAATCCCAGAATAACTGAGGCTGGCAAAGCCCTCTGAGCTCCTCCAGCCCAGCCCAGCACCTGACATCACCCCAGCAGCAACACCAGGGCACTCAGGGCCACAGCCAGGCTGTCCTTNCCCCCAGCCTCTCCCCCTCAGCGTCTCCCTCCAGACCCTTCCCCAGCCTTTAATACATCTGTTTTATGAAACGCTCCCCAATATTTTCCCTGCAGTTCAATGTCTTCTGTTTGCAAGAAATGATTTCACCACGATAACACTCATTTCATTGGAGACTCCACGGTGCAAACCAACCCAGGCACAGAACTCAAAGGCTGCATGCAGTCCCTATCACACAATACCCTCCCTTGATCAACCACTGCCTCTATGCAGACTGCAGCCAGCTCCCCCATTGAGAACCTACTTCGCAATTCCCGTCAGGTGCTCTGTGCTTGAAGGGCTCCAGTGTGTAGGTGGCTGTTTGGCTTCTATGTGCCACCACCGGTCTCCTCCTCGCAGAGCTGGGGGAGGAGGAAGCAGGGAGCGTTCTTCCTCTTTTCCTTTCACATCCCATTTGTAAAATTAGAGACAAAATGTCCTCCCTCCTGTAAAAAAAACCCTACCCTGGGAAACATTAATGTTCCTGGGGAAAGGAGGACTGTGGGTGCACTTTGTGTGCTGGTAGTTGGTACCTCGTCTGCTATTAATTGCTCTGGGCATTGATAGTGTTGCCTAAACATCTTTAATCTCTACCTGTTGTGCTGCTTACTTCTACTGGCGGAGCTGACAGATGGCATTTCCTTTTCTCTACCTGGGCATCACAGAGTCCCAGAGCGACTGAGGCTGGCAAAGACCTCTGAGTTCCTCTAGCCCAGCCCAGCAACTGACATCACCCCAGCAGCCACACCAGGGCACTCAGGGCCACAGCCAGGCTGTCCTTCAACACCTCCAGACATGGGGACTCCCCCACTGCCTTGGGCAGTCCAGTCCAGGCTCTGAGCACTCTTTCTAGGAGGAAGGGCTTCCTAACATACAGCCTAACTCTCTCCTGGCAGCTTCAGGCCCTGCCCTCTCATCCTGGTGCTGGATGCCTGGCTGTCCTGGGCAGTTTTTATGTGATACCATTGTCCTCCTGGACTGTGCACTGGTGAGACCTCATTTCGAGTCCTGGGAGCAGCTCTGGGCCCCTCACTTCAGCAAAGAGATTGAGGTACTGGAGCAGGTCCAGAGGAGCAACGAGGCTGGGGAAGGGACTGGAGGGGAAGTCTGATGAGGAGAGGCTGAGGGAGCTGGGGGGTGTTGAGCCTGCGGAAGACACAGGGGGGATCTTCTACCTCTCTCCAACTCCCTGAAGGGAGGTCATAGACAGGTGGGGGACAGACTCTTCTCTCAGGCAACCAGTGCCAGGATGAGAGGTCCCTTTCTTCTACGCTGTTCTCAACAGATCAGTCCCCACTCTGTCCTGCTAAGGCTAAGGATCCTTGCCAGCTTGTGGTGAGATACACACTAGAACAATATCCACAGGGACTGATCTTCTGGATTCTACAGTATTGGGAGAAGTACTCATGTCACTGAATGCACCACACACCTGTTCCCTACACTGTTCCATCACCCCCTCAATGATCGGGTCCCTGCATGTGTTTTCCATCGCAGTGACACCTCATGGCCCCAGCTAACAAGTTAACGGTGAAGAAGAAGAACCGAGCCCAGACATGTCAAAAAGGAAAACAACATAGTCCACACTCACAACTGCAGCTGCCCCAGCTTCACTGAGCTCCCACCATCACCTCTGGACCTCTGCAAAATGGAAGCTGTTGAGCTCTGCCTGGGTGGGAGGAGCTGATAGCACAGCAGGAATAATTCCCTCTTGCTCAGAGGTGCGTCTGGGGGCACTGGTTTTGCAGGCATGAGGGCTTGGAGCATCACCACAGGTAACTGCTGCTACCCAAGAAAATCAGTCTACACGGATCAGCTGATGGATCAGCTTCGTGGCCAAGAGGGCCAACAGCATCCTGGGGGGATCAGAAAGGGGAGGGTTAGCAGATCAAGACAGGTTCATCTCCCCGTCCACTCTGCGCTAGTGAGACCGCATCTGGAGTATTGTGTCCAGTTCTGGGCCCCTCAGTTCCAGAAGGACACAGAGCTGCTGGAGGGTGTCCAGAGTAGGGCAACAAAGATGATGAAGGAAGGAGAACAGCTCCCTGATGAGGAAAGGCTGAGGGAGCTGAGTCTCTTGAGCTTGGAGAAGAAGAGGCTGAGGGGGGACCTCATTCATGTCTCTAAATATATGAAGACTGGGTGTCAGGAGGATGGAGCCAGGCTCTTCTCAAGGTCATCTGGTGCCAGGACAAGGGGCAATGGGTGCCAGCTGGAAGAGAGGAGGTTCCCTATCAATATCAGCAGGAACTTCTTCCCAGGGAGGGTACCGGAGCACTGGCACAGGCTGCCCAGGGGGGTTGTGGAGTCTCCTACTCTGGAGATGTTCCAGACCAACCTGGATGTGTTCCTGTGCGACTTTGTCTAGGGGATCCTGCTGTGGCAGGAAGATTGGACTGGATGACCTTTGGAAGTCCCTTCTGATCCCTAATGATTCGATGATTCCATGCAGTTCAACCCCCCTGCACCCAGCAGGGGCAGCACTCCCCAGCCCAGGTTGCACAGAGCCCCAGCCAGCCTGACCTTGAATGGCTCCAGGGATGGGGGTTCCACCCCTTCTTTGGGCAGCTTGGTCCAGGGATCCCCCAACCTCAGATTCCAGAGCTTTCTCCTCCTGTCCAGCCTCACTCTACCCTTTTCCAGTTTCAAACCAGGACCTCTCATTCTATCATTCCCTACCCTTGGCCACAGCCTTCCCCAGCCCTCTGACAGCCTCTTTCAGAGTTGGGAGCTTGCTGAGATCATGAAAAGCAGTTTCTCCCTCATCTTTTCCTTAATCAGCACTGCAAGGGGGCTGAAAACCTCAGGGGTTGGTTCTGAGAAGCTGGGGCAGCAGTGTGAGCGTTTTCTTATAGCTGGCTGGAGAGCTGGAGATATCCCTTCCTAATTAAGAAACATCAATTCTGCTCCCTTAATTACATCAAGAAACAAACTGCTTCTTCAACATAAACATCCTCTTCGTTCTGATGTAGCTGAACCCACTCGAGGGGATGCACTGATTTCATTAAAAACATCCCCCCTGCTGACAAAACACTCTGCTCCATCCTCCCTCTGAACATGGGCTCCCGGGCTCATCCTTCCCTCACAGCTGCCTCTGTCTCTCTCTGGCCTGGATGTGATCGTGTGGTGCCAGTTGGGTTCCTCAGGGTTGTCAAAAGACACAAAGAATCCAGGAGCCAACGTTAGAGTAAAGAGAAGAAATCTGATGAGCAGAAAGTGAAGCCAGGGTGGAAACACAACCTGTGGCCTCCACTGTGGCAGGGGAGATGACTCTTTCCCTGGCGCAAGTGCTATCCGGGAGGATCTGGGGGAAGTGAGGCTTCCTTCCCACTGAGGGAAGACAGTGTTGCTTGCCTGCGGCTGAGGTACTCTAAAGTCTTTAGTGCTCTGGTGGTTAGCAGATCGAGAGAGGTTCTTCTCCCCCTCTGCTCTGCACTAGGCTGCCCAGGGGGGTTGTAGAGTCTGCTTCTCTGGAGATGTTCCAGACCTGCCTGGATGTGTTCCTGTGTGATTTGGTCTGGGTGATCCTGCTGTGGCAGGGGGTTTGGACTGGATGATATTTTGAGGTAGTTCCTGATCCCTAAGGATTCTATGATTCTGTGATAAACCAAGGGGAGGCAGCTTGGGCTGTGTCCTCTCATATGAGAATGGCACTGGGTGGACCTGGCTGAGTGCTAATGGGGGACTTCATCCCCTTTCCTTGTCACAGGCTGGGCTCCCTGCTGGGGGGCTGTGCCAGGGTCTCCTGGTTTTGATTGCTTCCCTCAGGGTTGAAATCCAGGGACCTCTTAGGAAGAGGAGGCATTTATTAACAGGAAAAGTAAAGGCAGGGTTTTAAAGGATAGAAAAAGCTGCAGATGGCAGCCTTTCACCCCCCCCACCCCACCCAGCTCCTCTTCCCGCAGCTTCTTCCAGTACAGAAGAAACCCACTGTGCTCCTAATGCCACAAGGAGTAACTCTCACTCGAGAGAGAGAAAAAGAGAAGAAGGAAACCAAATCAAGGTGGAAAATTAATTTTCTATCCCTCATCCAGGGCAACCATAGAGCTGGGAGAGGGAGACTCTGCTTTGCAGCTGCCTGGAAAAACTCCGCAAAGATAGAGACCCCAGCAACTGGAGAGCAGCGGTTGCTGAACTGCAGTCATTCCCCTGGGGAAGGGTATTACAGGAGGGACTATCTGGCTGTCAGTGCCCATGGAAACAGCACTAGTCTTACAAGCTGTAGGTCCTTGGTTTGAAACCCACCTGGTTAAACGTCACCTAGGAGACAGGGGTAGCCTCTTGGGGGCGTCATCCATTCAACTACAGCACATCCCAAAGGGCAGCAGGTATGGGACAATGACCCTCTTCCTTTCCAGCAGCACAGAGAGGCCTTGACCAGCTGCAGGGATGCTCAGCACACCACAGGATGGCACTTGCAGGGTATTCAAGATCCTAAGAGTCATTCTAACAGGTGACTGCATCTGTAGTTGTGGCAGAGACACCATGGGGAGGATATTTCACTCATCATTACCTGCTAGAAGGGTGCCAGACAATTCCCTGCCATGGGTTTTAACACCTGTCCTGCTCTTCTCTCTCACTTTTCATTCTCTTCCACTGCAATTCACAGTCCCCTCTTTCTTATTGTCTGAACACCTTCCTAATTAAACAACTCATTCTGCTTCCAAACCTACCCTACATGGACACTCACCTAAGATCAGCCAAGGCCTGAACATCCTATGTGTGAGTACCATCTGTCCCACAGCAGCTCTGGAGAGCTGCTTCTGCAGTCTTTGCAGCCTCTCTCATGCTCCATGGATAGATAGATAGATAGATAGAGAAATGATAGATAGATAGATAGATAGATAGATAGATAGATAGATAGATAGATAGATAGATAGATAGATGAATAATAGGTGATAGATAATAGATAAATAGGTAACAGATAGCAGACAAATAATAGACAGATGTTAGATAATAGCTAGATACCAATAGATGCATATAGATAACAGACAGATAGATAATAGATAGGTAATAGATTAATAGATGCTAGATAGCGATTGATAATGGACAGGTAGATAATAGAAAGATGATAGACAATAGATAAATAGATAGATAATAGATAGATAGGGAGAAGGAGAGAAAGAGAGAGACAGAGAGAGAGGGGTACAAATATACTCTTGAATTTCTCTGTCCTTGCAGTGCAACAAGCAAAGACCTTGAGACCTGCTAAAAAGTTGTGACAGATACAGCATCCACTCAGGGTGCTCTGGCCTGAGGCAGTGTGAAGGGTCTGTTCACCTCAGCAAACAGCATTTCCTTTAGCTCTCTCACAAGAGCACGCAAGTGTCAGACACTCCTGCTTTGATTTCTCTATCTTTATTTATGTTATTCATTCTATATTTTAATAATTTCAATATAAAATATATATTTATTATATACAAAGATTTACCTCTATTTATTTATATAATTTACATCTAATTTGATTCATTTCTTTCATGAATCTTTATTGATTTGTATTGATTTGAGTTCTATTTGTTCCTCCAGCTCTGAGTTACCCGATTGCCTGGGTAATCTCCAACCCTAACACAGAGCTCTGGACATCAGTCCTTTTCTGACTGAAAGAGGAGTCTCGTTTCAAGGGGCAGTGGGTGCCAGCTGGAACAGAGGAGGTTCCTTATTGATATCAGCAGGAACTTTTTCCCAGGGAGGGTACTGGAGCACTGGAACAGGCTGCCATGGGGGTTTGTGGAGTCTCTTTCTCTGGAGACATTCCAGACCCGCCTGGATGTGTTCCTGTGCTACTTGGTCTGGGTGATCCTGCTGTGGCTGGATGATCTTTCAAGGTCCCTTCCCATCCCTAATGATTTGTTGACTTCTATGATTCCCTTGAGAATCTATTCTGGGATAGGAAGAGCAGTAGCTCTGAGTATCGTGACAACCCTAAACCCCAGCCACCTTGAGCCTAACACTGAGCAGCCAACATCAGGGCAGCAAAACCAAGATCACCAAATCATCGAATTCTCATGGCTGGACATGACTTCCAGGATCACCAAGTCCAGCTCCCCAACCCGTAGAACACAGCCTGATGCTTATGAGTTTGCTTATGAACCAGGTACATCTACTGACCAGCTCACTGCACATCCCCTCCATAGCCCTCTGACTCGTGTACAGAAAATATGCTTGAATGCAGGACATGGATTGAGCAGCAATTCCATTTGTATGAAGATAATATCCAGGGTTCAGCATGATGCTCCACGTAACAAAATGTTCACTCTGTTGTTGTCTAGAGGAGATTTAAATACAACTCTGTCTGTTCTCCTGCTAATACAGACTTATTTGATCCTGGTTGGCTTGAGACACTCTAATAACTTTGAAATCTATCCCGGAGGCTGATGGGGACTAATTAGAACACAGCAGCCTTGCTAATGTGATCTGAGACCACCCGGGGAAACGATGTGAGACCGGCAAGAAATAAGGCAGCGTTTCAGCAGGGGTTCAGCCTGGAGAGAAGACAGCTCAGGGTTGGGGGGTGTGTGTGTGTGAATCTTACAGTGATCTTCCAGTCCTGAGAGGGGCTGTTTGCAGGCTGGGAAGGCTGTTTCCAAGGGCAGGAAATGATAGGATAAGGGCTCCTGGTTTGAAGCTGGAGAAGGGCAGAGTGAGGCAAGCCAGGAGGACAAAGCTGTTGAATCTGAGGGTGTGGGATCCCTGGACCAGGCTGCCCAGAGAGGGGCTGGAGGACCCACCTCTGGACCCATTTAAGCTCAGGATGGCTGGGACTCTGGGCAGCCTGGGCTGGGGAGCGCTGGCCTTCATTGATGCAGGGGGTTGGAGTGGACGCCCTTTGGAGGTCTCTTCCGACCCTGTGGTTCTTTGTAAAGAAAATACAGCAGCAGTCTTCTCTCTGTAGCCAGCTCAAGCTCCCCAAGACACAGAAGCACGAGTGTTCAAGTAAGCATTTGAAATGCTGGTTTCTAAAATGAGGTTCAGCAGATTCCAGAGGACTGCGCTTTCTGCTGTAAAGGCTTTTTTTGTTGGGACTGGTTGCTGTGCCTCCACAGCCCACAATGGAAGCAACTCCTAATTCCTATTAATAACCTGAATCCAGCAATCTGAATGATCAACAGGTCTATTTCTACTCACGAATCACCAACAAAGCAAAACATGAGCACCAGGCTCTTATTTTGCTTTCACAGAATCATTAGGGATCAGAAGGGACCTCGAAAGATCCAATCCAATCCCCCTGACAGAGCAGGATCCCCTAGACCAAGTCGCACAGGAACACATCNTCTGCTTCCTTCATCCTCTTCGTTGCTCTACAATGGACACCCTCCAGCAGCTCTGTGTCCTTCTGGAAGTAAGAGGCTCAGAAATGGGCACAATACTCCAGATGCAGTCTCACTAGTGCAGAGTGGACGGGGAAGAAGAGCCTCTCTTGATCTGCTAAGCACCCACCTTCTGATGCCCCCAGGGATGCTATTGGCCACAAGAGCACATTGCTGGCTCAGAGTCATCCTGCTGGCCACCAGGACCCCCAGATCCCTTTCTCCTCCACTGTTCTCCAGCAGGTCATACCGAATAGAATTCCCTACAGAAAACCCTCCTGTGCATCGTCTCAGACAGGACTGGGTATGTCAGGCTGTGAACTTTCACTTCAGGCTTCAGCAGCACTGCATCAGGGGAGCGTTAGACTGGATCTTAGGAAGAAGGTACTCGCTGAGAGAGTGGTTGGGCACTGGCACAGGCTGCCTACGGAGGTGGTGGAGTCCCCATCCCTAGAGGGGTTTAAGAACCAAGGAGCTAGTGCACTTGAGGCCATAGTCTGGGAGTTAGGGAGCTGTTGGGATGAGGGCTGGACTTGCTGATCCTGGAAGTCCTGTCCAGCCATGAGGATGCTATGGTTTTTCTTACCTAGAACACAAGCATTCTGAATGGTATCAGTGTGTTTGGACTGTGCTACGGCCTGCGTCATAAAAGCAAAACAAAAGTCCTCAGAGCTGTTCTGTAAATAAACAGGGCTGTTTCAATCTATTCAGAGCACATCCAGCACAGCCTGAAGCGCTGCTTCTGAAAAGAAGCACCAATTCTGCTCGCTCTGCACTGAACACCAGGCTACATTGGCAGCAGGAGCCGCTGCGTCTGCCCTGCAGAGCTCTCAGAATTAAGTCTTTCTTGGCAGTAGCATAATGAGACCTCCAGGCTCCCCTTTGCCAGCTGAATGGGTCTGGCAGGAACAACCCTATTTAACAGAAAATGCTAAGAATCGAGGTGGAGCAGCTCTGCCTTTTACACATTTTCTCTCTTTTTCTATTAAAAAATATTAGAAACTAAAAATCCGAGCCCTTGGAATGTCTGCAACGCCAGCTCAGTGTCTGAGATAATTTCCTTCAGACTTCCTTCTTAGTCTGCAGGTTTTCCCCTCCAGCACTTCAAGTGCCTTCTCTTTGGAGCTGGGTCTCTTGAGCTTGGAGAAGAGGAGGCTGAGAGGGTACCTCATTCATGTCTATAAAATGTGAGGGAGGGGTGTGTCAGGAGGATGGAGCCAGGCTCTTCTCTAGGGCATTTGGTGATAGGACAAGGGGCAATGGGTGCCAGCTGGAACAGAGGAGGTTATCTATCAATATCAGCAGGAACTTCTTCCCAGGGAGGGTACCGGAGCACTGGAACAGGGTTCCCAGGGCGGTTGTGTAGTCTCCTTCTCTGGAGACATTCTAGACCTGCCTGGATGTGTTCCTGTGCCACTTGGTCTAGGGGATCCTGCTGTGGCAGGAGGATTCGACTGGATGACCTTTTGAGGTCCCTTCTGATCCCTAAGGATTCTATGATTCCATGATTCTAATAGCAGATGGTGACTCCCTGTCAAGGTTCTCTCCACAGACACCGGTCCTGAGGCAGAGTCTGCTCAAACATCGTTTGCTACTCACCCAGCCTACTCCAGTGCATTGGAAACAACACTCAACAAAAACCCCTCCACTGGGTCTGTGGAAGGCAGCTACACGTAAGGTTTGAAGTTTCATCACCACCAGCTCCTGACAGCCCATCAGCTTCTCTGAGCATCTTCCATCAGGAACTTCAATTCATGAAGATTTTCCCACATTCCAGCCTGCATCCACTACCCCTTGTCCTGTCTGATGCCCAGCCCTCATGGAATTATAGACAGCGATTAAATCCCCTCGTAGCCTTCTTCTTGGGACTATGAAGTCCCAATTCCCTCTGCCTCTCTCCAGAAGGCAATTGTTCCAGACTCCCAAGCATCTGGGTAGCTCTGTGCTGAACTCACTTACTTAGAATCATAGAATCCTTAGGGATTGGAAGGGACCTCAAGAGATCATCCAGTTCAATCCCCTAGACCAAGTCACACAGGAACACATCCAGGTGTATCTGGAACATCTCCAGCAAAGGCGACTCCACAACTCCCATGGGCAGCCTGTTCCAGTGTACAGTCATGAAATGCAGTCAGTATATTTATTAATTATATTTATAGAGAATATTTTAAATGTATATTTAATTGTATTGATAATGAATATTCATAAATTTTATTGATAAATTCCATTCCTAAATCCTCTAATTCTATTGAGAAATTCTATTGATAAATTATATCGATAAATTCTATTGATAGAAGTCTAAGTATAGTTATTAATTGTATTTATAAAGAATATTCCTAAATTCCATTGATAATTCCTATTCATAAAGGTCTATGAGGTATATTTATTAATTGTATTTATAAAGAATATTCATAGTGTTTTAATAAAGTACAATTGGCAATTCTATTTATAGAAATATTAATAAATTACATTTAGAAATGATATTTATTATATTCACAAAGTATAAAGTGTGCTTTTAAAGCATATTGATAAATGATGGTAATAAAGAGTAGTCACTAACTATATTAATAAAGTACATAAATTATATTAATAAAGTATATTCATAAAATGTATCAATAATTCTAAACAGTAATAAAGTATATTTATATATTGATAGTCATAATGTATAATTACAAATTATATTGATTAACTATATTAATGAATTCTATTTATAAAATATATTGATAAAGTATATTCATGATCCATACAATAGATATTAATAATTGATAAAAGATATTAATAAAGTGTATTAATCCAGTGTATTTATACATTATATTGATACAGACTATTACTAAATAAGTATATTTATAAAGTATATTCATAAAATATATTTATTGGATCTATTGATAAATGATATTAATTATATTAATAATTATATGATAAATTATATCAATAAATTATGTTAAATTATATTTATACATCTTAATAAAGTGCATTTATAAATTGTATTTAGAAAGTATAGTGATAATGTCTTGATAAACTATATGGAAAAATATATTGATAAATTATATTCATAGTGTATATTGATAAATTCTATTCACAAAGTACAGTGATAAAGTGTATTGATAAATTACAATCATAAACTCTGCTATTCAAGTGTGTTTATAAATTCTATTGAAAAAGTAATAAAGTTCACTGAAAAATCCTAGTGATAAATTATATTCACTGAGTACATTAATAAAGGAGATTAATCAGTGATTTTGAGAAATTATATATTGAAATCGTATTTATAAAGTATATTAATAAAGTATGGTGATAAATAATTGGATAAATTATATTAATAAATAAGGAAGTGTTTTAATAAAGTATATTTATAAAGTAAATTAATAATGTATATTGATTAAATAGATGAAGTATACTAATAAAGTATATTGATAAATTCTATTGAACAGTTAAACTCAGAGCTGTTAAACCCACCGCTGAGTACAACCCAGACCTAAGTTCAACCAACAGCCAAGTTAAACACACAGCTAAGTTAAACCCACTGCTTAGGGTTAAACTGACAGCTGAGTTAAACCCACACCTAAGAGTTCAACAAACAGCTAAGTTAAACCCAGAGCTAGGTTAAACTCACAGATAAGAGTAAAACCCACAGCTATGTTAAACCCAGAGTTGAGTTCAACCCAGAGTGAAGTTAAACCCAGTGCTAATTTAAACCCAGAGCTAAGAGTTAACTACTTAAAACTGATCTGAGCTAACAATTTTGAAATGACTATCTACCTGTCCTGTGAGGGTTATCACCCCACAGAACCGTGATCCAGGTCCCATTCCAGAGACACAGTTGGTGGCAAGAAAGTTCCATCTCTTCACTTAATGCTACCATGGACAACCACAACTCTGCTCTCAAGTGACCGACAAGATGACCTGGGGGAAGATTTCTATCCTCTTCACGTGGACAATTCATGTCCATGGGGACCTCTTTCTAAAATCACAGCCAAGTCCCTCGAGAATAACTGAGAAAGCAGGTTGCAAGGACACTGAGGAGACAGTCAAGGTCTTCAGGCTGTTTTTTTTTTTAAGAAGAATTTTTTATGTATGATTGAAGTTTGTACAACACTCCAGAAAAGCCATCGTGTGTTAGATCAAAAAATAAAACCAGAAGCATTTTCTGTCAAGATAGGTTCTGACATGAAAAAACCAGGAAGGTTAATGTCTTAGAAAGTGGATGTCCAGCCTCGTACCGTGAACTCGTTTAACAGAGCAGAAAGGAAGATACTGTACTGTAAACAAAAAGCTACAGAAAAAGGACATTTGGAAAGGTACACAAGTTTTGAGTCCATAAACAGCTTTGGGTGGCTCCAGAACAGGTTTCATATAAAATTAATTAAAAAAACCCTTGGATAGCTTTCATCACTCTTGACTACTTGTCACTGCAATGCACACGGACACAGTCGATATAGCAATATACTGGGGTACTGCGACAAGGGGATTAACCTATGCTTACTGCTTTGTAACCGCGCTCGCTGGGGCATCACCCCCTCGATAGAACCTGTGGCTGAAACACTCACACGTTATGTTTTCCCGTCGCGTCGGTAAGTATAAAAACATGAAAATATAACTTTACACTATTCCAGGTATTTACATCGGGTCAGGCTCGACAAAGATTGGGGGTGGTTTCTTTAGACCATGAGTTTCCGAGAAGTAAGCCCAGAGGAGCAATAAACAGCTTTCCGCTCTGTACAGGAACACAATTCAACTCCCTGGTTTTTATCCCTCCTCCCCTCCCCCCGCAAAAAAAAGGAGTTTAATTACCCTAGGAAGATAACTTCAGTTTGGTCATTCTAGCATCGAACATTAAAAACCAGAGTGCGTCCCCCAGCATTCCTGATGAGGAGCGACGCACGGAACACCTGCATGTTACAGATGGCGACGGCCAGCTTTCAAGTTAGTGGTAAGGTTGCCGTCAAACAGAGTGTATTACACGACAAACTCTTGTGTCGACCCCACCGCGAGGACACACAGCGCTCATGTTCTTGAGGAAAGAGGCGCGAAGCTCGTGCCACAAGCTGGGATTTCATGTTTCTGATGAATGCTCTGTCTTCTCTAACATGTGGTCAACCGCTTTACTTTGGCCCCAGAAACGGATTCCAACAGAAGCGGAGAGTCCAGAGTTCAGATTTTGCTGAGGTGCAAAGGAAAACGGTTTGCTGATACTGCATGAGGCAACGTATCCATAGCACAGGGAAAGGGAAGCTATTCAACCAAGAGTACGGAGCTTTAGTGGCAGGGAGAGCCAGAGGAACCGGTCACGTTGCTTCCATCCACATTAGCATTTAAATTCATGTTGTTGCACCCCCTCCTAGGATTCCTTTCTGCTTGGTAAGTAGCTATCGTGGTAAAACACACAGCAGGAAAACATAGGGCAGCTTCAGAGAGTGGAAAGACGTTCCTAACGAGTAGGACGCATGAAGTTTGTTATAGTTTCCATCAGTTACAGACTTGCACCTACTCAGAGTTATTATCGATCTTAATTCAAAAAGACATTGCCAAGGTTTTGGGTTGGGCTGTTTCTCTATTAATGAAGACCTGTACTGCCTTTGCACAGCTGGAAAACTGCTGCTTCAGAGGACAAATCTGAGCTCTTTGCTTGTTGCACTTAAAACCAAAACCAGATTACTATGATTTTATTGCTCGCCATGCGTTGATCCGTAGTGGTCACCTTCTCTCTGTGCACACACGTTCAGGAAGGCTGTTGTACGAAAGTAGAGAGGAACCAAATCTCTGAATTGTTAAGTCCCTGTACGTTAGTCGAGAGGAGCTCTAAACCGGCACCCATCGGACTACTCATGTGCTGCTATCAAGCACCACTGCAACCCAGGAGAACCTCCACCTTCAGAGTTCCAGACACTCATCGTGGCTCGGTCTCACCTGTAGAAAAACCACTTTGAGAAAGCTGGGGGTGGTGACACCGCCAACGCCTGAACTGTCTACCCAACCTTGGCAGCGCCCTTTTGGATGGTGCCTCTTCACAAGCCAAGTGCGGCTGGTCGAATGAACGGAACACTTGCAAATGAAATTGTAGAAAAGAGTTTATTTCAAATGTCGAGCATCGCCAAGTCAGGGGATCTGAACACCAAACGTTAAAGAAGAGGCTATACAGCAAAGTTTTAATAACAATAGTAAATTACAAGAGCTTTGAGCCTTTCTTGTTATTTCTTCCCTGCACTATGTACTCAGCTTGGAAAAAGATGGAACAGGTGCCATAAGCCTTCTTGTCCTGTCCTGCCTGTCTGCAGTCTAGGTTTTGGCTTGTATCGATGTGGGGTCGGACTGAATGATCTTTCGAGGTCCCTTCCGATCCCTAAGGATTCTATGATTCTACGGTCGGTGTTTTCCTTTGCTCTGTGTGTCACGTTCAACCGCTACGGAAGCAAATCCCTTGAAAAGCCAGGTCCGTTTCATCTCGTTTGTGAAAATACCTAAAAATAGTGATTTTTTTTGTGTTTTCATTTTCATTTTTTTCACTTTTTTTTGTTTTTCTTATAAATGATGCAGTTGATGTCAAGTGTGCTTCAGTCAGTACGAACCAAGGGACTAACAACGGTGGCTGCGGAAACTGGTGTGTTGCCTGTACGACTTCAGTTAGGGTACAGTACTTCCATGTTAGCTGTGCATGTCAGTCAAACTCCCGTCTTCAACTCGTGTGTAGAACATGGCGTTGTGTTTGCAACGAAGTGATCATTACGATCCAAGATGAACTCCACAAATACAAGAATTCTTGGCTGAAAGAAAAGTCTTCAGGATACTGGATGCCTCTCACCACTCGGACAATTAAACGCACGAGAAAACCATTGTGTAAGGCACTCAAAAGGTTCTTATCAATCACGAGAGATCAGTCACACTGACATTCATTCCCATGCCAGGACTCACGTAAGGTACTGCATGCACTGCTTTTGGAAATGCTGGAGTCATAACACGTCCATTTTCTCCAGTACTTCCTGTAATTGACAGCCTTGCCTTGCTCCTCATGGCATCATTCAAGGTCATCTTAAGAGAGAGAAAGAGAAATACAGTGACACATTACGGAAACCCAGCGCTCCCAACAGAGGGCCTGATTCTCTTCTTGCTTACATACAGCGGGCTGGCACCAGTGTAACTCCACTGCCTTCAAGGAGGTTACTCTTGACTTACTCTAGAGTAAGTGAGAGGAGAATCAGATCTTTCCGCAGTTCCTTTACACAGCCTTCAGCAAATGAAAACAGACAGACAAAGCAAAAGCTGGGCTACAATTAGTCAAGCACATCTACGCCACAATGAACCACATTCACCGAAGGACCAGCAGCTAGTAGCTGGCCATTTCCCTCTGCTACCAACTGGGAACCCGAAACAAAAGCAATACATACAGTACAATCCCTCGGCCAACCTTCCCATCCAATAGCTCAAGGAC
>VZRI01000758.1:60859-123359 GCA_013397515.1 Upupa epops | reverse complement strand
ACCTGGCACAAACACAGCTACAGGTGAGTACCTCTCACTCAGCACTGGAGTTCTGTGGCCAGTTTTGGGCACCTCAGTACAAGAGAGACAGTGAGGGGCTGGAGTGAGTGCAGAGGAGGGCAACAAAGCTGGGGAAGGGTCTGGAGAAGAGATCTGATGAGGAGTGACTGAAGGAGCTGGAACCGTTTGGTTTGAGGAGGAGGAGGCTGAGGGGAGACCTCATCACTCTCTACAGCTCCCTGAAAGGACATTGCAGAATGGCTGGTGCTGGTGTCTTCTCACAGGTCATTAGCGACAGAACCAGAGGGAAGGGCTTCAAGCTGCAACAGGGGAGGGTTAGACTGGGCATCAGGAGAAAGTTCTTAATGGAAAGAGTGGTCGAGCACTGGAACAGGCTGCCCAGGGAGGGGGTTGAGTCCCTGTCCCTGGCTGTGTTCAAGAGTCACTTAGCTGTGGTGTAAGGGGATAGTTTAGGAGTGTAGAGTAGGGTTAATGGTTGGACTCAATGACCCAAAGGCTCTTTTCCAACATGAATGACTCTGTGTGAGAGCAAATGGCAGTCTGTGCCTCAGAGACACTCCAGCTCCAAGTCAGCCAGGACATTTAATGTCCAAGAGACTTCCTCAGCTTCACCAGGACCCTAACTGAAGTCTACACGCTAAGAGTGTAGCCGTCCATCATCACTGGTGTCACTTACTGCCCTGGAAGCTGAGCACCTTGTGGAGTAGTGTCAGCAATATCTCCTCATTCTTTAGCCCACCTGCTAGTCTCATACGAAGGAGTTCAATCTTCCCTTACTTTTCATCCTTAAGGGGTTATTTTAAATAATAAAATAAACCCTAAAAGACATTTTAAGACAACCTTGAAAGGTTAAAATAAACTAAGTTTAAAGTGGGGATTAAATGAAATAGGGTTTAAAATGAAATCATAGAATCCTAGAATCCTTAGGGATCGGAAGTGACCTTGAAAGATCATCCAGTCCAATCCCCCTGCCACAGCAGGATCTCCTAGGTTTAGCTGTGCATGAAGTAACAAAGCAAACCTGTTCTGCTTTCCTCATTCACCCTCATTCACCCCAACTGCCCTGTGAGTTCACAAAACCTAAGCATATCAGGTAAGAGGGAAGGCTGAGGCCAATCCCATGCCCAACCCCACTGGCAAAGGCACAAGGAACAGAGGTCCCCTGCAGTCACCTCTGAAGAAGAAACCTCCCACTAGATGGCTCACAGGGTGCTGGTTGTGTGAACTGAGGAAGGACTACCTGATCCAGTAACCAAGGGGGTGAGAACTGGACTGGAAACCATCACCAAACAACAGCACTTAGAGTTTGCCATGGCCACTGACAACCACCCCTCTGGAATCTGTTCAGTGCCGTCTTCATCCCTAGTTGCTCCTCAACCTCACCCATATGAAGAGCACTGAGCCACTCTCAAGGGGATACCGCTAACTCCTCCTTTGTTGCTATTGCTACACAATCCACTTAGAAATAGACTAGTTTAATAACGTATCTTCCATTACACAGAAAATCCTATTAAATATTAAATAACAGTATTCTCCTTTGTTTTCAGATCTGTCCTCAACTGAAAAACTGAGCTATGGGAGGTAGAATGAGGCAGTGTGAAGACACTTTCACGTTGCTCACACACCCTCCCACTTAAAGCCAGTACTGTCTCAGAGTCAATAAGCAACCTCTGCTGAGCCCTGTGATGGGTCAGGAACTGGTTGGATGGATGAGCCCAGAGACTGGTGGTAAATGGTGTCGCACATAATTGGAGACCCGTTACTAGTGGTGTCCCTCAAGGGTCCTGTTCAACATCTTTATTGATGATATTGATGATGGCTTGGAATCCATCATGAGCAAATTTGTGGATGACACCAAGCTCAGAGCCCATGTTGATCTGTTGGAGGCTAGGAGGGCCCTGCAGAGGGACTTGGACAGACTGGAGAGATGGGCAGACTCCAATAGGATGAGTTTTAACAAGTCTAGGTGTTGGGTTCTGCAATTTGGTTATAACAACCCCAGGCAGAACTATAGGCTGGGAATGGAGTTCTTAGAGAGTACTCAGGTAGAAAGAGACTTGGGGGTACTAGGGGACAGTAAACTTAGCATGAATCAGCAATGTGCCCAGGTGGCTGAGAGGGCTAATGGCATCCTGGCCTGTATCAGGAATGGTGTGGCCAGCAGGGAGAGGGAGGTTATCCTCCCCCTGTATTCGACACTGGCTAGACTGCACCTGGAGTATTGTGTTCAGTTCTGGGCCCCTCAGTTTAGGAAGGATGTCGAGGCGCTGGAACGAGTCCAGAGGAGAGCAACTAGAATGGTAAAGTGGCTGGAAGGTCAGCCCTACAAGGAGAGGCTGATGGAGCTGGGTCTGTTTAGCCTGGAAAAGAGGAGGCTCAGGGGTGACCTTATCGCTGTCTATATCTAAAAGGTGGTTATAGTCAGGCGGGGGTTGGTCTTTTCTCCCTGGACACTGGAGACAGGACAAGGGGTCACAGTCTTAAGCTCCATTGGGGGAGCATCAGGAAAAGGTTTTTCACTGAAAGAGTGATCAGATTTTGGAACAGGCTGCCCACAGAGGTGGTCGGGTCGCTGTCTCTGGAGGTGTTCAATGTTAGTCTGGATGAAGTGCTGAGTGGCATGATCTAGATGTCAGATCTAGATCTAGGTTTACTTGGTTGGTTTTAGGTTGGACTGGGTGATCTTTAAGGTCTTTTCCAGCTTCATCATTACTGTGATACTTTTAGCCCAACACAAATACTCTGAGAAAGCCTCCCTGCAGGGTGCAGTTTCAACTCAGTCATGGTTTTTAATGTAAAAAGGACTAGAGTTGAGCATCTGTTTTATTCATCTCCTTAAGCTGCGCTTGGAAAAGCAGGTACTCACCAGCAACAGTGGACTAGGTCATAAGGAAGCAAATTCTTGTGGCTAAAGGATGCCCTTCCTTCCAGTCCCAACTAGAACAGGCTGCCCAGAGAGGGGATGGAGGCTCCATCCCTGGAGCCACTCAAGCTCAGGCTGGATGGGACTCTGGGCAACCTGGGCTGCTGAGTGCTGGCCCTCCTTGCTGCAGGGAGATTGGACTGGATGCCCTCCGGATGTCCCTTCCAACCCTATGATTCCATGATGGTTTAACAGCAGCTGAACCCTAAAAGCACAGCAGTGCTCCCTGAGAACCACTACAACCCCCCACCATGTGACATGAACAATGGAACCGCTGCAGACTGCTGATTCATAACCTGGGGTGGATGTTAGGAAGCCCTTCCTCAGGGAAAGGCTGCTCAGAGCCTGGACTGGAGTGCCCAGGGCAGTGGGGGAGTCTCTGTGTCGAGAGGTGTTGAAGGACAGCCTGGCTGAGGCCCTGAGCGCCCTAGTGTGGCCTCTGAGGTGATGTTGGCTACTGGGCTGGGCAGGGGGAGCTCAGAGGGCTTTGCCAGCCTCGGTGATTCTGGGATCCTTTGAAGCACTAATTATTTGAAATTATGGAAATCATCAGCACTGCTCTTAATTACTGTGGCTGATTGCTACTGCAAGGTGACACCCCGGTGGATGTATCAGATGCAAAAAGCTAATTACACCTCTGGTGTCACAACCAACACCAACACGAGCATGCCAGGCGGAAACAGAAGAGCAGACGCAAAAGTGCCTGAGGAGCTAATCCTTCTTTGTTCTTTTCCTTATCAGCACTGGGCATTTTGAGTGGGAAAATGATGGTTATTACCAAGTACCCATCCCACCAACATGTAAAACCCTGCCCGCATTAAGAGACTCATTAGGAAATTCAATTCTGCAAAGCTTTATCAAATTCATTAACTGCGTTTTGTGGGTTATCAGATAACTCCTCAATTTTGCCTTTCAAAGCCCTGTTGGGGTGCTGCAATGAGTAACCCACGGACAGAAATAGCTGCTCACACTACTAACAGGATCCTGTCCTGGGGAAGGATGATAGAATAATAGAATCATCAGGGATCAGAAGGGACCTCAAAAGTTCATCCAGTGCAGTCCCCCTGCCACAGCAGGATCACCCAGACCAAGTCACACAGGAACACATCCAGGCAGGTCTGGAACCTATCCAGAGAAGGAGACTCCACAACCCCCCTGGGCAGTCTGTTCCAGTGCTCTGGTACCCTCCCTGGGAAGAAGTTCCTGCTGATATTGGTATGGAATCTCTTCTGTGCCAGCTGGCACCCACTGCCCCTTGTCCTATCACCAGATGACCTTGAGAAGAGCCTGGCTCCATCCTCCTGACACAACCCCCCCAGATCTTTATAGACATGAATGAGGTTCCCCCCCAAGCCTCCTCTTCTCCAAGCTCAAGAGACCCAGCTCCCTCAGCTTTTCCTCATAAGGGAGTTGTTCTACTTCCTTCATCATCTTCCTTGCTGTACGCTGGACACCCTCCAGCAGCTGTGTCCTTCTGGAACTGAGGGGCCCAGAACTGGACACAATGCTCCAGATGTGGTCCCACTAGTGCAGAGTAGATGGGGAGAAGAACCTCTCTGGATCTGCTCTGGCTCAGAGTCATCCTGCTGGCCACTAGGACCCCCAGGTCCCTTTCTCCTCCACTGCTCTCCAACAGATCAGTCCCTAACCTATCCTGCTCCCTGGGGTTGTTCTTGGTGGGATTCACTCCCATCCTACTGGCAGAGGCACCCAGACAAGCAGAGCCAGCCATGAGTTATTTTCAGCAGCCCTAGTGTCTCGCTCCTGTGCCGGATAGGTTTCCAGGTGTGACAGTGTGGCAAGGGCAGCCCCAGACTCTCATTTGGCAATGCTCCTGCATATTTAAAGCTGAAATAAGCGAGGTAGAAGGTGAGGGCCACCAGGCTTCTAAAGCCCTGCTGTAATGCAAACACAGACAGCGACTGGGTTCAGAAGCAGGCATGGGTTTACTAGAGCAGCCAGCAGGGTTCTATCTCATTCCCCATCTGCAAGCTTGAAAAGCCACATGAAATATTTCCTGCACCATGGCTGTGCAGTGTCCCACCTCCTGTGAGCTGCCTGACTACCTCAAGTACAGCAGAGCTCTTCAACCGCCTTGTCTGTAAGCATCTGTAACCAGTTAGAGTCTGTAACTGTATCCCAGTGTTTATCCCACTGGGGAACTGCTTGCTAGGTGATTCTTTGCAGCCACCATCACTTTGAGTTGATGTCACATGACCTGCATCATTCTACGCGGATAATAAAGCGCAGTGATCGTGAATGGACAAACCCACCCATTGCTGCTGGTGAGGCTTCGCCCGGTACAACTTTACAGCCACTTTTAAAGGGAGCCTGGGGGAAAAGCACATTGACACGAGGGAAGACCTCGTGAAAAACACAAGAGAAATCTGAAAAAGCAGAAATTCTTACCCTAAAAAACTCTTTCGTGGAGCCAGAGTCTAACGTTCCATAAGCAATCTCTGTTTGCTTGGAAAGATCCTCTGCACTTTCAATGGGAGACACCATCCTCTCAACGGTCAGGAAGGCAGCTAAGTTAGCCGTGTAGGATGAGATTATGATGAGGGTAAAGAACCACCACACACCTCCAACAATGCGCCCAGACAGGGATCTAATAACAAGTATGAAATGGATTTGCAAATTGAAATGGAAGTCTTGGAAAGGAACATGTTATCAGGTTTACACGAGCAATGCATTATGCTACAGGAAGCCATGTCCAGCTTGGCAACCTCAGCAAATGGGGAATCAAGGGACGTTCTACTATGTCTCCTGGACTTTGCTCAAGTCAGGACTCGAGAGTTTAGGGAGGATTTACTGAGCCAGTGCTGCCCTGGAAGGATCCTGCTCCCATCACAGTCTGCTGTATTTAACACATAAACTGCTGGTTCCCTCTGGAGTGACTACCAACAGGTTCCAGCAAAACCAGCAAGAATAGAATCATAGAATCACTAGGGGTGAGAATGGATCTTGAAAGATCACTTAGTTTTAAGCGCCCTTAGCTGATTTCCTAAGACATTCAGACACAGAGTGGTTCCCACAGAACAACAGCTTACGCTGCAGTGGACACTCTCTACAAAGGCAAAACTAGCAGCATTAATTGCAGTGACCACTGGTGCCGGGAATCCCCCCTAACGCAGAAGGCACAGACAGCTTGGGAGAGAGACAAGCACTGAGTAATCGAGGGCTGGACAATACAGAGAAATGGTGAAGAAAGAGTATTCTTAAGCAATAATAGCAATCTGATGTTAGAACTGCAGCAGGTGGGCTCTTACGCATCTTTGTTTTGTGATCCTGCTCAAGAAGAGAGAAGAAAAGAGAGCTCAAGAAATGGTATAAAACAGTACAGAGCACACAGCTAGAGATATTCCATCACTTTCTACTCTGGAAAACTGAGAGAAGAGAAATATTGACATTGTTATTACTGTCACCTTCTTGCTAGTGATCCTTTTTCAAGTCTGAAATGACTCACTACTTTTGATTCCACACCAGGAGTTCACAGGCTTGAGTATGTAACCTTTGGAGATGGGCTTAACTGTTTGGCTGAAGTGTGTGTGTAGCTCTAAGTCTCCTAGCAGCTTAGGTACATCCAGTCCAGTAGGAAACAACCTGAAAATCATTCAGTCAGCTGAGACTTCAAATGAGTACTGATAACACACAGCTGCATAACTAGGTGCAACCTATGCGTACATATGCATTCCAATACTCCCTATGGAGAGCTGGGCTACTTAAGCTAGCAACAAAGATAAATAGAACGAACTCTGGACAAATGAGTTTCACTAACTGCTACTGTCTAAAATCTCTGTGGTAATCAGACACGAGATGATTCATCTCATGTCACAGTGGCCTCATTCATTCGATTGAGAACATGAAAATCAAATCAGATCTGATCAGCAATGTTATGCAAAAGGACTATAGCAGTGATTTTGTGTTCCTTCCACGTGGAGATGTGTTCTGTAAACATCCTCCCTGTCACCTTTGCATATTACATAGCAATTATTTTCAATGCACACTCACTGTTTTATATCATGTACTTATTACTGGATATTACATACTCATGGCTTTAGATTCTAGACCTAATGTTTTCTATTCTATAGTGATTCTTTTATATTGCACACCTATTCACTTATATTACACGCCTATTCACTTGTACTCCATGCCTATTATCACATATTACAGACTATTGTATATTACAAAGTGGTTACTGTACACTGCAGACTGGTTATTGTATAGTACAGACTGGTTGCTGGATATTGCAGACTGGTTATTAAATATTACAGACTGGTTACTGGATACTACAGACTGGTTATTGTATATTGCAGACTGGTTACTGGGTATTGCAGATCAATTATATTCCATAGCTGACTTAATTTGCCAGGGCAGTGTGGGTCCTGCACTTTGGTCACAACAGCCCCAGGCACTGCTCCAAGCTGGGGATGAGGGGCTCCAAAGCTGCTCAGCAGAACAGGACCTGGGGGTGCTGGCAGACAGTCGGCTTCACATGAGCCAGCTGGGTGCCCAGAGGGCCAAGAAGGCCAACAGCATCTGGCCTGCATCAGGAAGAGCGTGGGCAGTAGAAGGGGAGGTCTCATGCCCTTGGACTCGGCCCTTGGGAGGCTTCTCAAGTCCTGGGGTCAGTTCGGGGCCCCCCATGATAGCAAGAACAGGGAGATGCTGGAAGGGGCCCAGAGCAGAGCTACCAAGCTTGGGAGGGGTTGAGAGAACCAGTCAACTGAGGAGAGGCTGAGGGAGCTGGGCAGTGTTAGTTTGGAGAAGAGAAGGCTGAGGGCTACCTCATTGCCCTCTCCAGTCCAACTCCCTGAAGGGAGGTTGTAGAGGGGTGCCTGTTGGACTCTTCTCCTTGGGGACTGCTCACAGAAGCAGGGGCAATGGTCTGCAGTTGAGGCAGGGGAGGCTAAGACTGGATCTGAGGATAAGATTCTTCGCAGACAGAGCAGCTGGGCACTGGAAGGGCTTTCCCAGGGAGGTGATGGAGTCCCCATGCCTGGAGGTGTTGAAGAACCGTGTAGCCATGATGCTTCACGCCCTGCTCAAGTGGCAGCACTGAGGGGGTCAGGTTGTGTTTGTCAGTCTCTCAGGGATTGACAGTTTTTGTCGGGGTGGGGATGGTTGGACTTGGGGACCTGGGATGTCCCTTCCAACCAGGATTATCCCGTGACTGTGTGATCTGAGTATAAACCAATTCTGCAATCAATGAACAGACAGAATTACATGATACATGCATATTTTCAAGGTTAACTCTCTGTGTATTTAATAACTGGCAATGTTACGGCTCTTTATGACATCTACTCTGACGTATTATCAGCTTTGAAAAGATGTGATGTATCAGCAAGCAAAGCTGCCATCAATTCAGTAAAAAAAAAGAGTAAGATCCAAGCCAATCCCCCACACAACACTTTCTAAGTCTTTTCAAGTGTTTCCTAGTTAAATAAATCCTTTTTTAAATGTACATTTCAAAACATTTCTAGAGATTGCTGATCATAATTGATAATTATGAACCCTCACTTTAAAGCACCTCAGTCATCAGGTCGTTAAACACCACAGGAGAAGTTTCTGTGCACAATTTGTGTCCTGCAATTTATATTAGAAAGGTACTGGATGGCAGTGTATTCACATCAAGAAAGATGAGGAACACTCTGGTCTGAGTTATCACTATCATACAATATATTATTCTATTCCCCTCTACTGTGCTCTGCTTTATTGTATTCCATTCCATTCCATTCCATTACATTCCATTCCATTCCAGTCTAGTCCTATCATAGTACACTACCCCTATTCTATTCCACTGCACTCTATTCCATTCCACATCCCCCTATTCTATTTGATTCCCTTCTATTCTGTTCTACACCCCTCTATTCTATCCCATTCCACTTCATTCCATTTTGCTCTACTCTATTCCACTCCAGTCTATTCTATTCCATTCCCCTCTATTCTATTCCAGTTCCCTCTATTCTATTCCATACCCCTCTATTCTATTCCACACCCCAATATTCTATTCCACTCCACTCTATCCTACTCCATTCCACTCAATTCTGTTCCTCTCTATTCCATTCTATTCCCCTCCATTGCATTCCATGCCGTTCCACTCTATTATTTCTGTGCTACCCATGATGGCAATGTGAAGATTGCTATAGCAGAGCAGTCTCCAGGTGGTCCAGTCTTACTCAGCACCACCTTGTACAGTCAGGAAGCCCTAGCTCCTTGTCTGGTCTCACACTGCTTGTCATTTTCCTCAGATAGCAACAACTCTGACAAACTTATCTCCACACAGATATTCTGCCGATGCCTGAAGATATTTCTTCTCCTATCTACTCTGATCCATTTGCAGGGAGTTCAAATTCTACAGTGATAGATTTGGTGGGAGGAAAAACAACTGTGGCATTTTCAGCCTTTTCTACATATTAGTTTTATGAATTCTCTGGATTCTTTCTGTAAATGATTTCTATCTATTCTACTTATTCCATGTATGTGCTCTGGATCATTTCTGCACATTATTTCTCTATTATTTTTCTCTCTATTATTTCTCTCTATTATTTTTCTCTTAATTTTTCTCTTTATTATTATTTGTATTATTTTTCTCTGTATTATTTTTCTCTAATTTTTCCTCATGTATCATTATTTCTCTCTATTATTTCTGTATTATTTTTCTCTCCATTATTTCTTTATTGATTTCAGTGATAGATTTGGTGGTCTCTCTATATTGTTATTCCTCTCTATATTGTTATTTGTCTCTGTACTGTTATTTCTCTCTGTACTGTTATTTCTCTCCATGATTTCTCTAATAAACAAATAATGCACAACCTTCTTTCCTCACAACTACATTTATAACGAAGAGCTGTTGAACACTGCGCTGAATCTAAATCTTGAACCTCCAGAATGATCCAAGTTCCTTGCAGCTTTCAGGATGGACATTTATTACCCTTCTTAATACTAGCAATGAATAATCCTATTCTTAGTAACCAGTGTTTTACTACGGCCCTGACTCACTCCTCCTGGACCTAACAGAGGACAACTGAACCTGGCAAGTAGCTAGTGGACAGAAAAACCCACAGGGCTTAACACAGACCTGAAACAATCTGCTCTCTTTCACTGATGATGTGAAACTCCATTTGTGCTGAACACATTGCACGTCTCATCACGAAGGCTATGTGGGGCATCTCGCTGTCACACAGCAGCCTTTACACAGCACAGTGAAGGCTCTGCTATTCCTGCTCCAGACTGACTTGAAAAGCTGCTGCTCTGTGAGCTGCACAACTTAGGATGGAAGGAACCCTCCCTTGGTGTGATGTGTTTTGCAGGCTAGCCACTGGACTCACTAGAAACCTAGTTCTACCCTTATGATGTGAGGGTGTCTACAAATGGAATTGCTCAGAATAATGAAGTAGGAACTTGATTGCCTTCGAGCCAGCGGCCCTGTTTCACTCAGTCCTACAGCTCCTTCAAGCAGCGAGGAGGTATTTACCTATCTGCTTAGCCCTCTGCTGAATCAAGCCTAGGATTGCTCTGCACAAGGGACACCAAACACTTAATGAGCTGCAAAACGAAGTCACTGAAGTGCTTTAATGTCGTCCCTAATAACCTAGCTGAAAAAACCAAGTAGGTGAAGATCCACAAGGGACTGAGCATTTAGGACTGGACCTTCAACCTCATTTTAAGCCATTTCCTTTAGGACTTCTCTAAAAGTAGCCCAAGGCTTTGCAAACCAGAGCCACCACAGGACTTTGGTCTCAGTTCAAGGCTCTCCTGTAGGAAAACAACAGGTTAATAACAGTGTGATGGTATCCACTGAGGTTTAGAGGGCAGTGCTGCCTGTGGCTCAGGACTAGTGTGTCACCTCTTTTTCCCATTGCAGCTGGGCTGAACTGTAGGCACTGTCAGCTGCACAATGGGAATATGCAGCAAAAACACGGTACCCCTCCAAGAAGGCATGGAATGGCTTGAACCTTATGCATTTCTGTGTCTCTGCATGGTGTATATAATTCCACTTGGCCAACACAGAGTCATAGAGACCAAAGGCATTGTGACCCTCTGTCACAATTAGCTCCTTTTGTTTCAAGAACAATTAAGGAGGAGGGGAAAAAGAACCCCAGGGCAATGAACGTATTTCCAAGAGTGAAAGCATATGCACCATGAACCTCCTCCGGCTGGGACGGCCGAGACCAAAAATGCACAAAGCTGAAATGAGTGAGTAACCAACCTTGGCGAAATATCGCATCCTTGCTGCATAAAGGCACCCAGGGAAAACCAGAGACTATTAAATATCCCAAATTCATTAGTTGATTCATTAGTTTGCGTTTCTCTTCCATCTTCAAACTCCTCAGTGTGCCACTCGTACGGGCTAAATCTGCTGACCAGGAATAAAACTACACTGACCCCAATGTAGGCAAAAACAATGCACATCCAGATTTCATAGGCTAACGGATCGAGAAATGAAAACACTCCTGGCTTGGACTTCTGAGGTTTCTTGATCATTATCGATATCCCCAGGCTCATAAAGGGCTTTGAGAAGTCAATCACCTCTTCTCTCACCAAAGTGATAGTTAACGGAGCGATTGCGATATCGGCTTTCTGTAGAGGAAATACAAAACATAGCAAATAATAGGTACCATGACACTTGGAGCAAAGAGTCAGACAGTTCCTACTGCATCGCACAAGTGGAAAATAGGGCAGCAGGGACCCCAGCAACACTGGCTTCACCGACAACATCCTACGGAGAAACACACGAGCCAACTGGGTTGATGCAGCACAAGCATCCCCCCCTCACACAAACTCTCTTAGAAGTATAAGATGTAGCGGCATCGGTGAAGAGCATTGCCTTTCTCCTGTGAGAAGGATGGACTGTGCACCCCCACCCCCAAACGTTTAGGTTTACAATCGAATGCCATGGTTTGCTTCCCGGTTTTTCACACCAATGCAAGCTCCTAGTTCTCTGTCACACGGATCAGATCATCTTCCTCTACCGAGACAACTCAGCTAAATACCCCTCCTTCCACCAGTCAGTCATCCTTAATGGCTTTAACAGAAAGGTTTCCTTACCCCATAAACAAGTTCTCCAACCATCCCATTCCAGATTTTGGTATCCGCATCCCTCGCCCCATACTTGCCATCCCCAACAATCGTGAGCTTATATTTGAATCCACAGTGCTTAGCAATCTCTGTAGCTAAGTCCACACAGTAGCCCTCATAGCGATCGTTTCCTTCGAGCATCTCGTGATTTTTCTTCATCATGACGTAGGGGGACTCCTGCACAGAAAGAACTGGCCTTAGCTCCTCGGGAAAGGGGCAGGTGGACGAGTCGTGCACATTAATGGCAGCTTTACTATGATTTGTTTTCTAATAGGGTTTGTTAACATGAACAAAGAGAGAGAACACAGAAGCACACGTGCTAAGTCTGCTATTTAACGTAGAGCATCCTACTTATCTGTGTTCTGCAGCCTTGCCCCAGTAACAGTACTTATGGGTACAGCGATTCCCAGTGGTTTGCTAACAATGACCAGGAATGGTAATGGCAGAAGAGAGAGTAAGCTTCAAAATCAGTTTCTCTCACACAGTTTGGATGGAAGAAGTCAAAGGGATTGAGGTGTCTTAACACAATCAACTCGTTTCCTATTTCACAACCACAGTCCTTCCTGTGAAAACAATTCAGGCTGCATCTTCATTGAAGTATCACATAAACAGCAGGTGAGAGGTCTACAGATATGCAGTAAAGTTCTGTAGGGGTAAGTTCTAAGTTGTAATGGCGTATCTCCTCTTTGCTCAGTCATTACTGCCATACTCCTGCACGCAGTGATGCTGCTGTGCTGGCCTGTGACTCCTCCAGCCTGATAAAGCAGCTGTGTACCTGACAGAAAGATGCTTTTCTGTAAATGAAAGTGCAGAGCAGAGTAACTCCAATGCTCAGAGGGCTGGAGGACCTTCCCTGTGAGGACAGGCTGAGCAAGTTGAGGTTGTTTAGCCTGGAGAAGAGGAGGCTCCCAGGTGACCTTCGAGCAGCTTTCCAGTCCCTAAAGGAGGCTACAAGAGAGCTGGGGGAGGGCTTTTCACACAGGTTGTAGCAAGAGGACAAGGGGAAAGGGTACCAGCCTTGAAGAGGGGAGATTGAGGGTGTCCATGAGGAACTATTCTTTGCTGTGAGGGTGCTGAGATGCTGGAACAGGTTACCCAAAACAGTTGTGGCTGCCCCATCGCTGGCAGTGTTGAAGACCAGGTTGGCTGGGAACCTGAGTGTACCCTGCTCTAGTGAAGGTGTCCCTGCCTGTGCAGGGGGGTTGGGACTGGGTGATGCTGGGGTTGGAACTGGATGATCTGTACGGTCCCTTTCAACCCCAGCCATTCTAGGATTCTATTCTTTTCTAGATATCTAGCATTTCATTTTAAACTTATCACAGAATCCTAGAATCCTTAGGGAACGGAAAGGACCTCAAAAGATCATCCAGTCCAATCCCCCTGGACAGCAGGATCACCCAGACCAATTCGCACAGGAACACACCCACAAGCCATAGCAACTGTACCCCTGGAGCACAAGAAACAACAGCTTTGGGAAACTCATTCTCTCTCAAACTAACCGCTACAGTTCTGCCTCTCAGAGAACCCTCCTCTCGACTGAAAGCATGTATTTAATTTCCATTCTTAACTCTCCAGGATGCTCGCTCAATGACCATCTAGCTTCTACAGAACAAAACGGCACTGCCAATCGCACGTATTCTCTCATTTCCCAGATTTTATTAAGGTGACATCGGGAGCCGCAGGTCACAGTCCCCAGTAATGAAAGGACAGAGCATTTCAGCTACCAGGACGCTAACAAACCAAGCACTGCCCGACAGACCATTTTCTGACAAAAGAGGAGGTTAATTACCAAAATGGTGGTGACAATAATAGTCTTATTCTCTAGTCCTGAGGATTCATTTCCAAGAGGGCCATCAAGAGGATTCACAACCATTTTGTCCACTTCACTCCAGTATCCGATCTAAAGAGAGTTCATAGGATGCACAGACACCAGTGAATACAACCTTCCAGAGGACAGGTAAAGCACGTCATTACTACGCTCGCAGAGAACTGCTTTAGTCATGGATTCACCAGAGTTATTATTTCTATTTAAGAAGTTAAGAGACTATAAAGCAGTAAAAGCACTGAATCAATGACGTGGGCTCACATTAACCTGGGTATATTCCATTTTCAGGCACAGCACCCACATCACACACTGTAAGACTACGAGAGCTATGGAGCACTCCAGATGAGAAACCGGCTTTCCCCAAAACCCTTGGAATTAGAACAGGAAGATAATCCCGTGGCTGAAAAGCTGGGCTTGTAACTCAGAAGCGCGTGCCCCCGAGTGCTGGCTCACATTTGGAAAGTGAGGAGCTCAACCCATGGAAAGACCCTTAGGTAGTACTTACCCAAAAGAACAACTGCAATTAGAAAGCAGTAACACCTGTGTTCGCTTTGCTCTGCAGAATCCCCCCACGAATGCACAGCAGCACAGCCCACGCTTTAAGGAGGGTGATTGAGTACCTACCTGAACGCGTGGCTTAGCGCGGTACAACCTCTGAAACACACTAGGCCAATTCAAATTACCTTCCGAGGACCGGTACTTTTGAGTTCCATGACGTTTATAGTGAAATTGATCCTCTTCCCATTCTGATCAAACTTTATATTCCCTGTTAGACCTTCCACCTGAACCTACATGGACAAAAGCAAGAGAACAATTAGCTTGGGCTCTTCTCTCCAAAGGCATTTTGCATTTCCATCGACAACTCCTGCTATCTCGTTCAGTTCAACGCTCACTCGATGGATTTCATTACTATAAGACACATTCCCTAGGAACTCACTCTCTTGTGATTCCCATGCAGGTTAGGAGACCAGATGTTTTTTTTTTGAGTATTCCCCGAGACTTTCACACGCACACACACACACACACACACACACACACACACACACTAGCAGGAGATACCTNCACACACACACACACACACTAGCAGGAGATACCTGTTTCAAGGCCCTTTCTATTTCTACACCGTGACCCCAGGGTACAGCTGGGTTTGCGAGACAATCTCCAGCATTTCCTCGTCTGGATATCTCAATCCTCTGCTTGCGTAAATTGCGGAAAGCTTCCGTCATCACTTGAACAGCATCATAGGTCAGAGCGGATGTGTACTGGGAAGAAGTTGAAATAGAGAATCAAAACTAGCTTCAGCCGCAGAGCCATCTTCTAATCAACTCACTCATCTAGGAAACACAGAAAGACATCTCTGGGATCTCCAGAGATTGTCCAGTTCAACCCCCCTGCCAGAGTAGGATCCCCTAGGAGAGGTCACACAGGGCTGCATTCAGGGGAAGCTGAGAGTCTGCAGAGCCGGAGACTCTACACCTTCTCTGGGCAGCCTGGGTCAGGACTCTGTCACACTCACAGGGAAGAGGTTTCTCCTCATGCTCCAGATGCAGTCTCACCAGCGCAAAGTAGAAGGGGAGAAGAACCTATCGATCTGCTAACGACCCCCCTTCTGATCTCCCCCTGGATGCTGTTGGCCCTCTTGGCCACAAGAGCACATTGCTGGCTCAGAGTCATCCTGCTTGCCACTAGGACCCCCAGGTCCCTTTCTCCTATGCTGCTCTCCAACAAGTCAGGAGAAGAGCCTGTCTCCATCCTCCTGACAGCTACCCCTCACAGATTTATAGACATGATTGAGGTGATCCTGCTGTGGCAGGGGAATTGGACTGGATGACCTTTTGAGGTCCCTTTCAATCCCTAAGGATTCTATGATTCTAAGCCTGCATTCCTCGAAGTCAAATTCCTGTTTGAAAGACACCGCTCCCAGCACCTCCAGGAGGCATCGACAAATCTGGAGCACTCAAATGATTTACACAGGATATTTATAGGGGGAAGTGACCTTCTTTCGTTCCTTTTAAAGCTGAACAGACCACATGACTTGAGGTGCCTGACCTCTCTAACTATTTCACCTAGTACTCTAATAAGAAAGAGCATCCCAGAATCCAGGTCCTCCCTCACAATCGCTTCCCATTCTCAGATCTCTCAGAGGTGCTCATTCAGTAGGGAAAAGGAGTGCAGATCCCTGCAGGGAGTTCTGTCCTTTCTGTATTTTACCCTGACGACAGAGCACAAACAAAAGCACTGTTGAACAAGTTCAAGTCATAAAAGCACTTGCAATGCAGTGGGCCAAAGAGAAAAGCTACTGCTACCCTGGAACAGGTGCTTCCTCACAGGATCAGAAAGGATTCAGAGAGGAAGAATTAATGGATCAGTGCTAAAGTCTTACAAAGTAAAGTTTCTCTCTTCAGGAGGAAAACACCAGGTCCTGCTAAAGGGTATCTGAAACTCCAGACTCTTTTGACTAACTTCTTCCCGCAGGTACTGGGGAGGCATCACCATGAGTACTGGGGACAGTTCCGGGCACCTCAATACAAGAAGTGCATTGAGGGGCTGGAACCAGGGCAGAGAAGGGCAATGGTGAAGGGCCTGGAGGACAGGGCTGATGAGGAGTGGCTGAGGGAGCTGAGGCTGTTCAGCCTGGAGAAGAGGGCTGAGGGGAGACTATAATCCTCCATAACGGCCTGCAGGGACAGTGTAGAGAAGTGGGTGCTGGTCTCTGCTCATAGGTCATCAGTGACAGAACGAGGGGACAGTTCGGCTGGGCAGTAGGGAACATTCAGTCAGGCCTTAGCACAGGCTGCCCAGGGAGGGGGCTGAGTCCCCATCCCTGCAGGTGTCTAAAGATCTTTCAGATGCAGAGCTGAGAGATCCAGTCTGGCAGTGACTGGATCTACTTGGTAGAGTAGGGGTAGTGGTTGGGCTGGATATCTCAAGAGACGTTTTTTCCGAAGCCTCTTTTTTTTACTGCAGCCTTTCTATGCTGCAGTACAACAATAGATTCAAACACTTCCTAATGAGATAATTAGCAGATATTAAAAGAAGACCTGGAAAGGATTTCAGTTGCTTTTAATGCAAATTCTCATGCTGGAGCTATTTTCTCTACCTTTCCTTCTTTTACCGTTTCCTTCCTGCTTTTCACTGTCCTTCTCCATCTGAAAAACCCTGAGTAATTAGAAAGAAATAAATTAGGAGGACTCCTAAACTCCCTTTCCCACAAGGGCATAAAAGAAGCCTCTAAACTACTCACCATTTACCAAGCTCTACAAATGCTGAGTGCACGCTCACTGCACCTGCACAGCAACAACTGTGAGCTTCAACTCATGGAGGTTCTCAGAGATCTCCCGTTCCTCAAGAGTTTGGTATCTAACCTCAGTTATGATCAAGCCTGACAATTCTTGCCCTATTCTTTTCCTAGAAGCTTTCTAAACCCTCCTGATTCTCAAACCTAAAGTTTACCCCTAGTGAGCTTTACATGATAGAATCAGACTCATTAGGGATGGGAAGGGACCTCGAAAGACCATCCAGTCCAATCTCCCTGCCACAGCAGGATCACCCAGACCAAGTCACACAGGAACACATCCAGGCGGGTCTGGAACGTCTCCAGAGAAGGAGACTCCTCAACCCCCCATGGCAGCCTGTTTGCATGCTCCGGTACCCTCCCTGCGAAGAAGTTCCTGCTGNCTGGACACCCTCCTGCAGCTCTGTGTCCTTCTTGAACTGAGGGGCCCAGAGCTGGACACAATACTCCAGATGCAGTCTCACCAGTGCAAAGTAGAGGGGGAGAAGAACCTCTCAATCTGCTAACCACCCCCCCTTCTCTTCCCCTCCAGGATGCTGTTGGCCCTCTTGGCCACAAGAACACATTGCTGACTCAGAGTCATCCTGCTTGCCACTAGGACCCCCAGGTCCCTTTCTCGTACGCTGCTCTCCAACAGGTCAGTCCCCAACCACAGCAGGATCACTTAGACCTAGACCTGATATTTCTATGTCCCAGCTGGCACCCACTGCCCCTTATCCTGCCACCAGATGACCTTGAGAAGAGCCTGGCTCCATCCTCTTGACACCCACCCCTCACAGATATAGTGACATGAATGAGGTCCCCCCTTGATCGCAGTCATCTTCTTTCTAGTTAACTGCAAGCTGGCAGCAATGTTTCCCTGCCGTTTATTACTTATTATTAGTGAGTTATCTACATTTTCATCACTCCTGCCAGGGAAACAAGGGCTTTTCTGTTTCTCCCTCCACTCCATCCCTGTGGTAAATCAGCACCAGCAGAGTTAAACCAGCAATTTCAACTTCAAGCTTCACTCTTCATGACTTAAACTTTACGACTAACAGGGGTTTTTTGTTGTTTTATCCTAAAGGGCACTCTGCTCGGGACTACAGGAACACTCAGGCGTCTAGAATCTCGTTATCTTGTAATACACTTCCAAGACGTGGCCACAAAAAAACTAAGGCTGAAAAGTATGAGATGACTAAATGTAAAGTCAGAGGCAAAAACCACCTATTGTTCCGTGGCTTCAGCTCTGTGCTGAGGGGGAGCGCGGAAAGGGGTTACGAAGCTTCAAATACAGGCTGATGCTTTCTGCTCAATGCAGCAGCATGAGGCAGTTCAAGCCATTCAGAGGAGCTACAATGGGAACTGTGATTGATACCAGCTTCCAATACAGTCATTCTCTATGGGTACGAGCTGCTGGAGGTCTTCAACAAGACAGCCTCCAATGTTCTCCTTCACGCTGCACATGGTCTCTGTATGCACCCTGTACACACGTCTCAGGGAATCACTCAGGTTGGAAAAGACCTCCAAGCTCACCCAGTTCAACCATCACCCCAACCCCACCCTGCCCACTAAACCCTGCTCCCCAGGGCCACAGCTACTCGGTGTTTGAGCCACTCCAGGGATGGTGACTCCCTTGTCCCTGGACAGCCTGTTCCATCCCCTGAGCATCACGGATCAGCAGGTGACTTCAGCTAGTTATTATCAGGCCTCTGTAAAACTAACCGTGGCTTTCGTTTGGCTGCTCAAGAAAGCAAACATCAGGCTGGTTCAATATTACAGATCTCCAGAGAGATGGACAAACACCGTCGTTAGCTCAGATGAAACCAATCTACACACCAGCTTCACAGGCCTTCCTGAAAAGGACAGCAAAGCCCTGGTTTCAAATGTCCTGCTTAATCTCTCAGTCTGGGGGATTCAGCAGCAGCAGGAGAGATAATCAGTGTCTCTTCTCACCTCCATCTTCAGACTGCAGGTGCTTATTGCTAAGACTTCATAAAGCAGTGAGGATAGAGTTTTAGAATCATAGAATCACTAGGGATTGGAAGGGACCCATCCAGTCCAATCGCCCTGCCACAGCAGGATCGCTCGGTCGCTTGAGCTTGGAGAAGAGGAGGCTGAGGGGGGACCTCATTCATGTCTCTAAATCTGTGAGGGGTGGGTGTCAGGAGGATGGAGCCAGGCTCTTCTCAAGGTCATCTAGTGATAGGACAAGGGGCAATTGGTGCCAGCTGGAACAGAGGAGGCTCCGTATCAATATCAGCAGGAACTCCTTCTAGGTCTAGGTGATTCTGCTGTGGCAGGGGGGGTTGGACTGGATGATCTTTCAAAGTCCCTTCCCATCGCTAAGGTTTCTATGACAACAGGCAATGAAGGGAAGAAGATGCTACCATCTGAGAGGGATAACTAACTAGTACAGCTATTAGATAACTAAGTACCTAGTGCCCAGTGTCATTCGGGCACAAAATTATTTGCTGTTCTGCATCTCAGGCATACTACTTCATCTTAGAAGTCAGGGTAGGATGTAGGCACGTGCCTCACAGCAAGTGTCCTGCCATCCCACTGATGCGAGAGCTGCATCAGTGCTCCCTGGAAGCCTCTATTTTTGCCTTGAAAGCATTTCAGAATGGAGAAAATAAACCAGCAGGTACCAAATGTAGCATCACCCCCAACCAGCTCTGGGACGAGCTGTCAGGTACAGATTTACAGTCACAGCAGAACAGTTCAAGCTGCCTTCAGTGATTCTGACAGTGCAGCTGCTTTGCTCAGCCAGTGCTGTGACAGGGAATGTTAGAACTACCCAGAGAAACACAGAATGGTGCTGGCTCTGCTGGTGTTGAAGGACTTTCTCTGTCTGTTGTATTTCTGTTCCAACACCGTCACTTTGAATCAGAGAATCCTCAGGGCTGGAAAGGACCTCCAGCATCACCAAGTCCAGCCCTCATCCCAACAGCTCCCCAACCCCCAGACCATGGCCTCAAGTGTTCTAACTACTCAGTTCTTAAACCCCTCCAGGGATGGGGACTCCACCACCTCCTTGGGCAGCCTGTGGCAGTGCCCAACCACTCTCTCAGCAAAGAACTTCTTTCTCAGATCAAATCTAACCCTCCCCTGACACAGCTTGAGGCCATTTCCCCTTGTCCTAGCATTAGGAATTTGAGAGGTTGTAGCAGCTACTACAACCTCCTTTCAGGTAGCTGTAGAGAGCACTAAGGTCTCCTCTCAGCCTCCTCTTCTCTAGACTAAACAACCTCAATTCCCTCAGCTGCTCCTCACAGAGCCTGTTCTCCAGCCCTCTCATTGCCCTTCTCTGGCCCCACTCCAGTCCCTCAACATCCTTCTGATCCTGTGGTGCCCAAAACCGGACCCAGTCCTCAAGGTGCCGTCACAAGAATACAGAGTACAGGGGCAGCATCTCTCCTGCTGGTGACTCCATTCCTGACCGAGGCCAGGATGCTGTTGGCCTTCTTGGCCACCTGGGCACCCTGCTGGCTACCCCTTGCACCTGTCAGGATGAAAACAAACGCATAGACCATAGACCTACCTTGATTGTACTCGTGTGAGCACCGGGATATTCTTTTTCCTCTAGTGTTGACCAGCGCTGGATAAACTTTGACACCAGAGGATCATCGTAGTCAACGATTTGAAACCCCGAGACATTAGCTCCTCCAAACTGAATTTTTGACAAATCTCCATCAGTGAATCCCTGGGCACAGAAAACAGGGTCTCTGTTATTCCAACAGCACTGGCAGCTCTCTCACAGCACACACAAAGACACAGTTACCAGAGGACTGCTACTGCAGGAGTGTGAGCCAGCATTTGCCTCATACAGGATGCAAATTGAAACCCCAGGCTGCCAGGAGCGAGTCCTCAGATCTGGCTGGCAGCGACGGTTCTCGTTCACCAGACACCATTACAGAGCACTTGGGCTTCTCCTTGCCACACTGCCCTCCCTAAACTACCATGTGAGTTTTAGCAGGACTGCTTCAAGGAGAGAGGGAACACTGACAGGACTAAGTCAGGCAAACAAGTCCTAGCCAGGAATAGCTGCTCTTTTTTGCTAGGGACAAAAAGCTAAAGCACATAGAAAGACGGATCATCTCCCCTGTCTCCTCCCTCTGCTCTAAAGACCTGTCTCTCATGTTTCCCATGATCTGCGTTGTAAACTGCCCCAAATACCCATGCAAACGGGTTTGTACTGGTTTCAGTACTGTGGCTAAAGTGAGTGCTCAGAGTGAACGTATGCAGCAGCAGCCTCACACCACATTATCAGACACTGTTGCAGCTGCCAGACAAGGTGTTCTGTAATTAGTGCCTACCAGTGGTACCCATCAGCATCTTGTGTGCTAATACAGTTCTACTTGGATCGGGAAACTGCCCTCAGCATTACCGTCCTGGTGAAGATTGAAGGGGTACGATCACTGTCAACTTTGATGTCTCCTCCATCTCTTCTACTCTTAAAACAGATCCATTCCTTGACTGTCTGGGTCAGGGTGGAGGACAATGCAAGAGCAATCAAGAACAGAAGGAAGGTGGATTCAGTGAGGATGGGGAACTATTCGGTTGAGTTGTTCTATGGTTCTATATAAACTAGAGAGCGCAGTGATTTTACAACGCTGCTCTCCTCTGACAGGAGGACAACTCAACCAAATAGTTGCCCATCCTTACCGAATCCACCTTCCTTAGAGATGTGGTAAGAGGGTACAGTAGTTACCTGTCGGAAGCAAATAGGACAGTGAACACCTTTGAAAACAGGAGGCTCTGTAAGTTTTAGCTACAGCTTTAGATTTGGGACAGAGGTCAAGTAGAAAGCAGTGACTATAACAAAATACACCAGGCAATGTCTCTGAACAATCTATTTCCCTTAAGACTCGAAACTCTGCTCACAGGACATCTGCAATGCCAAACACAAATGCCTGCAAGTGTTTTGTAGGATGCTTATGCTTGCTCTACAAGTACCAGTAGCATCGCTTCTTCATCCACAAGTTGGATAATAAGGTAATAAAGACGCCTCACTGTGCTGTTTTAAAGGAGTTGTTAGGGCATACAGCTTCCTTCTCTCCTATCTGCAGGGGGAAGTGTTTTCTTTAAAGGCTGGGAGGACACAGGGACACTACAGCCACTGCTTCCTCAGGGCCCTCAAAAGACTGCAGAGGACAGAGTGTACAGTAGGGCACTCTGGGTCCTGCTGGAATTGAGACCAAACACTGTCACAGCCCAGGAATAAATGATGCAAAAAAGCAGAGGCACTCACACCATTTGATTCCTAGAACTCTTTTCTGGAACACAGTCACTGAGATTCAAGGCTGCAGAGTTTGCCCTCTCTAGTACAAGACAAGGTGGACAGCATCCCCCCCAGCCTCGGTCCCTCAGTGTTATTGAGTTTCTTGCCAGTCAAATGGTCCTTCAGACACAACTGCTAAACATCTGGAGGGATTCTGTGAGATTCCTGAGCCTCCCCCCTCAGGAACCCTGTTAGTTACTCTGTCTAATCAAACGCACTCAGGAGGGGATTTACTCGAGCTGACCCCCAAGTTCACCTGAGGTTTACCAGAGTGGAAGCTGAGAACTGTAGGCTCTAAGGTCTTTAAAGCCTGTAAAACCAGTGTGCTGCATGAATGCATCAGCCCGTAGAGCACTGAATTCTCTCTCCCATTTCCTTACCCTACTATTTAATGCAGAAAAGGGGATGGAGCTCTACTGACAGTGCTGGAACTATCACAGGAGGTGTTTAAGCCCTGAGAAGCCTCAGTCAGTAAAACAAACTCCATCTCAACACACACATTTGTTTAGGCAGAGTGAAGACATTCAGCTTTTCTCTATCTCCTCAACGTACTCCATGCAAAGCAGCAGCTGCTGCGCTTCCGCACACACAAGAATAATGTAGTACAGCAGGTATTTTAGACGTGGAGAGCACTTACCAGGTTGGCAATGATGTAATGGTATCCTTTAACGTGTTTTCCAATCGTGATGACCTGTAAGAGAGAAACACCTCTGTCGTTCACCTGAGACGGGGGCTGAGCCTTAGCACCTAGACAACGCAGGGTGATGTACAAGTCAGTAGGAACCTCCTGCTGCTCAGCACTGTGTTTGTTCAGTGCTTTATCTCTTATTTTACCTAACATAGCACTGAACACACTCTGCTGGTGGAAGTTAGTCATACCGAAGCCCAGGTCCCAGGATCTGTAAGCAGAGGAGCTGAATACTAATCACCAGGCTGTGGATGGAAAGCACAACCTGCACAGGAGACAGCAGCCATTATGCAGTAGAAGCACTGTGCCCCAGTGATTCCTGCTTACATTCTGCTCCCTTTGTAGCAGAACTGCAACACTCTTGGAATTAGAAGAAATTTTAAAGCCCCCCTGGAGTTAAGGAGAAACATCTGCACCAAGAGGAAGTCTTTTCAACTTCAAACTCTTGTCTGGCGCCGTAAGGCAGCCTGCTGATCTCCCTGAAAGCCAGCTGGTAGATCCCCAGCAGTTGCCACCGGCAGGCATGGAACATGGATTCTTCTCCCAAAGCAGCCCAATTCAGGCTGGAGAGCAGTGGAGTAGAAGGGGACCTGGGGATCCTAGTGGTCAGCAGGATGAGTCTGAGCCAGCAATGTGCTTTTGTGGCCAACAGCATACTGGGGGGGATTAGAAGGGGGAGGGTTAGCAGATCGAGGGAGGTTCTTCCCCTCTTCTCTGCACTAGTGGGACTATATCTGGAGCATTGTGTCCAGTTCTGGGCCCCTCAATTCCAGAAGGACACACAGCTGCTGGAGGGTGTCCAGCTTAGAGCAGCAAAGATGATGAAGTAAGCAGAACAGCTCCCCGATGATAAAGGGCTAAGGGAGCTGGGTTTCTTGAGCTTGGAGAAGAGGAGGCTGAGGGGGGACCTCATTCATGTCTATAAATATACGAAGACTGGGTGTAAGGAGGATGGAGCCAGCCTCTTCTCAAGGTCATCTGGTGATAGGACAAGGTGCGAACTGGAACAGAGGAGGTTCCATATCAATATCAGCAGGAACTTCTTCCCAAGGAGGGTACCGGAGCACACGAACAGGCTGCTCAGGGAGGTTGTGGATGGAGTCTCCTTCTCTGGAGACGCTCCACACCTGCCTGGATGTGTTCCTGTGCGACTTGGTCTAGGGGATTGTGCTGTGGCAGGGGGATTGGACTGGATGATCCTTCGAGGTCCCTTCTGATCCCCAAGGATTCTATGAAGGGGGGGAGTTGCACCTTGAATACAAACACTTCTGCAGAGAATGGATGTGAGAGGTGAGAGGACTCAAGTTCCTTCATCTTTGAACAACGAGAACAGCTGAAGTTAGGAGAGGAAGATTCATTTATTCCCTCACCAAACCTATAACTGAGACACTCAGAGTGGGTTCCCTGTAACACAGGATCAGGCTGGCAGTGAACAACACTCTGTATTTGCTATAATGAAGCTACAGGAACATAACTAAAGAACTAAAACTCAAGGTTTAGACTACTTGGGTTGGACACTGGGAGGAACTGCACTGCTCAGGCCACAGAGCCATTTGATTATTTCTCTGGAACTCGACATAAACATGATGCATGGGCTTCATTACTCTCAAACAATTAGTTGGCTCTGAGTAGTTCAAGCTCATAATTTATTAAAAGCTGTAAGAACTGTGTTCAGCTGAACTCCTCTCTCTTATGCAGCTACTGCTTGCAAAGGCATCACAGTCAGCCCAGATGGAGTAGCTGTTCTGCACGCTGGTAGCTAAGGAAGTGGGCAGTAGCTTCAGGTCTGCTCTAACTGCCAACAGACACCATCCCTTCTGTACAAACACCGAGAACACTGCCAGTTCAATCTCTGAGAAGATCCAGCAGGAGGTAAACATCACTGTAAGGGACAGATCTGCAGACACCAAGCATTCACCAGTGTCTCCAGTTTATCATCTCAAGCAGGGATCAACAAGAAGTCACAGTCCACAGGGCTCATCAGGGTGAAACAAGAGTCTGCCAGGAAAGCTGTCTCAGAAGAATTAGACGCCATGTACTGAAGAGCATGGCCATGTAATGAAGACCATCCGATTCCTCTTCTCTGCCGAATCAGAGAAGAGGAAAGAATGGCCTGAGAAGAGGTGTGGGGGGGGAGGAAGTGTTTTCCAATTCAACTTATTCACCAGCTGAAATTTGGGAGAGAAACTCTAACTGGAGACACAAAGCCCAAGGACCATGAAGCAGCTTGGCAAAAGCAACCTGTGTCCACACAAAGACCCAAGGTCTGTGAAGGGTAAATGGGTGCAGTGAGCCTCCCACCATAGCCTGGAAGATCAGTGAGATAAATTAGAGCACTGCAACAAAGGGAAAGGATGTGGCTGCTTTCTGTATCACTGCAAACAATAGTTGAGGGCTAAACCCACACAAGACAGCTCACAGCAGCTCAACAGACCCTATTTCAGGCTGTAACAGCCAACTGCTTTGAAGAAAGCTAACTGGGATGAGAGTGCATCTGCAGTATTGTGGCCAGCACGATGACTCTGAGCCAGCAATGTGCTTTTGGGGCCAAGAGGGCCAACAGCATCCTGGGGGGGATCAGAAGGGGGGTGGATAGCAGATCGAGAGAGGTTCTTCTCCCCCTCTGCGCTAGTGAGACCGTATCTGGAGTACTGTGTCCAGTTCTGGGCCCCTCAGTTCCAGAAAGACACAGAACTGCTGAAGGGTGTCCAGCGTAGAGCAATGAAGAGGTTGAAGGAAGTAGAACAGATCCCTGATGAGGAAAGGCTGAGGGAACTGGGTCGCTTGAGCTTGGAGAACAGGAGGCTGTGGTGTGACCTCATTCATGTCTATAAATAGGTGAGGGGTGGGTGTCAGGAGGATGAAGCCAGGCTCTTCTCAAGGTCATCTGGTGATAGGACAAGGGGCAATAGGTGCCAGCTGGAACAGAGGAGGTTCCATATCAATATCAGCAGGAACTTCTTCCCAGGGAGGGTACCGGAGCACTGGAACAGGTTGCTCAGAGGGGTTGTGGAGTCTCCTTCTCTGGAGACATTCCAGACCCGCCTGGATGTGTTCCTGTGTGACTTGGTCTGGGTGATCCTGCTGTGGCAGGGGGAACTGGACTGGCTGATCTTTCGAGGTCCTTTCCCATCCCTAAGGATTCTATGAACCTATCCCTATTGTTTTCCATTGCACTCTGCATGACTGAGTACAAGGGAGATGGAGAGGCAGTGCTACCCTCCTCAACGCTGTGATTGCAGAGCTGGATGTGAAGATAACGCACTAATCTGAATCAGAGCACTGTGAGGCTATCATAAGAAAGAAAATGGAGATAAATCATTCCAGCAAATAATGGGGGTGTGGGTGGAGAGAAGACAACATGCTTCTCTGCTACGTGTGAAGGAGGCCTTTGCTGTGGAAAACAGGATGCAATTTCGGATAGCACGCTCTCACAGAGAGACAAAATGAAGAGAGACACAAAGATAGAGGCAATGATGAAAAGCTTGAACAAAAAAGGGAGGTAAACGGAGAAGATAAACTGTCAATGCAGCCTTCCCAAGCTGGAAGAGGATCTTGGAACAAGCAGTAGTAGAAAACACTTGAGGTGCAATGAGAACTGATGCAGAGACTTAAGTCCTTGCACCAAACTGCACTCAGCAGCATAACTACACCTAGTGTAGGGTATCACTTGGGTCATTACATAGCTTTAATGAGATTTAAATTAACAATTCAGGCCATGAAAACACATGGAGTCATCCAGACACTGTTTGCCTTTGAGCAAAGAGAGGGATGAAAGGATTTGCACGCTCCCTCCCTGCATGATGTCTATGTGGTACTCAGTGCGACCCCCATCCCTTCCAAATGCCACGCATTCATCACTAAACCAGCATCAAGAGACACCAGCTTATGGCTTTTACATCTAGAATAAAACTGTCCCTGGCAATGCTGTCACTGAAGAACGGAGAATAGCAAACCTGATCGACAATGTCGTTGACTTTATCACGCTCACAGTCCAAAATCACTCGCCTTTCCTTTTTTACCTCTAGATCTTGAAACAGTGACCGGTACGTTTCATCTTTCCTGTCGTTGTTAATATTCCCTACATTGATAGCAGTCACTTGCCATTTCTTTTCAGCAGCAGAGTCCAGCACAGCTTGCAAGGTTGACAAACCTAGAGAAGCACAGGAGAGAACACAGGTGTTACTGACAGAGGTTCAGGAGTAACAAAGCTCTAGGACTGGATTCATAAGGTCACTCATAGAATCACAGAATCATCAGGGACAGGAAGGGAGCTCGAACAACCATCCAGCAGGGTCACCCAGACCAGGTTACAGAACAGATTTGGGCCTCTCAGTTCCAGAAGAACAGACAGCTGCTCCAGGGTGTCCAGCATAGAGCAGCGAAGATGATGAAGAAAGTAGAACAGCTCCCTTATGAGGAAAGGCTGAGAGAGCTGAGTCGCTTGAGCTTGGAGAAGAGGAGGCTGTGGTGTGACCTATAAATAGGTGAGGGGTGGGTGTCAGGAGGATGGAGCCAGGCTCTTCTCAAGGTCATCTGGTGATAGGATAAGGGGCAATGGGTGCAAGCTGGAGCAGAGGAGGTTCCATACCAATATCAGAAGGAAGTTCTTCTCAGGGAGGGTACCGGAGCACTGGAACAGGCTGCCCAGGGGGGGTTGTGGAGTCTCCTTCTCTGGAGATGTTCCAGACCTGCCTGGATGTGTTCCTGTGTGACTTGGTCTGGGTGATCCTGCTGTGGCAGGGGGATTGAATTGGATGATCTTTTGAGATCCCTTCCCATCTCTAAGGATTCTATGATTCTATGACCTGGAAAGACCAATGAGTCCAATCCCCCTGCCACAGCAAGATCACCCTGACCAAGTCCAGGCAGGTTTCAAATATCTCCAGTGAAGAAGACTCCACAAACCTCCCGGGCAGCCCCCTGAGTGAAATCCCTTCCTATTGCATGATGTTCCTATGCACAGTGGTATGAGGAATCAGGGCAGAGCCTTGTAAACAGCACTTAGCTTTGTGCTTCAGCCTCCTCTGGAACAGGATTCTGCCAGTGTCACTGATCCACTGCGGAATCCCACATGCTGGGAAAAAGAGGTCCTTTAGAAGAAGAGTGATCCAATTAAGACAAGAGGATCAGCTGCTCATTTCCAGTGCTACTGAGCTGCTTTTCTCCGCAGCACTAGAGCAGTACTGTATCTAAGCCCAGACCTCACCAAGGTCCATGCCCGAACTCCATGCTCTGCAGTGCTGCTAACGGAATTACTACTTCTGCTGCCTGCAGGCAGTCTCAGCCCTGAGGATGGAACATGTGCAAGTTGTGCATCCTGGGCTGCAACAAGAGCAGCGGGACCAGTAAGGCAAGGGAGGGGATCTTCCCCCTCTATTCTCCTCTTGTAAGAGCCCATCTGCAGTACTGTGTCCAGTTCTGGAGCCCCCAGCACAGGAAGGAGATTGAGCTGTTGGAATGTGTCCAGAAGATGGCCATGAGGATGAGTGGAAAGCTGGAGTACCTTATGGGGACAGGCTGAGAGAGTTGGGGCTGTTCAGCCTGGAGAAGAGGAGACTCCAGGGAGACCTTAGAGCTGCCTTCCAGTCCCTGAAGGGGGCTACAGGAGGGCTGGGGAGGGGCTGTTTCCAAGGGCTTGGAGTGGTAGGAGCAGGGGGAATGCTTTCCAGCTGGAAGAGGGGAGGTTTAGACTGGAAGGCAGGAGGAAGTTCTTCATGAGGGTGCTGAGACCCTGGACCAAGTTGCCCAGAGAGGTTGTGGCTGCGCCCCAGCTCTTTGGAAGTGTTCAAGGCTAGACTGGCTGGGGCCTTGAGCATCCTGGTCTAGTGGGAGGTGTTCCTGCTCATGGCAGGGGGGGTGGAACTGGATAATCTTGAAGGTCCCTTCCAACCTGAACCACTCTATGAGTCTATCAAGAGACAGTTTTCCAGGCAGAATAGCAGACTCAACACCTAGGAGCAGCCTGTAGGAGTTTACATCTATTTCATCCTTTCAGCATCTTCCTGCCAAGGAGCTGCAGTGTCTGTCCAGCTGCAACTGCCTTGAACGCATTGTCAAATCAGCCAAGGATTTACTGCACTGGTTTCCCTTTCCAAGGATCAAGCACCAGAGGACAGAGACAGGAGAACTGCTGCTGGAACGGCATCTCTGCCACGCAGCAAACACCCCTGTGGCAGGGGGGATTGGACTGGATGATCTTTCCAGATACCTTCCGATCCCTAAGTATTCTAGGATTCTATGACAGGAAGCTTTCTCTGTCCTGCAGGGAATATTTACTATTAAATAATGAATAACTACACCCACAGCCTACTTTACAACCTCTTTACAATTCCTGTGGAGAACTCAGGCTAAAAGGAAAAGACATTCAATGCAGGCAAACTAGAAGATGCAGGGAATACCTTAAACCAAGAAAAATCCATAAAGGCTGTTCCTCAAACTCCTCCTCTCATGGGTAATTGAAATCCATTAAAAACCAACAAGGAAACTCCCCAAAGAGATCACTAACCTGAGGTAAAGGGCAGCAGTGTCCCCTCTACAGAAGTGCCTGCTGCATTCACCTTGTATTCGGGTACACTGATTATCAACATTATACACATACGTACAAACGACTACAAACAAAGACAGATTTGTTGGAATAGAAATAGGAATGGGATAGGAAATCATCCCACTCCGTCAGTCCCCAAGCAGTCATAAAAGACTCTCCAGGAAGAAGTCATCCTGGAGAACTGGATGGGGCTCTGGGCAACCTGAACTGCTGAGAACCTGCTCTTGGGTTGGAACCTGGTCTAAGGGCTCTGGCAACCTGGTCTAGGGTTGGGACTAGATGATCTCTAATGCTGCCTCCAACCCAAATCAGTCTGTGATTCTCTGCTTCTGTGGGCTGACGGCTTCTGGCTGTGAAATGGGAGCAGCCCTGGGCACAGGGAGCTGGCAAAGAGCAGTGGTACAGAACGGGTGAGGTTCTCCTTGTGCTGAGGGTTGTTGGGTAATGGGGGTCAGCATCCTGTGTGCTTTGTGGAGGCACACTGAGCCATTCTGCTTGTCCTCATGGCCAGACAGCAGAGAGGCTGTGGGGTTTTACTTATTACCGCAGCAGTTCTTGGCTCCCTTGGGAACTACCTGGTGGGAGCTTGGGGTTGCTCTCTCCTCACAAGGATCAAGTGATAGGACAAGAGGAAACTGCCTCAGGGGAAGGTTAGGACACAGGCTGCTCAGAGAGGGGGTTTAATCACCATCCCTGGCTGTGTTTCAGTTGGGGAGATCTGGAGCTCAGGGACCGGGTTTAGGGTGGGATGGGACAGTTGGGGTCCGGGTTGGACTTAGTGCTCCTGGAGGTCTTTTCCAACCTGAAGGATTCTGTGATTCCTATGAACTTACAGAGATTCCATAGAGTTTGGCCTTTATATCTTAGTTCTGAAGTTTTAAATCACACCTCACCCCCTAACAATACATCACTGCCAGCACACCAAGCAGGGAAAGGCATTGGAGACTATGTGCAGCCAGGGTGTGATGGCACTGCTGCTGCCTACACACTGCTCCACTTTGTGGATTAACCTTGTGCAGTCACTGGGAGCACTGAGGAGCAACAGTTTCCCTCATTGTGAAGGTAGGAGCTTCATGCCTTCAAGCTTGTTATCACCAGGGTGCCCTGCCACAACAAAAACCACTGAACAACCCAACCAGGGACAAGAGGAGTCACCAAGGGGTGACAAAGCTACAAACAGCAGGTTCATGCTCAACAGCAGGAGCTGTTCTACCGCACATGATTCACCTCACGTTGCACAGCAGCACAAGCTTGCAGTTCCACCATGACACGTGGGCATCGGTTCATCCTCAGGCTGCTCTGTTTCCGTCCCAAATGCTAGCGTACAAATGAAAGGTGGCACTGCTGCAGTGACTCCTCCCTTGGTCTGCTTTTCCAGGGCTGACTGAGTGGCGCATGGGGAGACCAGGCAGAGAAACACACCGCATCTTACCTCTATCACTGTCATACAGGTAAGCAAACTTGGTCCACTGGTAGTACTCGATCAAACTGAGCAGAGCTCCCTTGAGGTCAGGTCTCATCTGAATGACGAAGGGATGCGTTCCATCAGTTGGGAAGCTGGGAGTTATGAAGGAGACATGCAGAGTCCCGCAGAACGACGTGATGGTGTTTACAGACTTCTTGTCGTAGAACCCAAAAATAGCAAAGACTCCTCTTGAAAACTGGGAGCAGACTAGGAGGAGAAGACAGAAAAAACCCCAACAAACAGAGCAGTTAGGTGGGAGATTGTTATGCATCATCGATTGAGAAGTCTGTCTGTAGAGAGTTATGAGAAATAGAATCATAGAATCCTTAGGGATGGGAAGGGACCTTGAAAGATCATCCAGTCCAATCCCCCCGCCACAGCAGGATCAACCAGACCAAGTCTCACAGGAACACATCCAGGCGGGTCTGGGATGTCTCCAAAGAAGGAGACTCCACAACCCCCCTTGGCAGCCCGTTCCAGTGCTCCGTTACCCTCCCTGTGTACTTGGAGGACACAGTACTACTCCACAATGGAGATTATTACTTCCTAGTATTACAGAGAATCCCAGAATGACTGAACCCAAAACAATCCAGTTGTCCTTCTCTATCCTCTCTTTGGCACCTTCATGATCTTTCTGTACTGTGGTGCCCAAACTGCAAGCAGTACTGAGAATCCTAGAGTAACTGAGGCTGGTAGAGCCCTCTGAGCTCCTCCAGCCCAGCCCAGCATGTAACATCACCCCAGCAGCCACACCAGGGCACTAAAGGCCACAGCCAGGCTGTTCTTCAACACCTCCAGACACGGGGACTACACCACTGCCCTCGGCAGTTCAGTACAGGCTCTGAGCACCCTTTCCAGGAGGAAGTGCTTCGTAACAACCAACCTAATCCTCCCCTGGCTGCTTCAGGCCATGCCCTCTCATCCTGACATGGGTGCCTGGGAGAAGAGCCTGACCCCCACGTGACTGCAACCTCCCTTCAGGGAGTTGGAGAGGGAGAAGGTCCCCCCTGAGTCTCCTCTAGGCTGAATAGCCCCAGCTCCCTCAGCCTCTCCTCATCAGCCTTTCCCTCCAGTCTCTTTCCCAGCCTGGTTGCTCCTCTGGACCTGCTACAGCCCCTCCATCTCTTTCTTGAAACAAGGGGCTCAGACTGCTTGCTAATATCAATCTTCTGCTAGAAATAACAACAACCCATCAATCAATCAGTTTACAGGCCTAGACACTTCATTTCGAGACTGAACTCAGGGTATTGTTAAATCCAATTAGTTCTGCCAGGGATAACGATGCACCCGTCAATGGCAGCTGGAATTTGCAAATCAAGTCCTTCTATCTCTCCTATGGCAGCAGGGAATTATTTTCATGCTAAAAATAAAGTCAAGGCTCGCTGAGCTTTCTGCAAAACACCTGAAATAACCTTCAGCAGGGGGAAACAAAGCCAAGGCCAGAGGCAAATCTATCACCAACAGCAAAGTGCCTTGATTTACTTTAAAGCCCTTCCCTTCCAAGGTGGTGGTTTGATTGCAGCATCACAGGACTCAGCAAAAGCTGGTCCTTCTGCATCACATCAGGGTTGTGCTGCAGAGGAAGAGTAATCTCCTAAACATCGTGCTGATTATTCTCCATCACCAGAGACAGTTCAAGCCAGTTGACGAATGCTCATGCTGGGTAAAAGATCTAGTTCTCTTGGGTTACTCAGAATCCTTAAGGATCAGAAGGGACCTCGAAAGATCATCCAGTCCAGTTCCCCCTGCCACAGCAGAATCACCCAGACCAAGTCACACAGGAACACATCCAGGCGGGTCTAGAATGTCTCCAGAGAAGGAGACTCCACAATCCCCATGGGCAGCCGCTTCCAGGGCTCCGGTACCCTCCCTGGGAAGAAGGTCGTGCTGATATTGATATGGGACCTCCTCTGTTCCAGCAGGCACTCATCGCCCCTTGTGCTGTCACCAGATGACCTTGAGAAGAGCCTGGCTCCATCCTCCTGACACCCACCTCTCACATAGTTATAGATATANGAAAAGAACCTCTCTCAACCTGCTAACCAACCCCTTTCTGATCCCCCCCAGGATGCTGTTGGTCCTCCTCTCTTTGCTGCTGTGCCTGCAGGCTCAAACCAGGGTGCTCCAAGGAACTGACCTCTGATTAACTCCCATTATCACTTTGGTGTGCGCAGTCACCTTCAAGAGAGACATCCTTCCAGAACACATCTAGTCAGTCTCATTGCAGTCCCCGCTCCACCTGACCTCCTTACAGACACCAAACTCTGTGTAATTATAGCTGTTGGTGCCCTGCTATTGAGCACATTAATCCTTGACTGGGTCTCACAGGAGGGCAAAAATGAAGGGGCTCCGTTTGATTTCTCAGATACCAGCGAATATTAATCTGACATGGTCTCTCGTAAAGCTATCACATCTCTTGTTTTTGCTCTGCTGTTACCAGCCCTTCACACCCATCATTCACTGCCATTCCCTTGCCATGGCTTTGCCTAGGTACTTGTGCTACCAGAGCCATCCCTCAGACCCTCACTGTTTCTGTACTACACTTAAACACTTGAGTGGCCATAAATCAGGGCTGGACAGTTGAAGGGTGATCACCTACTCCCTTAATTGGGTCTGGATGGCACCTCGGGTAAGAGAACACAACCATGGTGAGTAATGCTGCTGTGCAAAGGGATGCTGCAGGTTTTCCAGGGCTAGGGTGCAAAGCCGTAGACTCATGGGGTTGGGAGGGACCTGCAAATGGCATCCAGTCCAACCCCCTGCACCAAGCAGGGCCAGCACTCACTAGACCAGGTTGCCCAGAGCTCCAGCCAGCCTGAGCTTGAATGGCTGGTCCAGGGATTCCCCATCCCCAGATACAACAATGTTGTCCTCCTGTCCAGCCTCACTCTGCCCTTTTCCAGCTTCAAACCAGGACCCCTCCTCCTATCATTCCCTACCCTTGGGAACAGTGTTCCCCAGCCTTCTGACAGCCCCTTTCAGGTACTGGAAGGTCGCTATAAGATAGTCAAACCTCTCCTGGGCCAAACCCAGGTGGAGATCTCATCCCTGGAGCCATCCAAGCTCAGGCTGGACAGGGCTCTGGGCAACCTGGTCTGGTGAGTGCTGGCACTGCAGTAAGTTGCAGGGAAGCTGAGCCAGATGACATCTGAAGGTCCCTTCCAGCCCTAGGGTTGTGTGATTCTCCTCTGCTCATCCCTGGGAGCAGAGCTGCTAGGAGAAGACAGAGAGACCAGCTGTCCAGAGCAGCTAAAGGGAGGTTCCATGTAATCACTCCAGATCCTTCCTGTCTCCTGGGGAAGGTGGGTGGACAGACACACATACACGCACGCGCACGGGCACATGCACACACAGACACACACATATACACACACACACATGCACACACACACATACACATGCACACACACACACAGACGCACACATATCCACACACACAGACGCGCACACATATGCGCACACATATACACACAGACACATGGACACACAGACACATATACACACACAGATGCACGCACATATACACACAGATAAACACACATGTACACACAGACGCACACACACACACAGACGCACACAAACATACACACACGCACACACAGACATGCACATGCATATAGACACACAGATGCACGGACACACACACATAAAACACACACACAGATGCACACAGATACACGGACACACACACATGAATACAGAGACACACACACACATACACACACACAGAGTCCCAACAGACAGTATGATCAAAGCAAAACCATTCCACATCAAAACCTGCCTCGGAGACAGAACATCTCAAAACTAAACCAAAGCCACATAAAGCCCCACATAAGTCGGCAGGATGGATGCACATTAGCAAAGGATGAACATCTGGATCGACTGTATCTACATTAAATGGAAATGTTATCAGTACAGCTGCATGGCGAATGAACCTCAACACTCAGGTCTGGGTGTGAAATTCCCCCACAGCAAAGGGGGGAGGGCACTTGAACCATCTAGTACTCAGCCCTTGTGAGGGCTCCTCTTGAGTGTGGGTTCAGTTCTGGGCTCCTTATGATAGGAGAGAGATGGAGATGTTGGAATGGGTCCAAAGCAGAGCTACAAAGCTCGGGAGGGGTTGAACCAGTCGACTGAGGAGAGGCTGAGGTTGCTGGGCAGCATTAGTTTGACGAAGACTGAGGGGGGACCTCAATGCCCTCTCCAACTCTCTGAAGGGAGGTTGCGGAGGGGTGGCTGTTGGCCTCTTCTCCTTGGGGACTGCTGACAGAAGCAGGGGCAATGGTCTGCAGTTGAGGCAGGGGAGGCTAAGACTGGATTTGAGGAAGAGATTCTTTGCAGACAGAGTGGTTGGGCACTGGCAGGTCCTTCCCAGGGAGGTGGTGGAGTCCCCATGCCTGGAGGTGTTGAAGAACCGTGTAGCCATGACGCTTCATGCCCTGCTCAAGTGGAAGCACTGAGGGGGTCAGGTTGTGTTTGTCAGTCTCTCAGGGACCGAGAGTTTGTGTTGGAGTGGGGATGGTTGGACTGGGGGACCTATGAGCTCCTTTCCAATCAGGGTTGTTCTGTAATAAAAACCTGCTAGAAGCGAGCACTTGGACTGCATGTGGAGACAAGTGGGTGCGATTGTTCTGGGGCATCTGCTGTCTCCAGCGTGGGAAGGCAATGAAGGGATGGCAATCGTGACTGTATCATGGTGATCCAACGCCTAATACAGCAAGTGTAATTGGCTTTGGCAGCAGTCCCACCTCAGCCAAAGCCAACCAGCCACATGGTTACGCTGGGAGCTGTTAGTTTTATAGCGGTGAATCACGAGCTGTTCACGGTTATTAGATTAAAAGAAGTATCGTGATGATTAGGAACCCTCCATCACTGAAACACGGGAGATCAATTTGATTAAAGACTTTTGAAGCTACTGCCAGGTTTTCAGTGCTTTAAAGCTGTTCTGTAGGAGCTGTTCATAGAGTCATAGAATCTTTAGGGATTGGAAGGGACCTCGAAAGATCATCCAGTCCAATCCTCCAGCCACATCAGGATCACCCAGACCAAGTCACACAGGAACACATCCAGACGGGTCTAGAATGTCTCCAGAGAAGGAGACTCCACAATCCCCCATGGCAGCCTGTTCGCGTGCTCCGGTACCCTCCCTGGGAAGAAGGTCCTGCTGATATTGATAGGGAACCTCCTCTGTTCCAGCTGGCACCCACTGCCCCTTGTCCTATCACTAGACGACCTTGAGAAGAGCCTGGCTCCATCCTCCTGACACCCACCCCTCACGTATTTATAGACATGAATGAGGTCCCCCCTCAGTTTTCTCTTCTCCAAGCTAAAGAGACCCAGCTCCCTCAGCCTTTCCTCATCAGGGAGCTGTTCTACTTCCTTCATCATCTTTGTTGCTCTGCATTGGACATCCTCCAGCAGCTCTGTGTCCTGGAACTGAGGGGCCTGTCACTGCTAGGATGATCCCCACGGTGCCAAACTAATGACTGCAAACAAAAATCATGTTCAAACAACTCCGCTTTTGCAAGGGAAGAGAGGCTCCTGTAGCCAAATGCAATTCTTGAGACTAAAGTTGCCTGTGAGTCTTACACAGCTATTCCCAGGATCTTCTCCCAAGGGACGAGCAAAAGGACCAGAGGAACTGGAGTCAGGTTGTGCCAGGGGAGGGTCAGATGGGATCTGAGGACAAACTTCTTCCCATACTGAGGAGGCCTTGGCACAGGCTGCCCAGAGAGGGTGTGGAGTCTCCTGCTCTGAAGATTTTCAAGCCCCCTGGATGCAGCCCTGTTTGACCTGTCGTAGGGGATCCTGTTCTGGCAGGAGGGTTGGACTGGAAGAGCTCTGGAGATCCCTTCCAACCCCTCATATTCTGTGATGCTGTGATTATTCTGAGAAAGTAAGATGTCACTTCCAGTTGTGGATCACTATAAAATGATGCAACTGGGACTCTACCTCATCCACCCCTCGCAGTCCAGCTCACATGCTGTCACCTTGCCACACCTATCCTCAGGTCTCAGTCCCTCCAGATGGCTGAACCCAATTTTGAAGTAAATCCTCTAAGCAGAACTTTGGGCACAAGCACATCAGATGTCCAACCCAGCCCTGGCTTCACATGAGAACAGATGGGCATCTTCTAGCTATAGCAGCTTCCACTGAGCACTGTTCCACCCTAGACCATTGAGCCACAGGAAGGGTAACTTAGTTTTCGGTGGGGTTTTAGGCTGCGCTTACAGACATGATGTCCATCTTGGGTGTATGCAACGTTCAGCTGTGGGGATGTTCAGCCTGGGGAGGAGAAGGCTCCGGGGGGACCTTATAGCGACCTTCCAATCCCTGAGACGGGCTGTCAGCATGCTGGGGCAGGCTGTTCCCATGGGCAGGGAACAATAGGATGAGGGGTCCTGGTTTGAAGGTGGAAAAGGGCAGAGTGAGGCTGGACAGGAGGAAGAAGGTCTGGAATCTGAGGGTGGGGGATCCCTGGATCAATCCTGTGCTGAATCACATGTGTGAGCTGGGGGGCTGTGGCTGGGAGGTATGTGAAGGGATAGGGATGGGAAGAAACGTTATCACAGGGCTGGAGCCCCTCTGCTCTGGGAACAGGCTGAGAGAGTTGAGGTTGTTCAGACTGGAGATAAGAAGCCTCCAGGGGGACCTTACAGTGACCTTCCAGTCCCTGAGAGGGGCTGTCAGAAGGCTGTTCCCAACGACAGGGAAAGACAGGATGAGAGGTCCTGGTTTGAAGATGGAAAAGGGCAGAGTGAGATCAGACAGCAGGAAAAAGCTGTTGAATCTGAGGGTGGGGGATCCCTGGACCAGGCTGCCCAGAGAGGGGTGGAGGCCTCATCCCTGGAGCCATTGAAGCTCAGGCTGATTGAGGCTCTGGGCAACCTGGTCTGGGGAGTGCTGGCCCTGCTGGGTGCTGGGGGTTTGGACTGGATTCCCTTTGGAGGTCCCTTCCAAAGGAGCTCAGTGATCCTATGACCACTGCTAGGCTTCCTCTGTATTTCCAGTCACCGCATACACTTCCCTCTCTGCACACCCGGGTTTTCAATGACTCTACAACTATCAAGAAGATTATTTACTTGAAGTGTTCACATAGCAGTCCATAAACACTAGGCAGTACAAGTCAGAAAAGCTATAAAATCCTTGTTGTTAGAACCCTCTAGTGAAGAGCTCATTGTCCTGATTAAATGACTGTGTTAATTAAAAGTGACTCAAACATCATAGAAGTAGAGTCACAGAATGGGTTGGTCTGGAAGGGACCTTTTAAAGGGCATCTAGTCCAACCCTACCGTAGTAAGCAGGGACACCTCCAATTAGATCAGGCTGCTCAGCACAGAGAGCTTTAAAATGATGAAGTAAAATGAGGGCTGGTTGCAAGCACAGGGAGGAGAGTGCTATTCCCCCATCCCCCTCCTTCCTTAGCTCCTTTAATGTTCACTTGGTGTGTTTCAAAATGCAAGAGCAGTTCCTAATTTTTCATAGAATCATCATAGAATCCTTAGGGATTGGAAGGGACCTGGAAAGACCATCCAGTCCAATCCCCCTGCCACAGCAGGAGCCCCTAGATCCAGTCACAGAATCATAGAGTCACTAGGGATTGGAAGGGACCTTTGAAAGGACATCCAGTCCAATCCCCCTGCCACAGCAGGATCACCCAGACCAAGTCCAGGCCAGTTTCAAACATCACCAGAGAAGAGACTCCACAACCCCCTGGGCAGCCCTCTCCAGTGCCAGGGGGTGACAGCTCACCCACACTGGGAAGAGGTTATTGAATCAGTCAGAGTTGGAAGGGACCACAGGATCATCTAGTTCCAACCCCCAACAGCTGCTAGAGAAGCACCCGATCACTGCGTACCACAGCAACAGCCAGCGCCTGGCAGCATATGGCCTGCACAGCAGTGAAGTGAAGGGCATGCCTAGCTCTCAGCTGTGCTAGGCCACCCAGTTTGCTCTGTAGCACTTAGGTAGCCATATGGCTCACCCTGGGTGGCCAGTCCCTGCTCCAGTGCAGGTGTGTGTTCTCTCACTTGGATTCACCACCCAGGCGACATGCTGTGCTCAGCTCTTCACAGAGGCGGTGTCAGCTCCGCTGTATGAAGGCACCCGGGGATCACTACAAGAAACAAACAGATTCTCCACAAGACCCGCTTAGGACAGGGTTATTAATTAGAGTGACTAGGGTTCCCTTTGGAGAACGACGCCTCAGCACCAGCTCACTGACAGCGATATGAACTGCCAAGCGAGAATGATGCACTGCAAAAAGCACTCTGACCGAGAGATAGTGGGTTCCCCAGCTTCCTCTGACACAAGGTCATAAGTTCAGACCCAAAATCCTTCTCTGGCTCCCTTCTCGGGGAGGAAATCCCAACAATTTCAGCTCACAGGCTCTCGCCAGTTTAAGCTCTTGGTTTCTTAGACCCTTCCACTGTCTGACAGCTCTCAGTTTGAACAACTTTCCTCTCCAATACAGTGGGAATCTCTCCTGCAGCAACTGCTAACCCTTCCCCCTTGGCCTTTCTACAGGACTTCTTGGGCAAAGGGAGTCTCCATCCTCCTGGTAGCCACCCTGGATGGACTGGAGCATTTCAATAAGGTCCCCCCTCAGCCTTCTCAAGGCTGAACAGACCCAGTTCTATCAGCCTTTGTTCCTAGGGGAAGTCTTTCAGTGCTCTGCTTGCCCTTCTCTGGACCCTCTCCAGTCTCTCTGCATCTTTTTTGTCTAGCAAGGACCAGAAATGAACGCAGTACTCAAGGTGTGGTCTGAGCAGTGCTGGGCAGAATGGCAGGAGATCATCTCAAAGGGCACAGACCAAGGCAGTGCAGAGCTGCTGGTTCAGTATTTACCACTAGAGGTATTTGCAAACCCTACCACTGTGTTTTGCAATACCCTAACAGCTTCATCTGATCCTCACTGGATCTAGGCTGATATTTACTGACCCAGCAGTCAGTAAAGCAGATCCAAACCCCTCACCCACTGTGCAAACAGTCCCTGATTAATTCAAGGTACTACTGTAAAATAAGGATCACTTTGTGTGGGGAAAAGCCAACACTTGCTCTCCACAGCAACTCCGAGGGCAGACTGACAAGCGCTGAGTGGAGAGGATGGGGCTCTATGCCAAACACACTCTTGGCCACGAGGGCTCCAGACCCCAAAAACTCCAGTAACCCAAATTCTAGACAACAAGGCTGATGAGGAGCGGCTGAGGGAGCTGAGGCTGTTCAGCCTAAGGAAGAGGATGCTGAGAAGAGACCTTGTTACCCTCTGCAACTACCTGAAGGGACGGTGCAGAGAGGTGGGTGCTGGTCTCTTCTCACAGCTCATAAGTGATAGAAGAAGAGGGACTGGCCTCAAACTGCTCCAGGGGAAGGTTAGGCTGGGAAGTAGGGATCATTCAGTCAAGGCTTGGCACAGGCTGCCCAGGGAGAGGGTTGAGTCCTCATCCCTAGAGGGGTTTAAAGGTCATTAAGATGTGGTGCTGGGAGATCTGGTCTGGCAGTGACCTTGGCAGAGCAGAGTTAGTGGTTTGGCTGGATGATCTCAAGGCTCTGTTCCAACCTGAATCATAGAATCCTTAGGGATGGGAAGGGACCTCAAAAGATCATCTAGTTCAATCCCGCTGCCACAGCAGGATCACCTAGACCAAGTCATACAGGAACACATCCAGGTGGGTCTGGAACATCTCCAGAGAAGGAGACTCCACAATCCCCCTGGGCAGCCAGTTCCAGTGCTCTGGTACCCTCCCTGGGAAGAAGGTCCTGCTGATATTGATAGGAAACCTCCTCTGTTCCTGCTTGCACCCACTGTCCCTTGCCCTATCACCAGATGACCTTGAGAAGAGCCGGGCTCCACCCTCCTGACAGCCACCCCCTCACATATTTACAGACATGAATGAGGTCCCCCCTCAGCCTCCTCTTCTCCAAGATCGAGACCCAGCTCCCCCAGCCTTTCCTTGTGAGGGATATGCTCTACTTCCTTCATCATCTTCGTTGCTCTACACTGGACACCCTCCAGCAGCTCTGTGTCCTTCTCGAACTGAGGGAGCCAGAATTGGACACAATACTCCAGAGGTGATCTCACCAGGGCAGAATAGAGGGGAGAAGAACTTCCCTCGATCTGCTAACCAGCCCCCTTCTGATCCCCCCAGGATGCTGTTGGTGAATGATTCTGTGACTCTATGATCTCACCACCACCCTGCAGAGATACAAGTGAATCCCACTGCAAATGGAGTCCCCCACTCAGCCCGCTGAATCCAAGGACTCTACACAGCTGTGAGTTTACACCACCAGGTACTGCCGTTCCTTACAGAGATAAATCTGCTTTTAATGAATCCAGAGGAAAGCTGAGTTTTTATAGCCTTTCGCATCTTTACGACACTTTACGTAACAGTGAGAGTCATTTTGTTTAGATGATGACAAATAACGCTGTGCTGCTATCTCCCATCAAATGAGCAGTCAACTACCTCATCAACCCCTACCAGGGAGACAGACTGTCAGAGCGCAGAGAAGCTCCCAACCTCTATAAGGAACTGGAGCCATATGTCTTGATTGCTTTACATGCAGACCCATCCCAACTCCACACATCTCTCCTGAGCCAACTGCTAACCCAGATTGTGGAACTGAATCCAGGACAATGGGGAGAGTGCGGGAGCTGTTATCACTCCAATGGTGAAAAAGATGCAAATGGCAGTGGGGTTTTTATAGCAGCCTGCATGTTTTTATATGGAAGAGGCTAATCCTGAGCTGCCTGTGTGTAGGGATTTTTGGGGTTTGAATCTCAACTCTTGAGTTTTCACATCAACCCTAAAAATAGAGTTTCTAGATCAATAGAAGGGTTCAGGTTGGAAGGGACCACCAAGACCATCCAGTTCCACCCCCCCTGCCATAAGCAGGGACACCCCCCACCAGACCAGGGTGCTCAAGGCCCCATTCAGTCTGGCCTTGAACACTTCCAGGAAGGGGGCAGCCACAGCCTCCCTGGGCAACCTGGCCCCAGCACCCTTCTGGTGAAGAACTTCCTCTTGACTTCCAGTCTAAACCTCTCCTCTTCCAGCTGGAAACCATTCCCCCTGGTCCTACCACTCCAAGCCCTTGGAAACAGCCCCTCCCCAGCTCTCTTGTAGCCCCCTTCAGGGACTGGAAGGCTGCTCTAAGATCTCCCTGGAGTCTCCTCTTCTCCAGGCTAAACAGCCCCAACTCTCAGCCAGTCCCTGTAGCAGAGGTGCTCCAGCCCTTTATTCATCCTCGTGGCCCTCCTCTGGACACGTTCCAACAGCTCAATCTCCTTCCTGTGCTGGGGGCTCCAGAACTGCATGCAGAACTGCAGACAGGGTTTCATGAGAGCAGAACAGAGGGGGAAGATGCCACCCCGGCCCTACTGTTCCCACTGCTCTTGCTACAGCCCAGGATGCGGGTGGCTCTCTGGGCTGCAAATGAACACTGCCAGCTCAGGTTGAGTCTTCCATCCACCAAGACCTCCAAGCCCTTCTCCTCAAGGCTACTCTCACTCTATTCCCCACCCAGCCTGGACTTGTGCCAGTTAACTGAACTGGCTAGGGATCCCATACACATCAGGTAGTGTCTTGAAAGCTGCATGGAAAAGGGGAAGAAAATGAGAGAAGAAGAACTCAAGGCTGCTACAAGTCAGCTCAACCTCTTCACTGCTTCATGCAGAGTCCTGAGGTTTGAAGCTGCTACCGTGTGGTACCTCACACCTCATGTGAGTAGACAACTGTCCAGAGGCACTGTGGACAAGTGTGCTGTCCTAACACAGCAGACACATCAGCTTTCCTGACTGGGAAGCCTGTGAGATGATCTGTCCATGTTCTGCACTTCAAAGGGAGCAGCATTTTTCCAAGCACAGGGACTACCTCTTACTTCCTTGTAATATCTTGGCAGAAAGGCTCTGGCAGTACTGGGTGACAACAGGAGCCAGCAGAGTGCCCAGGGGGTGCCAAAGGCCAGTGGCACCCTGGCTTGGATCAGCACTAGTGTGGTCAGCAAGGCTAGAGACGTCATTCTCTTCCTAGACTGGGCGCTGGGGAGGCCTCCCCTTGAGTCCTGGGGGCAGTTCCGGGCACATCCGTTCAAGAAAAAGATGGACGGGCTGGAGCAGGTCCAGAAGAGCAACAAGGCTGGGGAAAGGACTGGAGGGAAAGGCTGAGGTAGCTAAGGGTGTTGAGCCTGCAGAAGAGAAGACACAGGGGGAACCTTCTCTCCAACTCCCTGAAGCTGGAGGTCAGGCTCTTCTCCCAGGCACCCAGTGCCAGGACGAGATGGCAGGGCCTGAAGCTGCCAGGGGAGAGTTAGGCTGGATGTTAGGAAGCCCTTCCTCACAGAAAGGGTGCTCAGAGCCTGGACTGAACTGCCCAGGGCAGTGGTGGAGTCCCCGTGTCTGGAGGTGTTGAAGGACAGCCTGGTTGTGGCCCTGAGTGCCCTGGTGTGGCTGCTGCGGTGATGTTAGGTTGTGGGCTGGAGGAGCTCACTATCAGTTATGACAGTATAACTCTCCTGTGGATGCTTTTATTCAGCAGCAGTCCTTAAGAAACAAGGCCTTCACTACAAGCAGAAGGATTTGACCTGAAAGACGAGGGCTGTTTCCAAGGCTGTAATGAAGGCCAAGCAGCCACAACATGAATGACTGCACTAGAAGTAATGATAGAATCCTTAGGGATCAGAAGGGACCTCGAAAGATCACCCAGTCCAATCCCCCTGCCACAGCAGGATCACCCAGACCAAGTCACACAGGAACACATCCAGGCAGGTCTGGATTGTCTCCAGAGAAGGAGACTCAACAACCTCCCTAGGCAGCCTGTTCCAATGCTCCAGTAACCTCCCTGGGAAGAAGGTCCTGCTGATATTGATATGGAACGCCCTGTGTTCCAGCTGGCACCTAGTGCCCCTTGTCCTATCCCCAGATGACCTTGAGAAGAGCCTGGTTCCATCCTCCTGGCACCCACTCCTCACATCTTTAGAGACATGAATGAGGTCCCCTCTCAGCCTCCTCTTCTCCAAGCTCAAGAGACCCAACTCCCTTAGCATAGCTCAGATTAAAGACAAACCATGTCCTTCTGTCCTCATAGCACTCTGCCCTAGCTTCTGTGGTTCTCATTTCCATGGCCCTCAGATGTACCCGATGCCTCTGTCAGCCCACAGCGTGAGGGTGCTCAGCACAGAAGAGAACAAGTTTTTCATAAAGAGCCATAAAACAGAGGTAAAACCACTAAGTGCATGTGGAAGGGGGGGGGTGGGGGGGAAGAGGTAAACAACGAAAACAACGAAGATAAAAACACCTAAACCCCACAGATCCCTATGAGAAAGGCAAAGACAGAGCCAGGAATGACCACATGCACAGGTATAGCTGGAGAAGTGTGAGGCGAACAGCTGATGGACTGCACTGCATGCTCCTTCAAGGTGTCCCTTTCCTCTCTGTTCTGTGGCTCAGAGGAATGCTGTGTCATTGGTAACAATCTGCTGCTCTCAGAGAACATTCTTCAGCTCCAAGTCCCCCACATGCACTGCTTTCCCACCTCCCTGTAACATGGCATAATCTCCATCGCTTCCAGTCCCAGCCATGGGTGCCCTACAGTTCTGCAGTTCTTTGCTCCTTGAACAGCTGAGCCCTTGGCAACTGGCATCTGTAATTATCTGACTCTGTGCAGGACTCGGAGTGTTTGACAGTGATACCAAGCCCAGGGAGGCAGCATCTTGCTCTACTGTACAGAAATCTGGTCTGCGTCACGATGGCAGCGTCAGCGATATGAGTCATGGCAGCAGATTCAGAAGAGCACCCTCAGCTCAGAGAGGGGCTGAGAGACTACAAGGAGAGAACACTGTGGGCATGGGAAAAAGAGACTCAGGACAGAATGATTGGAGTATTAGAAGAGGGGTGGTTAGAGATGGAGAGAGGTTCTCCTATCCCGCTACCCTGTTCTGCTGAGACCCCATCTGGAATCTTGTGTCCAGTTCTGGACCCCTCAGTTCCAGGAGGACACAGAGCTGCTGGACAGTATCCAGCACAGAGCCACAAAGACGATGAAGAGAGGGAAGCATCTCCCTCCTAAGGAAAGGCTGAGGGAGCTGGGGCTCTTGAGCTGGGAAAGGAGGAGCCTGGGGGGGAACACAATGATTCTTGGTCAAGATGGAAAGGGCAGGGATAAGGAGGAAGGAGCCAGGCTCTGCTCAGTGGCATCTAATACTAGGACAAGGGGCACCAGGTGTCAGCTGGAACAGAGGAGGTTCCACATCAAGAGGAGAAGCAGCTTCTTCCTAGTAAGGGTGCCAGAGCCCTGGAAGGGGCTGCCCAGGGGGGTTGTGGAGTCTCTTTCTCTGGAGACGTTTCAAACCCACCTGGCCTGTTCCTGTGCCAATGGATCAAGGGGCTCCTGCAGTGACAGGGGGATTGGACTGCATGATATTGTGAGGTCACTTCCAGTCTCTCACAGTCTGTGATGCTGCGATCCTTTTGATCTTTAAGCAGCTATGATGCCAGCAGTGGGTCTAACACCTTCGGCTCTACACATTCTGTTCTAGTTAGAGATGACTCTTCTCAAGATCATCTGGTGCTAGGACAAGGAGCAATGGGTGCAAGCGAGAACAGAGGAGGTTCCATACCAATATCAGCAGGACCTTCTTCTCAGGGAGGGTACCGGAGCACTGAAACAGGCTGCCCAGGGGGATTGTGGAGTCTCCTTCTCTGGAGAGGTTCCTGACCCGCCTGGATGTGTAACTGTGCTACTTGGTCTGGGTAATCCTGCTGTGGCAGGGGAACTAGACTGGATGACCATTTGAGGTCTCTTCTGATCCCTAAGGATTCTATGGTTCTATGTTTCTATGGCCTTGCTCGGTGTAGGGGCTTAGACGCAATGACCTTTGCAAGTCCCTTGCAACCCAAACCAACCTATGATTTTAAATCGTTATAATCAACACAAGTCCTTCTAGGGGTGACTCCTGCAACAGCACAAATTAAAGACTCTCATGTGCGTTTAAAGAGCTGGACTATCAATCACAGGAAAATCAATTCTGTTTACAAACACAATGATGACAGCAAACAACCACTACTGTAGCTGAACATAAACTGTTGAGTTGAGAACCACCTTCTCTGAGTGACACATGACAGCCTCCTTCTGTAGAAATGGAGGAACTGTTGAGCCCTTTAGCTTAAGTGGCTTCTGCAGCAAAACACAGAGGAAAAAGAACTCGCAGCATCACAGCAAGTAAAGCCCTTTGATCCTACACAAAACATCACCAAGACTAAGGGAAGAGTATCATAGAATCCTAGAATCCCTACGGATCGGAAGGGACCTGGAAAGATCATCCAGTCCAATCCCCCTGCCACAGCAGGATCACCCAGACCAAGTCGCACAGGAACACATCCAGACAGGTCTGGAACATCTCTAGAGAAGGAGAATCCACAGTCGCCCATGGCAGCCTGTTCCAGTGCTCCGGTACCCTCCGTGGGAAGAAGGTCCTGCTGATATTGATATGGAACCTCCTCCGTTCCATCTGGCACCCATTACCCCTTGTCCTATCACCAGAGGCCCTTAAGAAGGGCCTGGCTCCATCCTCCTGACACCCACCCCTCACATACTTATAGACATGAATGAGGTCAGCCCTCAGTCTCTTCTCCAAGCTCAAGAGACCCAGCTCCTGCAACCTCTCCTCAGAAGGGAGCTGTTCTACTTCCTTCATCCTCTTCATTGCTCTACAGTGAACACCCTGCAGCAGCTCAGCACTACCTCACAGAAAAGACTTACAGACACAAACCCCAGTGCTATCTACACTGGGAAAACTAGTGCTGTGGATCAGAAATAGAAATAGCCCTGAGCTCCAGTGTCTGACAAGGCATTAGTATGCACACAGCAGCACTGCAACACTTCTCCTGATCATCTTCTTGGCAAACCAGCATCTCCTTCCATGCCAAGAGTTCAGTGAATGATCTTAGAGATACAAACGTGTGACCGTGTGCTGAGAGAGATTCTGGAGAGACGGTCCTGTCTGAAGCCTTCAGTCCCTCCATTTTCTAGACTAACTAGAGAAGCCAGCTATGGAGATGTGCACTTGCTATGGGAGAATTCCTGCTGGCAGCTGAACATCAAATAAAAAGCCAAAAAAGAGAATAAATGAGGCTTGAGGCAACAACCCTGAGAGGAGAATAATGATGTGACAAATAGAATCATCACAGTTCCCAGCTAACCGACTACTTCAAATCATAGAATACTTACGGATCGGAAGGGACCTCAAAAGACCATCCAGTCCAATCCCCCTGCCACAGCAGAATCACCCAGACCAAGTCCAGGCAGGTTTCGAATGTCTCCAGAGAAGGAGACCCCACAAACCCCTCAGGCAGCCCCCCATCACCACCAGTGTCATCACTGTGACCAAACTCCGGCTGTCTGTGTCTAAGTCTTGACAGGCTGGTCTCTTCTGCTGTGTTGAGGGGGAGTGACTTACAGTGTATCTTGGTGCCTTTCTTCTCCAGACTAAGTCAGTTGTTTCACCGCCCACAGATGCATCAGCGGGTTTCTTAAACTCTCCCTTAATGTTTGACAATACAGATAGGAGCTCTTGGTTGAAATACAGTTGCCGCCTCTGACCCATGACGTTGCTGGTGACCTAGGTGGGACCCATGGGGATCCAGAGAAGGACCCACACAGTGCAGCGTCACCACTACACTGGGCTACTGTGAAGACAAGGCAATGAACACTGCTTTGTAAGTGTTTCCTCCTGCATGAGGAGAGTCATCCTCTTCATCACCGAAAACACACGTGGAGGAGCCCACTCGCTCCCGTTATCAACTACGGCAGAGCAAAGGCCAAGCCTCACCAGAACGGTAACACAGGCACTTCTGACACCTCTCTGTACTTACAGTGGCTGGGGTGGACGGCAGGAAATGTGGAGCACTGCTGTGAACTCCAGCCTGTTCTTAATTGTATCAGGCTGGCACACCTGGTTCCTGCAGAGCTGCAAAGAGCTGCCCTCCTGGCACATGGCCTCATTCACTCTTCTATTTTAGAAGAGGGCCTTGCAAAAATCACAGGAGACAAAGCAGGAAGGAGGCTCTGAAGTCACCTAGGTCTGCAAGACTAATCCTTGTGAATACAGCACCGACACAGCAAGCAAGATGAGCCAAAACACATTCCCCCATCCCCACTCCACTGGCTGAGCAGCTTGTACCCAAACAGCCAAGCACTCTGCCCTTAACCATAGCATCCTCACAGCTGGATAGGACCTCCAGGATCACCAAGTCCAGCTCTCATCCCAATAGCACCCCATCCCCCAGACCGTGGCCTCAAGTGCTCTAGCTACTCGGTTCTTAAGCACCTCCAGGGATGGGGACTCCACCACCTCTCTGGGCAGCCTGTGCCAGTGCCCAACGACTCTCTCAGCAAAGAGCTTCTTCCTCAGATCGAATCTAACCCTCTCCTGACGCAGCTTGAGGCCACTGCCCCTCATCCTAACATAGGTCATTTAGGAATTTGGGAGAGGAGATCTGCAGCAGTGTTGCTACAACCTCCTTTCAGGTGGCTGTAGAGAGCATGAAGGTCTCCTCTCAGCCTCCTCTTCTCTAGACTGAACAACTCCAGTTCCCTCAGCTGCTCCTTACAGGGCCTGTTCTCCAGCCCTCTCCCCAGCCTCATGGCCCTTCTGTGGCCTTCCTCCAGCCCTCAATGTCCTTCTGATCTTGTGGTGACCAGAACTGGACCCAGGACTCAAGGTGCAGTCTCAGGAGTGCAGAGTACAGGGGCACCATCACCTCCCTCTTCCTGCTGGTGACCCTGCCAGGATGCTGTTAGCCTTCTTGGCCACCTGGGCACCCTGCTGGCTCCTGTTCAGCTGGCTGTCACCCAACTCCCCCAGGTCCTTCTCCACCAGGCAGCTCTGCAGCCACACTGCTCCCCAGTATTTGCCCAGTACAACAAGCAGCTTGCCAAAAAAGTGTCATCTTGAAAACTGCCAGAGTTCCTCTCTCTTTTCACCAGTTACACATGGTTTGGGCCACTCAGTTGATAGAGTCCGAATTACTCATTAAGAGCTGGTAGTGCTCTTACCTAATAGCGTGATCTGAATCAGGACTGTGCGCTCTGTTCCAAAGTGACCACCTGGTTCCAGTGGCACTGCGCTCTGTTCCAAAGTGACCACCTGGTTCCAGTGGCACTGGCCCAGGCTGCCCAGGGAGCTCATGGAGCCCTCATCCCTAGAGGGGTTTAAAAAACAAGTAGCTAGAGCACTTGAGGCCACGGTCTGGGGGTTGGGGAGCTGTTGGGATGAGGGCTGGGCTTGGTGATCCAGGAGGTCCTTTCCAGCTGTGATGATTCTATGGTTCTACCTGTGGACAGCCAAGCCAGGAGCCTCTAGAGTGACCCCAGTCTCTGTGCTGAGTTCATGCTGATGTGTGGGGGGTGATGCAGCATCAACTGTCTGTTCAAAACCAGCCTTCTGTATGGAAAGGAAACCCAGACATACACAATTCAGAGAGCAGCAGTGCACACTGGTACCAGCCTGTATCAGTGTGGAATATCTACCCATCCCCAGCCCTACTGATTCAGAAAGAGAGAGCTCATCATTCAACTCAGCCATGTGTGAGCTCTGTAATGCCTCTTCTTAATTTAAAACACTACGTGCTTTTCATATTTACTTTCTCCTATATTTAGCTTCTCATATGTTTAGTTCTTCATCTATTTAGCTTTTCAGAACGACAGGGTGAGCTACAACAAGATGAACTGCAGTCAATCGCATGGGAAAGGCTAAACACATTCTGCGTAGCACAGCCCTGCTGAGACTTTCTAGGTTCAGGTACCTGTTGCTGATGTGCTAAGTGCCCCGGACCACTCCAGATTCAGCCCCATAGTAGCTGTCAGAGTGAGTTACATCAGCTGAACAGAGAGGCTGAAGGAAAATCGAGTAAGCCTGAGGGCTGCAGGACATTTGTGATCACTTATTTCCGTGTCTGTCAAAAGGTAAAGGCACATCAGAACAAGGCTGCTTTGCTCATTTTCCTCTGGATGCCCCCGTTCGCTATTTAACAGCACATCCCTGCAATCACTCATCTCATCATTCTGCTTCCCAGCTTCATACTGATCACACCCCACGATGCGTATGAACAATCCACAGCTCCATCAGACTGCTTTGTTTATGAATGGGGCTTTGCTTGAAATTTTGCTTCCTCTTTCCACGCAGAGGATGGAAATCAATGTAGAGTAGGACACAGGGGTGCCTCTACATGCTAGGAGGGGTATCCTATCCATTTACCCTAAATGGAGCTTCCATTCTTTGTTCTCAGTGATCCAGAGGAAAAAACAGAGGGATAGGGATTAAAAACGGAACGTGCTACTGCTCTTTCATTTCCACTTCCTAGCTATGGACCATGATAGGAAGTAGTAGTTACCCTGCATGAAGACTGCACAGAAATAAACATGATAACCTTACCGCATCACAGAACCACAGAGTCACTCAGGATGGAAAAGACCCCCCAGAACATCGAGTCCAACCAGTCTGCAAGTTCGCCCCTAAACCCTAAACACTAACAGTGTCCATTTCTGGGCCCCTCAGTTCCAGAAGGACACAGAGCTGCTTGAGGGTGTCCGGCGTAGAGCAACGAAGATGAAGGAAGAACAGCTCCCTCATGAGGAAAGGCTGAGGGAGCTGCATCTCTTGAGCTTAGAGAAGAGGAGGCTGAGGGGGGACCTCATTCATGACTATAAAGATATGAGGGGTAGGTGTCAGGAGGATGGAGCCAGGCTCTTCTCAAGGGCATCTGGTGCTAGGACAAGGGGCAATGGGTGCCAGCTGGAACAGAGGAGATTCCATATCAATATCAGCAGGAACTTATTCGCAGGGAGGGTACCAGAGCACTGGAACAGGCTGCCCAGGGGAGTTGTGGAGTCTCCTTCTCTGGAGATGTTCCAGACCTGCCTGGATGTGTTCCCATGCGACTTGGTCTGGGTGATCCTGCTGTGGCAGAGGGATTGGACTGGATGATCTTTCAAGGTCCCTTCTGATCCCTAAGGATTCTAGGATTCTATGTATAACCCTGTAGCAGCAACCCCTGCTATGGAGAACGACTGCAACTAGGTTTGAAGGCAGCTGATGTTTAATTTGGGAATGGCTTCTACATGCAGCAGTTCAGCCACCTCCAGAGGTCATGGAACCATGTAGTACAGCAAAAACTGGACTCTGCAGGGTCCTGGAGTGCAAGATAAACTCAGGAAGGCAGGGATTCCTGATGAATGTAGAAAGTGATACTGAGAGTCACAACTGCGCGCTCACAACCACTAAACTGACGGGTTCCAAAGGCAGCCAGAAACAAACCCCCAATGGCAAAGGAATAATCTTTTTCACTTCCAGGACAGATCTACACGTAGTAACCACTGAAAGTTACAGGATGTCAGGCATTGGGAGGGACCTCCAGAGCTCATCCAGTCCAACCCTCCTGCCACAGCAGGATCCCCTAGGACAGGTCACAGAAGGCTGCATCCATGGGGGTTTGGAAGTCTCCAGAACAGCAGCCACCACACCCTCTCTGGGCAGCCTGGGCCAGGGTGACATCACCCTCACAGGGAAGAAGTCTGTCCTCATGTTGAGGTGGAACTGCCTATGTTCCAGCTGATCCCTATTACTCCCTGTCCTGTTACTGGGCACCACCAGAAAGAGTCTGATCCCTTCCTCTTGACCCCCACCCTTCAGATATTCACAGCCATTCATGAGATCCCTCTCAGCCTTCTCTTCTCCAGCTCAACAGCCGCAGTTCACTCAGCCTTTCCTCACAGGAGAGATGTTCCAGTCCCTTCATCATCCTTGTCACTCTCCTCATAGGTCATGAATTCATCTATAAGCAGAATCCCCTAGGAATGGTCACACAGGGCTGCATCCAGAGGGGTTTGAAAGTCTCCAGAGCAGGAGACTCCACACCCTCTGATTCTGGAGGCACTTCAATACATTGGAAGAGGCCTCCAGCATCCTTGAAAGCACATACTTGGAATAACTAGGTTAGGACTGAGTATGATCCATGCTTTCCACTACAAACACCGACTAATTGTGACAGTGCTCAGCAGCCTACAAACACAGCAGTTCCTAGAAGGTGTCTGGGTGTTTACAGCAACCTGAATCATTTACCCAGTTACAGACCACACACTATTGTAGACATTGGAGCATGTGATGCATCCTCACAGGCTGCCAGATGTGCTATAGGACATACAGGGCACTCACATCTTCTTGAGATGCACCCTGAGGTCACACAGACTGGGTCTTCAGGTCCATTAATCATACGTGGAGACACTGAAGAATGTCTTCTCTCATTATCACATCAAAACAGCAGAGATAAGCTCAAAAGAACACTAAGTGCTCCTCCGTGCTGTGTTTGGATGTCACAGGTGTTTGCTTACAGTGAAACGGCACTACTGACTTCTGTTAAGTCACACGATCACTGAGGTTGGAAGAGACCTCAAGCCCAACCATCAGCCTCACTCTACAAAGTTCACCCTTCAACCAGATCCCTCAACACCACATCTAAAGGACCTTAAACACCTCCTGGGAAGGGGACTCAACCCCCTCTCTGGGCAGCTTCTGCCAGGGTATGACTGCTCTTGCTGTGATAAGATTTTGCCTAATGCCCAGTCTAACCCTTCCCTGTAGCAGTTTGAACCCCTTCCCTCTGGTTCCATCACTTCCTGCTTGTGAGGAGAGACCAGCACCAAGCTCTCCACATCTTTTCATGTAGTTGTAGAGAGTGATGAGAGCTCCTCTCATCCTCCTCTTCTTCAAACTAAACAGTCCCAGCTCCTTCAGTTGCTCTTCACAAGATCTCTTTTCCAGGCCCTTCACCAGCTTTGTTGATCCCCTCTGCATCCATTCCAGCCCCTCAATGTCTCTCCTGGATACAGGTGCCCAAAACTGGACACAGTACTGGCCTCATCAGTGCCAAATACAGGGGGCTATCACCTCCCTGCCCCTGCTGGCCACACTATGTCTAATCCAAGCCAGGATGCCCTTGGCTTTCCTGGCCACACTGCTGGCTCCTGTTCAGCTGACTGTCAATTAGAACAGGTTGAGCCTGGAGAAGAGGAGACTCAGGGGGGACCCTCTCCCTCTCTCCAGCTTCCTGCAGGGAGGTTACAGTCGGGTGGGGGACAAATACACCCTGAAGGTTCAGGAGATGCTCAGACATTCCATGCAGGGACTGCCTGATCCCAAACACTTTCCATAGCCAAAAAATTCAATGACTGTAGAAAAAAAATCAATCAGAGGGACTCTTGATCTGGTTTTGTTCCTGCTGCCATCCGCAAAAGCCTGGCTGTTGATTCGAGTGAAAATTACCTGGCTTCATTATTCTGCAGCCCTGGACTACAGGATCAGATGGCCAAATACACAGACTAATCCGATTAGTCAGTACAAGGACTGAATTTCTCAGCCGTGACTTTTCAGACTTGACCCTGACCCACTCTTCATGCAGAAAGTGCCTTCACACGGGGCAGACATAAGGACACGAGTCAAATTAAAACTGCACCTCGACCACAACTCCTAAAACTCAGCGACACCCATTCTCACCTCCTTCCTGATCCCTCCAATCCACTCAATCTTTCACATGAATACAACTACCTTTCTGGGTGTTCAAACAGCTTCCAAAGCTTAAAGCTGTATAAAAACGGATCATTAATTTCTGTTGACTAGGCAATTCTTTTTAATTTATACAGTAATTTATAGAAACGGAAATTTCTTAGCATGGTCCTTTTTTCTCCCCCATTTTTCTGCCCCTGGTTTTAACAGCAAAGGGTAAGCAATTGTCTTCCTGATTTAGGGTGGAGTGTCCCTACCTTAGCTAGGGGGTCAGAACTGGATGCTACTGTGTCCCTTCCAACCCTGACTGATTCTGTGATTCTATAACTTCTTCCCAGTAAGGGTGATGGGGCACTGGAGGGGGCTGCCCGGGGGGGTTGTGGGGTCTTCTTCTCTGGAGACATTTAAAACCTGCCTGGACTTGGTCTGGGTGATCCTGCTGTGGCAGGGGGATTGGAACTGGATGATCTTTCAAGATCCCTTCCAATCCCTAGTGACTCTGATTCTATGACTGGATCTAGGTGATCCTGCTGTGGCAAGGGGATTGGACCAGATGATCTTTCCTGGTCCCTTCCAACCCCTAGTGATTCTATAAAACCTAAAGTTACTTTTCCCCTTCTTCTCTCAAGAGAAAAGCACGACTGTAGAGACTTTGTCTACCGACAATCAACTGAGGCAGAGAACAAGGAGAGTGAGAAAGAAGGGAGTTAATATCCTAAGCAAAAATAACCCAGCACTAGGGGCATTCAGCTTGGAAATAAAAGGGTTAAACCAGGTCCTGTGCCTGACATGGACACGCTATAACTGGGTTAAGCCCTGGAAGAGTCTTCTGGGATTCCAGGGTTGATCAGTCCTGCGTCTACTACCAGTAGCAGTGCAGAGACTTCCGCGTGCATGAGCCTGGCTAGCACAAATGAGTTCTTGATCAGATGATGGATCAACTGAGACAGATTCCATCTCAATATGTTCTCTACTTTTACTATAGTACTGTATTAAAATACCTTACACAGTGCATGCTTTCCATCGAATAGCACATCGATTACTGTAGCCAAGTATTCTACCTGCGATGACCCCCCTGCTCTCAGCACAACTGCAAAGAGGACATGAAGGTCTCCCTGCTTGCAGCACCCCGCGTCAGTATGAAACCCCCTGCTGAGACTGCAGCGTTAAATAAAAGGATAAAACCCTAGGGTTTGATATTCGTGAGGGGAAAACAAAGCCCAGAGGAGATCGGCTCTGTGGCTCGGAAAACATTTTCACTAAAAACCCTCCTGAGGGAGGAACATTTGGAGTAACCAAACCCTCAACGTCCTCAGCCTCTTCACGAGGAGGGTGCTGAGACACTGGGACAGCTTGCTCAGGGAGGTTGTGGCAGCCCCCCCTTCTCCATGGAAGTGTTCAAGGCCAGATTGTGGCCCAGAAAGCCAACGGCATCCTGGGCTGCAGCAAGAGCAGCGGGACCAGAAGGGCCAGGGTGGGCATCCTCCCCCTCTATTCTGCTCTCATGAGACCCCGTCTGCAGTCCTGCGTCCAGTTCTGGAGCCCCCAACACAGGAAGGAGATTGAGCTGTTGGAACGTGTCCAGAGGAGGGCCACGAGGATGAATAAAGGGCTGGAGCACCTCTCCTACAGGGACTGGCTGAGAGTTGGGGCTGTTTAGCCTGGAGAAGAGGAGACTCCAGGGAGATCTTAGAGCAGCCTTCCAGTACCTGAAGGGGGCTACAGAAGGGCTGGGGAGGGGCTGTTTCCAAGGGCTTGGAGTGGTAGGACCAGGGGGAATGGTTTCCAGCTAGAAAAGGCGAGGTTTAGACTGGAAGTCAGGAGGAAGTTCTTCACCAGAAGGGTGCCGAGACACTAGACCAAGTTACTCAGGAAGGTTGTGGCTGCCCCCTTCCTGGAAGTGTTCAAGGCCAGACTGGATGGGGCCTTGAGCACCCTGGTCTGGTGGGGGGTGTCCCTGCTCATGGTAGGGGGTGTGGAACTGGGTGATCTTGAGGGTCTCTTCCAACCTAACCCTTCTATGAATAAGATGGATGAGATTCTTAACTAAATGGCTTGAGCTCTAGAGTCTCTTCTCCAAGCACATGCACACACATATTCCCAGCCACATACAAGGCAATCCAGCACTCCACGGATTTGGAAAGTCTGCATGAGCCACCTGTGGCTATAGAGCAGAGCCAATCAACCACACTCACCAAAGTCAGAGAATCAAAGGAAAACCAAACAAATCCCTTCTTCAGAATCACAGAATCCTTAGGGATTGGAAGGGACCTGGAAAGAACACCCAGTCCAATCCCCCTGCCACAGCAGGATCACCTAGACCAAGTCACAGAACAGAACATTACAGATCAGAAGGATTAGACCTGGAGGGATCATCCTGTCCAATCATCAGGCTGCTAAGTGGTTGCAGAACCGTTTTGTCAAGCTCTCCTGCCCTGGTTCTGACATGAGCTGTCTTCCCCATGCAGCCCATGAGAAACTCAGACCACATTACCCAGCAGCTCACTGCTTCAATTACCACACATAATGAGCGCTCAGAAAATTACTAACAAGTTCTGTCTCAGTGTGCGAAAGAAAATTGTCTGCAGGATCTGCAACGAGCAGAGGCGTCTCTTCCACCCCGAGCCATGTTTCAAGCTTTTAAATACATTTCTGCTGGGAATAAACTGCATTGGCATGACATCCCTAGCCACAGCAGCTCCAGCGTGGCAGCACAGACCCAATATGGCCACCTCCAGCCACCACCTCAACTGGAGACTTACGGGAAAGCATCAGCAACCTTGTGTTCATGTTCCTGGTGTGAACACTCCACATCATTAGCTACTGCCTCTTCCTGACCCTTCCAACCCTACCAGTTGTACCTGGATGAGTTGGGAGCAGTATGACTACCCTGCAGAGATCTGCCCTACTCCTGGCATTGGAGGAGTAGTTTTATTTTCAAATGACCATCAGCAAACACTGACTCAAGGAATCCAGACCGGATCATCCTTCCCCTGGTATCAAATAAAACAGAGTCACAGGGTGACTGAGGCTGGCAGAGCCCTCTGAGCTCCTCTAACCCAGCCCAGCACCTAACATCACCCCAGCGGCCACACCAGAGCACTCAGGGCCTCAGCCAGGCTGTCCTTCAACACCTCCAGACACGGGGACTCCCCAACTGCCCTGGGCAGACCAGTTCAGGCTCTGAGCACCCTGCTCTCTCATCCTGGTGCTGGGTGTCTGGGAGAAGACCTTGACCCTCAACCTGACTGCAACCTCCCTTCAGGGAGCTGGTGAGAGGGAGAAGGTCCCCCATGAGTGTCCTCTTCTCCAGGCTGAACCTCTCAGCTCCCTCAGCCTCTCCTCATCAGCCTTTCCCTCCAGTCCCTTCCCCAGACTCATTGCTCCCCTGCACCCGCTCCAGCCCCTCCATCTCTTTCTTGAAGCAAGGGGTCCAGCACTGCCCCCAGGACTCGAGGGGAGGCTTCCCCAGTGCCCAGACCAAGGGGAGAATGACATTCCTAATCCTGTTGACCACACTAGTACTGATCCAAACCAGGATGTCCCTGGCCTTTGGTGTCACCTGGGCACCCTGCTGGCTCCTGTTCAACTGGCTGTCACCCAGTGCTGCCAGGTCCCTCTCTGCATCATTTGTTGTTGAATTCCAGGTTTAACTTTTCAAAACTCCAAAGAATCCTGTGAATTTTTTGGGGTCAGGTGTGGGAGCAGGCAGTGACAGCAGATGTTGCTGAACCACACTCTGCTGCAGAATCACAATCAGCGCTCTTGTTGTAGGTTTTGATTTAATCCTCTTAATACAATGAGCCACGGGAAACGCACGAAGTATCTGCATGTGAAATCAGGGTGAGGACACAACCACACAAGGGTTTAAGCTAGAAGGGACCTTAAAGATCATCTAGTTTCATAGAATCCTTAGGGATCGGAAGGCACCTCGAAATATCACCCAGTCCAGTTCCCCTGCCACAGCAGGATCACCCAGGATCACATCCAGGCAGGTCTGGAACGTCTCCAGAGAAGGACATTCCACAACCCCCCTGGGTAGCCTGTTCCGGTGTTCCAGCACCCTCCCCAACCCCCAGACCATGGCCTCAAGTACCCAAGCTACTCAGTTCTTAAACCCTTCCAGGGATGGAGAACTCCACCATCTCCTTGGGCAGCCTGTGCTAGTGCCCAATCACTCTCTCAGCAAAGAACTTCTTCCTCAGGTCTAATCTAACCCTCCCCTGATGCAGTTAGAGGCCATTTCCCCTTGTCCTAGCATTATGAATTTGGGAGAAGAGACCAGCAGCAGCCTCGCTACAACCTCCTCTAAGGTAGCTGTAGAGAGCACTAAGGTCTCCACTCAGCCTCCTCTTCTCTAGACTAAACACCAGTTCCCTCAGCTGCTCCTCACAGGGCTTGTTCTCCAGCCCTCTCCCCAGCCTCACTGCCCTTCTCTGGCCCCGCTCCAGCCCCTTAATGTCCTTCTGATCCTGTGACCCAGGACTCAAGAGTGAAGAGTACAGGGGCACTATCACCTCCTTCCTCCTGCTGGTGACCCTGTTCCTGATGCAGGCCAGGATGCCACTGGCCTTCATGACCACCTAGATTGATGCCACTCACAAACTGCTCTAAAACAGCACTCAGGCAGGCTTACAGGAATAAAGCTCACAGGCACGCTCCACTCACTTGCACAGTGCATATCTACTTCAGATAGATGGACAAGGTCGATGCCACAGAAATTGAGTAGACCAGTAACAACAGCCCTGCTTGTACCTGCTGACCTTCTGCATCCCAGCTGTGCAGACAGAGCCAGGAGCAGAGACAGCGCTGTCACACAGTAAACACCCCAGGTCTCTATACTAACAACTCTCAGAAGCACAATAATTGTTAAAAGTTTGCTGCAGAGCTTGATTGTGAGGGGATGGACGTTCTGAGTGCAGCAAAAGCACGAGAGGTCTTTCTGCAGGCTACATCTGATGTGATTCTATCATTTCACTACAGAACCTCCTCTGATCTCATGTTGGATTAACAGCTGGACTCAAAGACCTTAGAGGTCTTTTCAAACCTAAGTGATTCTATGATTTTAATTATGAGGGGGTAAAAAATATCTTTCGCATCCGCTCACTGAGCCTGAGAAATGTTTTACAGTGAAAAGGAAACAAGAAGGATTAGGAACACGAATGAACTGAATGAAACATCAGCATTTCATCCCTCTCTCCTTTCCCTTAAAACCTGTCCTAGTAACTGCCTGTGCAGTAAAACTGCTGCAGTCCGAGTCTAAACACGACTCAGACACACACCCCTACCCTGCTCCTACCTTTCCCACTACTGGGTTTGGGGGTTTTTGCTGGTTCTTCCATCGTTTTGCCAGCAGAAGGCTGCATGCTGTTCCTTTAAGGATGCAATCCTCAGCCTTCCAGTCCAAAAAGGACAAGAATATCTCCACCATGACTCCCGAGCTCCAGTGCGCCAGATATTCATAGCTTTCCAAAGCTGCTGGTTGAGGACGTAATGAAAGGAGCTACAGTTTATGCATGAATCAGCATCCCCTTGTCATAGTGTCATGGTGCAGCGATCCCTGCAGAGCTGCAAGACTCGGTTTTAAAGTGAAAAGCTCTACAACGGCTCTTGAGCCCCAAAGATTAAACACCTAAGGCTGCCTGGGGATTTTACTGTACTCCACCTCTCTTCAGGTGACTCCCAACACACCTTCTGTGCAAAAATACCCGAGTGCACAACACAGCTACTGCTGACCGGGGTGGTGGATTGAAGAGGAAAAGATCTCATCCTCAGCAGTCTCCTCTGAGAGAGTTTCCAATGTTTTATAAACCTGATGTCTCCAATGGCCAGCGCTTCTCCAGAGCAGGCTCAGCCACACCACATTGAAGGACACCAAGTCCAGCGGTCTGGACACCTTCCAGTCCTGCCCTATGAATTAATTACCTGCAGTGCTGCATGTTTGCCCCAGCTGCCAGAAGCCAAAAGAAGTGCTTTCAGAATGAAGCCCTTTGCCATCATCTGCCTGTACTACCCAGGCTCTGAATCACCACGAGTTCTCACAGAGCGGCGGCTGAGTCCCTTTCTAACGGCAGCCACTGTAGCGAACATTCATCTTCATTGTGCCGTCAGCCCGAAGAAAGACTGCACCATCTCTCCATCAAAGCCATTAAGCCTCCCAGTGACTTCTGAGGTGTCAAACTGCAATTAGATTCCAGCAGCTACTCCTGATGACCTGGCAGCACAGCTCTGCGCCAGACTCATCCTAGCTCCACAACTAGACCCACTATTTGTCACGAGCAGATTACACCAGGCTACCTACTCACAAAAAAATTATCCACTCCTCCTCTGCTCCACAGATCTCCTGGTCACCTCTACATGACTGACGTGTCTTACTGTATATCAAACAACCCTCAAGACTACATGACCACCCTTCTCCTCCTTTCTGGAAGTTTAGCAATCTGTTTTCCAACTAGTAGAAGCCACACAACTCATTCATCTGACACCTGTCTGCTCCATCAATGAACTCTGCACAAGCACTGACGTTAAAAGGCTCCTTTAAACTGCTTTTACAGCTGCTTCTGAGTATATTTAAGCAGTTGAGACTGTATGCCCTGGTTCCACTCGTTACCTGGCAGTGGGAGGACAGAGCCCCTGGGTGAGGGCCAAGACCCAGCAGCACACTGCTTCTGCTGCATCTGTGTCTTGAGTTCCTGCAGCCAGAGACTGGGCTGGGTTGGCAGTTTCACACCAGATGTTGAACTATCCCAGTGGTCAAGTGCAGACAGTATGTTTGTCATTGTTGAGGCAGACAAAGGTGGTTGCTCATGCCAGTACCTCAGCGTCTCCATGAAGGAAAATTACCTCACTGTAGTGAAATACCCATGTAATAGCAAAGCACCATCAGTTTCCTATCAGCCTACAGGCCAGTAGACTTTCTACACTTGCACTGTTGAACTGTTGGCAGCTCTGGTTTTACACCCACAATACTCTGAAACAGAAAACCAAACCAAACAACCCAAGTGCCTTCCAGATTTTCTCAGTCCACTTGTTCTTACTGCAAACAAAGAGGACACAAACCCACAGGCCCTCCTCCATCACTGGTGCAGGCAGTGCTTTGCAATCAATCCTGCTTCTTGCATGGCAAGCATGCATCTTCAGAACCCCTTGTTCTCCAATCAAGAAGCTAGGGAATACTTGGGAAGTAGCTATATACATCTGCTGCACTGCTCAGGCACATCCAGCCAAGGAAGGGACCTCACTAAACCCTCAGTGACAACTCAGGCGATGCAGAATCAAGCACGCACTCACGTATTCATTTCGTGCTGTTCAAACTGCTTCACGAGAGCCCTGGGCAAGGTTCAGACAAAAGGAAGCCTGAAGGATGGAGAGCAGCTCCCTTCCACTAGAAGTCTCCAAGTCCCTCACTGCAACCTACAGCTGACACATTTCACTCGAGCCCAAGGCGTAGCTATGCAAGAATAAAACTGATGGGCGCATGTGTGCACACAGTGATTAAAAACTTGATAGGGCAACAGGGAGATAGGAATCCTTCACCTTCCAAAGCCTCCAGAATCATAGAACGGCCTGGGCTGGAAGGGACCTCCAGAGGTCATCTAGTCTGACCCTCCTGCAGTGAGCAGAGACAGCCACAACTAGATCAGGTTGCCCTGAGCTGTGTCCAGCCTCCCTTTGAATATCTGCAGAGACAGGGCCTCAACTGCCTCCATGGTCAACCTAGTCCAGTGTTCAATCCCCCTCCTGCTCAAGATCTTCTTGCTAAGAAGAACCCAAGTGATCAATCACTCTATGCAAACGACTTCCAGGGTTCTGTGGACTTCAGAGAATTGAGACCCGTCACGTTTTTGCAGAACACCATCCATACCACTGCCTAACCCTCCGTCCCAGTAATGCAGGCTGCAAACACCAGTGGCACTGAGCTCGCACAGCTAGACTGCCAGCAGACGCCTTCCTGTGCTGATGGCGAGCTCTGCCTTTTCCTCACCGCCTGCTGCTACGACCTTACACACCGCCTGCTGCTACGACCTTACAGCAGCGGGGGGAAGGCTCCTTGCGCTGAGCTCTCGCACCACCTCCCCAACCCCTGCGCTGCTCAGCATCAACTCCCCCCTACAAAGCACCGCTACCTCGGGGCACAGAACAGCCAGCAGGCGACGCGGGGGAGATGGGGAGGCGGCAGTCTCCGCTCCCTTCGCACTCCAGCAGCCCCGCACCGCCTCCCGCGGCTCCGCGTGTGCTCCGCGCTTCGCGGCACCGGCCTCACCGTGGGGCGGAGCCAACGCCGAGCCCCGCAAACCCCGTCCCGCAACCCGCGGGGGCGGCAAGATACTGGAAAATGGCTGATGGGCCCAGCGCAGAGGGAGGGAAGGAGGCTAGGAAGAAAGGAGGGGGCGCGGGAGGGGTCTGCAGCCGCGGAGCCTTATGTAACGCGCACACACACGACCCCCCGCTCCCACCTCTCCGCGGCCGTTACTCACAGGCGTTGGTGACGGCGAAGCTGTTGGCCACCTCCAGGTTGTCGATGTGCGGGGTGAGGCGGAACTCGGAGGTGGAGAACTGGACCATCCCCACGCGGAACGCGCTGTACTCCTGGTCCGCGCCCCTCGGGAACAGCCCCCCTGCGGGGAGACACGCGGGCACGGCCGTGAGGAGAGGCGGAGGAGATTGGGGGCGCTCAGCTCCGCCGCGGCCCTTCCTGCCGCGGTGGTGGTGGCAGAGGGATGCGGGAAGAGGGATGGGGAGAAGCCCCGCAGGCGCCCGGCGACGCGGCGGGCATGGCCGAGCGGCAGCGGGGGGGGGTCGCTGCGGGAGGTGCGCGGGGGAGGAGCGCGGCGTTCC